>CM026169.1:12707583-12811338 GCA_014825975.1 Bombus haemorrhoidalis
AATAGAATGGATGACGTAATAATTTCCATAATAATTTCCAATTACACTTTTTTATTCTATCTAATATCTCTTCATTGTTTGCGATCGAATATTGTCACGGTAAAAGAGAATTTGAGATTCATTAATATTGATTATTCCTCCATCAATTCTATTCGTAACCTTCGTAATTTTCGTCCATACATTTCTCCAGTTACCTCTGATTTCTGCTTAAATGGAAATATTGTAAATTAACTATTTAGTCGCTAAATCTCTTTCATTCGCTCATTATACATTTTCCCGTTGATTTTCGATCACGAAATCGGTCAGTTTTTACAAACAGTTTAATTCGAAAAGAATGAAAATGTTGTACAACCCTCGTAAAGTAACTTTCTCGTCATCGGTAATCGGTTTATGTTCCATCGAATAATTAATTCCTGTTAATGAGCAGCAAGCCAAGCTTTTTCGACTCGTGTCGCCAGGATAATTGAAGCGGCTGATCCCATTTGCTAGCATTAAACGCACAACGAGTCCTCTCGAATTATCTTGACAAGTGTGTTGCTGACTGGTAATTACTTGTTCGCAATTAACGAAACAAATAGTCGTGTCACAGGTCTACGAACATATTTTTCCGATTTAAATATCCCGATTTAATATGAATATCGTGGTTGAAATTTTAAATATCCCGATCGTTTTTCAATCCCTTAAAAATTTTAAATATCCAAATTCTTCGTTAAATTGAGTCCACGATTCTAACAAGAATATAATACAATATCTAGAGATTTGAATTTTTTGAACATTTCAATTTCATTGTTCGAAATACCAAAGATTTAATATCCTTGATGCATTAACTTTACTGTTCTACGATTATGAATACTTAATTGTTTTATAATATACAACGGGCTGTATTTTAGTAGCGATTTTTTATGTCCATAAAAACAAATTTACCCGAAAACAATTTCCACGTCGGCCGGTTTTATCGTTAAAGACCTGGGACACTTTCGCGTTAAACAAACTTTCTCGGTGTACTTAGTTGCGTGCCCTCGGTTTAATCGAACGTTAAGATCTGCAAGTACGTTGAGCTGTGATTTATGCGTCAGATAGCACTGAGAAAATAGCCTCGTATTAATTGTCCAGCGAGACATCGATCTTAATAGAAATTATATTGCCAGCGATTAGATTGACCTTCTTTTCTCTTCAGAAGCTTTTCTTTATCGTTTCACGGATAAAAATCCATCCTTTAACTTTCTTTTCTTCATCAAAATTTCTCAACATTTTATTCAACTCTTTATGTCGAATTAAAATTTGAAGAAACGTAATTTTTGAATTTTTGAATCGTAATTTCTGTTTTATAATATATAGGATATTATTTACATTCAACCTTGTTGTATTTCTTTTATTTTTCACCTTGCAATATCAAAGATTATTAATATAAGTCGAGATTGCAGAAAATTACTGAAAGTTGCTGTACGTAAGTGACGGAAAAAAAAAAAGAAAAAAAATGGATTTCTTTTACTTAAACCAGGAATGTGTAATTATTATATTTCACGAATGCATTGCTGCGACTCGAAGCCATAAGTCAGACTCGTAAGATATATTCTCGTGGTTTATATTATATTTGTTATGAAAAATTGCACTTCGTTGTGTATATAGCCGCAGTCACGCAGCGACTAGACGAGTCGTACGTCATTTTTGGTAGCGCGTTGAAGAACCGAATAGTTTAAGGAAATTCCACTTCCTTTAACCCCATTTTCTTCGTAACAGCGCGAGGAAAAATCTCGAAAAATTACTCCTTTAGTTTGATTGATGTATCCCTTTTTTCCATATATCGATTCCTTTTACCCTTCTGCGTGTAAAGATATTAGGGTAGAATAGTAAGGTAATGAGTACCTTTCAAAGTGGTAACACCTCATCTTTTATTCAAGATACGACAATGTTATTGCGACGGATACTTAAACGAACGCGTAAATGCAATAACTAAAGAACTATAATAAATTACAAATCTACTTTGCTCATGTAAATGAGAGAAAAAAGTGTAAATCACGAAACGTTCGAATGTTTCATTTCTCGACATTTTTATTTTTTACGTTATACATACGCATTTCCATCTATTCTTAAAATCTCCGGAAATATAGTATTTGTCGAGTCTAGCGTAGAAATTATAATGCCATTTAGGACACGGAGTAAAAGAAAGAAATTTTTAAATGAAAAGATTCGATCTGTAAAGAGCTACAAGCACGTAAATACAGATTAGCGAAAAAGATATTTTTCGTGCGCGTAGAATTGGAAAAAAGAGAGGACACGAAAGGACAAACAGAAATTTTTACGAAAAATTTACGCCATTAAAAAATTGTCGAGTCACTGCTTCTATCTAATATTTTCTTCTGCAATCTTCCTCTGTTTACACAAAAATAAAACCGAAAGAGGTATAGTGCACGGGAAAGACATTTTCGCGAAAAATTTAACCTGTAAAAAGATCTTTGACTCACTCTTTCCCCTCTCGCCATTTTTTTATTTTTTTTTTTTTACCATTTCTTCTCCATTTATGCACGCGCGAGAGCAAAGAGCGCACAACACAAAAATGAAGTTTTTGCGAGAAACGTAATTTAACCCAGACTACCAAGAAGCATCAGAAAAGGAATATTTCAAATCATCTCCTTAACGTTTTCTTGCACAACATTTTTTTTTCCACTTACGTAAAACTAAAAACGGAATATATACAAAGTACCAAAAGAGAAATTTTTATGAAAAATGTAACCTACAAAAACGTACGAACAGACATTGCAAAAGAGAGAAACAGAAATCACCCCTCCCTTCCAAACATATTCTTCTAAACTTTCTTCTCCGCTGACAACATAAAGGGAATAAAAGGTAGAAAGGGGAGGAAAAAAGAAGCGAAAAACGCTTGTTCCAACCACGTGAATCGCTCTGTAGAATCATCTTCTCGCCCGAAGCGACACCCGCTTCCGCCCAGCCGCGTTTCCTTCTTTTCCTCGTCGTTTTCCTCTGCTCTCATACGCGCCGGCTGTACCTGCTGCTACTCTGTAGCCAAACGACGGGGCAGGCTCGTTAACAACTCGTCCTTACTAATTAGTACGAGGGTCGGATCGATCAGAACCAATTAGGTACGGCAGGGTATCGGTACCTTCTCTGTCGATTGAAATCCGCACTTTGTAGCAGCGATTAAGATACGAGCGCTTTCGCGTATACGTTCCATCTACGACATTTTGGATTTCCGTCACAAGAACAGCGAATGATGGAACGAAGCGTTTGTAAATATTCTGTGATTTCTTTTACATTTTTTCTAATATTTTGTTGATTAGAAAGATCGACACGTGGGAATTACAGGGACTGTAAAAATGTATCGACACTTCATTGCGATCTTTCGTATATAACTGTCCCTTGTCGTTAATTATGGATTAATTTTTGTTACAGATTGAAATACTGCTGGTACCGTGATCCTGCTGTCTTCTTCGGAAGTTCCTCGAGCGAACGTTCCATCTTCAAAATAGGTAAATAGGATTTGTTAATTAAAATTTCTTAACTGTAGACTCATTACAGAATATTATTAATTCAATCAAATAGATAATCAATGATTGGACGTCGTATTGTGCATCGGCGAATATAAATAATACATTTTAATTTGCAATATCTGCGAACAACCTCAAAAGACGTGGAATAAGAAAAAGAGCGAAATATTGCTAGATCCGAACATAATCGTACAAGGTTTAATAAAATTTTCCAAAGTAAGGGATGCTCGTTCGCAGTTCGCAGTTCGCAGTTTTCGCTGCCTGAGCGTAGCAGTGATCAATTTTATAACGCGATTAATACCTGGAAACCGCGGTGGTACAAGTACGTAGGAAAAGTTGAAACGGCCGATATTTTATAAAGTTGCCAGGGATAGCGTGGTTTACAGACACTCGGCGCGAAAATGCTGGATCACCGGCCGATATGTGTTCGCATAAGTCACGGAAAAATACTATAAGAAGGGAACCGCGGCGCGATAAGCTCGCCACGTTTAAACTTCTTACACTCGACTCCGTATCGAACTTCTCCGATGAATAACCCAAGACGTAGCCGTACGTCTCGCAAAAATGTACATTGACTCTGTTCTTCATCGTAAAATTGTACTTTTGCGTGAATCCGAAAAATGCTCAAGTAGAGGATTATTTATATTATTTTTATTACGATATATCTTACTACGTTTGCTATTTTTACCACGAAACGGTAATTACAAGGAATATTTGTTATCTTCCTTTGGGATGTGAGAAAGGAAATTTTTAATCGCTTAACATTTGATAAAATTTATGTTAATAAATCGTGTCGTTTTTTTATTTTATTCGATTTTGTATTCAATATTCTAACTACCAAAATGATTGAAACGATCGATTTATATTTGTTAATAGAAGAAGGATGTTTAAAAAAAAAAAAAAGACATTATGATTATCAGTTCAAAAGTAGTTGATACTGAAATAATAGAACTGTAGTAGAAGTTGCAAAGTAATTTATTCAATTCACTTTGTTTTGTGACGTCAGAAAGCTCTTCAGTTCGAAATGACTCTATAAAACAATAGAATAATTATAATTTTGCTATTTTACATTCAAGCTAGTTTATTTCGAAATGAATATTCAAATACACTTTGTTTTTTCATTTCCACGCCCATTAAATCCTCTTATTGTTAGTGTGTTAATTAAATAAGAATCTTGGTACATCAAAGTATATCTAGAAAATTAGACGATAATTATATCAATTAGTTTAGAAGCTCAAATTTAATAATATGCGTCGTAAGTTACGAATTGCTGTTGAGCTGAATAGACAGGTGTTGAGATATATTTGTACTTGATGAAGCTAATGCCAGTGTTGACAATATAATGGGATCACATTGTTGCGCGCCACAATGATGCTGTCTGTGCCGTAGATTTGTGGCTGTTTGATAAAATCACGCCGTGGCTGCGTATTATATAGCAGTGGATATGAATTGAAAATGATTTCTGGTACTTTTATCGTCGAATATTTCAATGAAAAATAATTTTCGCTAGTTTTGTTGTGGTATATTTCAATGCAATGTTATTCCATATAAATTTCGTGAAATATATGGAGGATAAAAGCGAAACGCCTCTCATTAGTATAATACATAAAGTAACGAGCCAAAAATATAACCAAGGAAATGCTTGCTCGCAAATATAACTAATTGTGTTGCGTGGATTAATTATAAACGATTTTTAAATTTTTACTTGCAGTAGTAATTACAAATTAAATTAAGCTATATTTCTATAGAACGTACAAGGACTTTCACTATAAATATCGCTATAAGTATCGTTCGATCGAAGCAACGATCGTAGATACATGCATAATTAATTATACTTTTATAATAGCTAACAATAATTATCATACTTTCTCACAATTAGTATTAGATTCATCGTTGTATAATTGTATCCAGCGATCAGTATGAAATAAGCAATCAGACGTGCATTACTTTGCCTAGTCATCTTCTCGTAAATGTACTTGCCTTAACCTACCTGCTTCTGAGGGATGCAAATTCACACGGCGCAAGAGCGCGAGTCTCGTGGAATATAGAAGGCGGGGAGAGAAACGCGTAATCCGCACACACTTGGTCGATATGCAAATCTTGGAAGGCACTTCATAAACAGCTACATCACTTAAGCATTGTACGCCGAGCTGCTATTGAGGATAATCTTGGCGTGCCATTTCGCGAAACAATATGATTACATTTGCATAGCGACCTCGCGCTGGGTTAAAGGGGGGAGTGGAAGGGACTGGTTAAGGGTGATCTTCCGTATCTGTTCTCTTACGACCTGGATTATCGATTTCGTCGTGTTGCGCGCGATTCGAGGCGTAAACATCTACCGATCGTTTTCGACAATACAGTCGATTACTTGGCGCGTACGGCGCTTCTAATGGAATTGAATTTAATGAAACTTGGCAAGTAGATGTTGTTGATTATCGAGTTCACGGCAGTTTGCAGGTTTGTTGAGGCGGTTGCTTGTTTTTCACAAAAGAGAACTAAATTCGCGCGATAATGGAAACGATGACAGTGGAACGTGGAACGAGATGGCACGATCGCAGTGCGTTCTTCGGTTTTATCAGTGTGAACGTCTTCTGCGAACTAATGATTTACGTTTTTCTTGCTAACAAAATAGTGGACAAAAATATCAAATATGACAGAACGAAGCTATCCAAGAACATGTTGGGAAAAACTGATACTATTAAACAGGAAGTCGCCAGACGAAAGGAGAAATTAGGCCACTCAGTCGAAAACTAAATTACAGCGGTACGATAGAGAAAATGTAAACCTATTAAATATAAAGGGGCAAGTAGAAACACAAAAAGGACTATCGGAACAAATCTCTAAAAAGTTCCGCGATAAGAATGGAAGGAGCAAAATGTATAAAAACATTAGTAAAAATGAACCGGAGGAACTTAATTAGCCGAATATGAACATCCCACTTGCAATGAAGCGAATTATCGAACAAGCAAGATTACTCGGGAAGTTAGACTGCGTTACAAGAACCGAAAAGAAGTGCAAATACAAAATAGAAGAAATCTACGAATGCAGACAATATAAAGCGGTAGAGTAGGAAAATATGAGTCACGTTCTAACTAAGTGTCCAAATCTACAAAAGAAATTAGACCGAGGTGGTTGGAGAACAGAGAACGCAAATCCTAACAGCGGATACAGAGAAACCAGTACGGGAATTGGCAAACTTCATCAAAGCAACCCTAAAGAGCCTTCTGCATGAAAGAGTAGAACTAAACAGACACAGACTCCATAGTCAAACAAGTCTAATAAATACGTCCTTGTATATACACAAAATGGATATACATATACTATATAATATACAGCATGAATTAT
The DNA here is from genome assembly GCA_014825975.1 of Bombus haemorrhoidalis. NCBI lineage: Eukaryota > Metazoa > Arthropoda > Insecta > Hymenoptera > Apidae > Bombus > Bombus haemorrhoidalis. The sequence continues at coordinate 12,714,435 of CM026169.1, forward strand.
ATATATATATAAGTTAAGGTATTACAATAACAAATATAGGTTAAAGACAAAAAGATATATATATAGGTCATAAGACAATAGTTTACATATAACAAACATTAGACATATAAGAAAGATAAATAAGATATGTGTTCAATACTGAACCAAAGATTCTAGCAAGCAACTGGATCCATTACAATATATAAATGATTGAAAAAAATAAAAAATAATACTTTTTTGTTATTAAGTATTTAAAAGTGACAGCTCAATAGAGGTTTATAGAGGATGTTTCGTGACAATGTTTTAAAAGAGCCTATTTAAAACAATTGTACATTTCCATTAAAAATAATAACACAATTGTTAAATATACATGACCGTAGTATTGTTTGAAAATAAATGGTACAAATGTAGTACTCGTCGTATCATTCATCCTTTTCTTCCAACTAATAAATCAGTGTCATTTACACACCTGACAAATACACTTGAAAATATATTTAAACTGTAAAATTCGTTTACGAAAGAAAAAATACAGAAGTAGGTTACCTGCTTTTGGATTTATCAATTTCCTATTAATTCTTGATATATTTAAACTTGCGAAAAGTATCAATTCATAGATCGTAATACACAGAAGTAAATTTATACGTAATTTTTATAAATTTGTTTAGAATATTCAAAATAAAGAATGAAAGATAGTTTGATATATATATATAAGTGATTAGTTGTTTATTTCCATTTTTCATTACAGAGTACGTAACATTTATCATCTGCTATAAAACAGCAACACGACTTCCAACTTTGTTAAAATTCAGCTTTTACGTAAACATCGTTACAATTCTTCATAATTTTTACTCCATTTGCGAAGATTATGTTTCATATAGACTGACTAACGAACCTTCTAAACTCCATACTTACCTGACTACGAACTTGTATTATATTTTCCTTTCAGCAACTTCTATCCATCCTTGTTGTATCTTTCAAAACCGGAAGTACCCGAAACCAAGCACTACCACCGTTACCAAAGCAAACGCCGAAGTTTGCTTGCTACTTCTATACTCGTACACTAAGCTGATCTCGTGATACGATAATATTGCTGGTATGATGCATGTCAAACCGATGAACAACTTGGATAATTCTTATGATATGAACAACCAACGATCGTAGCATAATTTTGCAGTGAATATTTTTGAAACCAAACGTTTCGTTTTAAGAAAAGAATGGTTACGAACCTCTGTAAATTTATACGTACAATAACCTTTTTTCCTTTTTCAATTTTTATCATTAAGGATAAAATCAGATAGAAATTCTAACATCGTCGTTGTACCACGTGTCAAAGTACGTTGACTTGGTTAAAAATTTCATCGTAGATAGTAATAGATCTATAAGCGGATAATCTCTGCCTGTGTGGATTTAGCTTTATTATCTCACGCATCTCACGTACTCTGAGTCAATCAACGAATAATCAGACAAGGGAGAACTCTAACCGTTTTTCTCAACACTTGTTCCAAAACTTTCACCCCCACAAACACGTTTCTTCACTCGCTTCGAGACGTCCAGCGCTTCAAGCACAACTAGCAGAAAAAGATAATGCAATCACCACATCCACCAGGACACATCATCAAACGGAAGTAACCCTGGTCCAGATAAAACCGCGCATTTCAGCAGACAGGCAGTTTTTTTTTTTGCTAGCAACAGTCCAACATTCTACTCATTCAAATTCAACGTTCATTCACACAGTTTCGTTTTCTTTATCATTTTGTACTTATAGAACTTTACCAATTCTTGGTCCATTCGAACGACACAGTGACGCAGGAATAGTAATCGAGTAAAAAAAAATCAAATCCTCGGAATACCATGTCACGTTATATCGCGATGAATTAACTTTTGTTAGGAATTTCCCAACTGTTCCAGTTTGTCCCGAAAATAATAAGGAATTTCAATCTGGCTAACGATTTTGCGATCTGCGAGATCGAAAATTCGCTCGTTTAAAACACACGTGTTATAAGACACGTAGAGTAAGACGCAAACGATCATCGTAATTAATCCCACCCACTGTGAGCAGCCAGCCAGACGATAAGGCTGGCCGCATAATTAGACGTGCCTCGGTGTACTTTGCCGGGAAATTCATCGCTGCAAGTGATGTATATTCATAAACAGAGCAGCTGGAAAACTGAAATCGAGCGTCACATCGTCGAAGTCGTGGCCACAAAAGCGACAAGCTAGCGAAGAGACGGGGCTGGCTGGAACGTGAGAAAGAAAGGTCGTCGTCGCGAGGAAGATACCGAAAGCCAGCGGCTGGGTCGCGTAATTGTGAACTCACCGGAATCAATATAGTACCAGGGAAATAACAGTATGCCACGCGATACACTGACTCGAGACTAGACTCTGTCGTGGTTTATTGTTCGCGTTGCAGACACAAACCTAACGCCTCGATAACGCCACTCGAGCGCGTCTTTTGCTCGCTTAATTAACTTGCCTTCGGCGAAAGTCGAAGCTGCGAATCTTGCCGGGTACCAACCTGCAGAGATTTGCGTTGCATTTCACATGGTTCGTTGGTGGAACGTTGGTTGATTCGCTCGACGCAAATTACCTGGTAATTTAACGTCGATGCAGAGAAATGAGAAGGAAACGCGAGACGTAAGAGTGTCGTCAGGGGATGGTTTTAAGATTCCGATGATTTCAGATTAATCGAATGAGCTTTTCGAGGGAGTAGCCTCGAGTTGAACTTTTATTCCATTTGTATCCTAGTACGGTTTAACTTGTCTAGTATGCATTCTTGTTAACTCCGCAACTAGAATTATTTTTCTAAAAGTAAACGTCATCTTTGTAACAAAGTTACATTTTTGCACGAGAATTGGAATTAAAATTAACTTTCAAGTAACTTTTCACGATTATTGACGTGTTTAATTCACAGATACTACAGTTTATAACTTGCTTTGAATTTATTCTCAATTAGAAAATATAACATTAGAATTTCAGAGTTTCTGGTATTTCTAGCATTACGCTATTAAATATCATGAACTCTGAACATTCATGTACATTTCCTCTCTCTCTTAATAACTATTAATTCTGAAGATTTCAGTACTTCAAATATTGTAATAACGTGATATCTAACATATATTACTATACCTCAGATTTGAGATATAAATGACTAAGAGTTCCTTAACTAGGTTTCGAGAATAATAAAGATATCAGTTATTACGAATTCTTGAGTAGTTTTCGTATCGAAAATTGCCATCTCTCAGACGGTACAGAGATTTGCTTTCCATCATAGAATCCGTGAATTATAAAAGGTTTTGTTGGTATTCCCAAGCGCGGAACGTGCCGTGTTTTGTCTCTGCAAGAAAGTCACCCGAAAGATGATATCGCATGCCCGTGTAATTTGCGTGGAAATGCAGTTTGAGAATACAATTTAACGCTTCAGCGATACGTTCCGTATGTTGGAGCGCAATTACACATTTCCTGCGTTCAAATTCTGCAAACCTACACGCAAACACAAATCGAAATTAATCCCTTTCAACCTTTCGATACATTCGATTTACGACCTTTTATAATGCTTCTGCGATATAAAAAGATCGACGAGCTATGCATAATATTTGTTAACGCGTTTATTCGTTTCTGTACAGTTTATTCTATAAACGTTTAAAATTAATTTACATTGTATTTTTTCGATAAAAGGTGTGTTCTCTCCGTAATTTTCTCTCTGTTTCAGACAATTATTTCATTACCATTTATTTGTTCGCTCTTATTTTATTAACGTTTTTTTGGCCGATTCCGGCTCGATTATGTTTCATTTTTATGAAAAAGGTATCTAATATCGAAAACAGTAGATCCTGTTTCCAGTTTCATATAACAAAGTTTCGTTTTTCGCATAATTAAATTTCCCTAGAAAAAGGTGTATCCTACATATCGTCTATCAGATAAATCGATTTTACTACTCGGTTATACCAAGCCAAGCGTAAAAATTTGCGATTAAAAATCGAAACTTTCATCGAAGAACATAGCGTACATCCGGATTATAATCATCGTAATCCATGTAAATAACGGAACAGAACTGATCATTAACAAATCGGGAAATCGAGTTAGCATCGTTACTCTGGATCACTTTCGCGCTTTAATTTCTCCATAACTTTTTGCGAAAAAAGAAAAGAAGATAGGAAACGAGTTTATTTCATCTCCTCTCTTTCAATATCCGCCGATAGCCACGGCGATATTGCAGCGAATCGTTTCATTACATTTTTACCACCGAATTTTTATCACTTCTTCTTTTTTTTTTTTTTTTTTTGTTCAACTTGGTCGGTGAGAAAAAAAATTGGATATTCTCGCAGTTGCTACGAGTTAATTACGATGGTTAAACGATGATCGCGAATTTTTCACGTATTTCACGGGAAAGAACGAAAAGAGAAAAAAATTGCAGGTGCAATCGAGTTGTTGGTTGCATTAATTCGAGGCTTTTGATTCAAAAGGAGAATTCTGACGCAAAGAGCGCTGAAATTGTAACTTAGTCCGGCAATTTGACGCGTCTCCCGCACTTGCTGGCAAGCGTTTGTCAGTTTTTGCAGGCAAACGCTATATGCAAAGGAGTATGGGAAGATGGGACAATTTACGCGGCGATGGTTCAGCTTGGCAAGAAGGCAAGGTTGTTGCGGCGATTTCACAGAGATGGTTTGGGGGTGAGATTGTTGGGTGTTCTGGGCTAGCAGTTCTATTTCGTGCCATGTGATTTCATTGTGCATTCAGAAGATAGCACCTCCTCTAGAAGAATTCAAAGCCATTTTGTTCGTCTTTTTTATTCCTGCAACAGCAAGACAGTGTCAAATATCGTTTATATCGTTTTATATCATTCACGTTATTTCCTAATCCTTTATCATCTACGAATATTTAATACTATGTTAAATATTGTATAATATAATGTGTGTCATCGTTTGTTTGGTACATAATGAACTAGCTAATGTGTAAATTGTAATTCTTTCCCATTTCCAGGTACGATTGTTATTTCTGCTTTTTACGATAATATATGCGAAACGCTATTTTACACGGAATAGCAACGAATTATCCGTTACCACTATAATTCTCAATCAATCGCAGTAATGCCGCAGAAACGAAACATTAATCTAGATTCAAGCTGCTACTATATTGGAAAATATAATCGTAACTGTAAATCTGTTCTTCAATCGCTCAAGTATTTCCTTAAAAATGTTACAAATACATAGAGAAATTCATCGATGCCAAAAGAGCTCTTCGAATAAAACGCTTGAGATACCTTTCAACCACAAAATTCGCTTACTACAAATTTTTACGAGCGAGATACTAAATAGAAACCCCTCTCTTAAATAGAAACGATATTTCAAAATCTTGGAAGCAAAATTAGAATAATCAAATATGATTCTCCTCTAAATTCCTCCAGTCGTCCTGGACGTACCGAATTAGCGTCGCATCTTTTCGATCGTTGTCGTATAACGAGTCTCGGAATAGACGGAAATACGAAGGGAGAATAAAGAAGATAGCGAAACGGTGTAATTTATGTGCTGAGCCGCGGAAATTTACGAGGCTGCCGACCGGTGGCTTCGCGAAATCTTAGAGCGACGTAAGCCATGGGGATTATTTCGCTCATTTCCACGCGCCGGATCTCTGTCTTTCTGTGTTTACACGTCGTAATACGTTGTTACGTTATCGTTTCGGCGACGTAGGCGAACGAGGGTTAGACAGAAGGTGCGACCAGCCGGAAAAGGAGTTACGCGTGCAAACCGGCTTTATTTTGCTGATCGCGCGTCGAATGGTACTCTCGTACTAATTTCGACTGCTGCGTAGAACTCGTCAATTCTGAGAAACGTGTAGTATATACGTTGACGAATGCGTGGAGAACGAGAGATGCCCGGGGGATAACGATGGAAGGATGAATGGATCTACCGCAGGAAACGATGTGTATTTGAGGTTTGCGCAAGCGTGTACGATGATTTATCGAGCGTGCTGGATCATTTTGGATTAATTCGTATGTCATATACATGCGTCGATAAGTTATGGATGATGTGTTACTTTTTCAGATACCGTACTTTATTTATCTGTGTTTAATTTGATCGTGTGCACGAAAGATCTTTCTGTGTCTCTCCCTGCGATACGATGTATATCTATACGTAATGTTGTGTTACTTACATCGAATTGTATTGAGAGTTATATACATCAGGAAAGAGAATAAGCGAAATTCTAACGTTTACATAGCTACGATATCGAAAAGCAAAATTCAATACTGTAGGACTTTTTTATTTATTTAGAATAAATTAAACAGGAAACGATATTTAACGTTAACTAAATACAGTAATGTGCTATGACTAAAACAACTAAATAGTTAATTTAAAACTCTCGTCACAATGGTTCCAACGCTATCTTTCGCGCGAACCACCCTCCTCGACAACGCTGACAATACTCTCTGACAACGCTGATCGCACTCTGACTTCTCGACTCACGACTGCCTCTTAATTTCTCCCTCAAGCATCCCTTTGTCTTTTCTCATAGTCTAATCGCGTACGCGTTCAGCAATCGCCACGTAGACCTTTTTTTCCGCGTAATTATTCGGCCAGAGGACCGACGACACATCGATTGGCCGCTCGGTCCATTGAAGTTTCCAGACCCTTTTGGCTTGTCCGCACTTAGGCTTTCTCGCAACATTGTTTATTTCTTGGACAATCTTCTTTCTTATTATTATTTAATTTCTACTTTACAATTTGTCCAGCTGGACATTCGGTCAATTTTTCTAACTTAATTGCTAAATAACACGCGGATAGCTACCCCCAGCGGGATACCATCTTCGAATGTGACTATTTTATTTCTTTAGTGAGGTCAGTGGGGTGTTTTCTTTTTAATCTTCTTTCTTTGAGAGTTTTGCTCGCTTCAGCAGCCAGCTGGTTTGAATGTGTTGCCGTTCTTCCCTTGTATTTTTCCGCGTACCTTAGACGATCTGTCCACGATACCGCAATACTGTAACATGTAACAACGATCGAATACACGACCTATACGACACAAATGAAGATCAGAAACTAGAGTAATTAAATTAATATTCGCCAGTTCGAAACGAAATGATCTATGCAAGTATCTAAAATCTGTTTGAAACTATTGCGATTGAGCTTGACGTAGCGTTATCGATTGAAAATTCAATTTTGCAACGTCCTAAAGGATTACATAACTTTCCTATGTGATTTCACTCGATAATCCATAGCATCATCATAAACGTACTGACGAACATCGATTAAGGCCAGAACCGAAGATTTTGCTGTCGTTATACAGCAAACACGTAGCAAGGGAGTGTATAAATGATCGAACGCGGTTTAAGCAGAGGAATTAGCGTGTCGCCGAGAACCGTGGATAAATCACGAAGCGGCACAGCGCGTGAATAGGAAATGACGCTCCTGCGTGTTTGAAATAACGAAGAAATATCGTACAAACAGCTCGATGACGTTTAATCTCTAAAACTAAGTTGGTTAGTAAAACAAACTTGGTAAAGAAACCGCGTGAAAATAACGCCGCTCTTTGTTTAAATTTGTTTGAGAAAAATATTTGGAAAATTCTTGAAGGTAGAACAAGAGTGACGACGATGATAATGATGATATTCCTTCAGAAACTACATAGTATATAAAGCTTGCGATATTGTAAGATATTGTGATCTACGCGAAAGTCAAAAAATTAATCTTATTTAAAATATTATAGTTTATCCAGATATATAGAGATTAATATATATCTTATAAAATGCAAGAAATCAGCAAAGCCATTTCTTTGAAAAAAATTTACTCTCTTTGGAAGCAAATATTTTTCGAAGATTCTCGAAGAACGAAGTACTTGAAGTAGGGTTAACGCCTGATAATTTTTCTTTTTATTACTATTTAATTTGTACTTTACAATTTTTGGTAAATATTTCTAACTTAATCCCGATAGTGTATCGACTTGTTTAAAAAAAAAAAAAAATCGGTCTACACACAGAAATGAAAGAGTTAGTGTTTTAGAAGTTTCACGAATCGTTTTGTCGAGGGGCAAATATTTCGAAGTTTTTCGAAGAAAGGGCAACTGAAAGACGTACTCGATCTACTCCGAGAGATTGTTGGAAAATATTCGCAACTTTGTTTCCAGTTTAAAGCAACATTTTAAAGTATCTCTGATAACGCGTTGATTAACCAGAGAAAATTTCGAGTATGCCAGGTCGAACGAATACGTCTCAAAGATCGCGCTGCATAATTTTCGCGTAATTACGACGGTTCACACTTGGAGTGTAACAAGATAAATTCTTAAATGCGGTTTCCTGGCTCGCTGACCATTATTACGCTCTTTCACGAATGATAAGGCAAAATGAAATTCCTCGCTCCTCGTGATGCATCTTTATTCCGCTCTTTATGTTTTCTCTGCTTTCTTTCCTTCCTTTCTTCTTAACGATGCACGTAATCATGCGTGTTCCAATAGGGTCTTGTTTATCGATATAAATTATGATTATTGATATAACTTTTATAAATGTCATGTTATTAATAGAACGAAACAGAAAGAAAGAATATAATTGAAAAATAGAACTTGGAAAGTTATTTAGCCCCAAAAATATAATCCTAGATATTGCCAAACGTACTTCAGCCAGGATACTCGCGTACATACTTGCGTGTTATATGCATTCTACGTAATTTCTCGTAAATTCATAAGACTATAACTTATGCCACTTTATACGCCTCTACTGCTTCCCATTTGAAACAAATTTGATTAAATCGAGCAGACCTGACGAAACGCGTGCTCCGTCCTCGATTTCTCTACAGATATACCGATCTTCCATTGGCAACCGCGACAGCACGTTCTCCAAGGCGTGTGCACGACGACTGGTCGCTATATTAGCAACGTTCCAATATCCCTGTGGCGTGTGTATCTCGAAATTGGCGTAAACCACCGTAAGCGAGAGCGTCGCTGTAGCGATCGTGAACAGCGCCTGTGACTCTTCCGTCTGAACCGGAAACGGATATCGATCGAACCATCGTGATTCGTGGTAGAACGGCATGTACAATCTCACGAGAATCGCGCAATAACGCGTTAATCGTAGTCGTTAGAAACCACAAAATACCGCGGCTGGAAAATAGGGGGCTGGCTACGGGATCAGAAACGACGATAGAAAATAGTTGAACTAGTTGGAGCGCGCGGAAATACCTTTCCAGCTGCTTCGTATAATGACGAAGGGATTATTAGGGTTAGCGTTAATTCTTTGGGATCGCGGCGGGAAATAATAGTTTGTGGGATTAAACAGTGTTGAATAGCTAAGAGAAATGCGAATTGAAAAAGAATTAAAATGGTAGGATGAAATTAAAATAGGCATACGGTATACGTGATTCAATTTTGTCAAAGGCAAGTACGCGACTTTAGTGATCGCGATGAAAAGGAAGCTAATATTCGTCGTTTTTGCTCGTTTCATAATGTTACTGACGATATTGCTATTTTACGTTAAAAATAAAAATAAAACAGAAGAAAAAACCAAGTATAGTTAATGCCAAGATGACTAAACAAAACCTCCTCCTCCTCCGTAAATCCTCCTATTCTTCGAAAAAAAAAGCCGTATCGCATAAACACCGTTGTCTCGTTAGACGCTTTGCTGGTCAAGCTCTCACCCCAAGGTGTCCCACATGCGCGCCATACACGCTCGTTTACGTTTCCTTCCACCGTGACGTTCATAAATCGCTCGGGCTACACGATGTTAACCCGAAGCTTCTCGCGGGGGCAAATTGGATTAGTCGGCGGCCAGAAAAGTAAGCTATTATCAGCGTACGAAGGAAGACGATGAAAAAGAAAAAACAGGAGTCGGCGAAGAAAGGAGAAAGGAGAAAGCAGTTTACCTTGCCGCAACGACGCGTTAATTATTCACGGTCGGCGTCGTAAGGGTGATTAAGACCCGTTTCGCGCGACGAACTTCCGCCAGAACAAAAGCGGCCGAGTAATTAATGGACGCAAAACGCACGCGGAGGCGTCTTGACAAACCTGCACAGGTCTTACAGGAATGGAAATCACTCGAAATGCTGCACGGAACTCGCAAAGGTGTGTAATTAATCGAAAAGTCCTCCCCTTATCAATATACATTTGTTAATAATTTTTGTTTTCTACAATAATTGATAGGTAAAACTCTATTAAAAAAATTGATTGAAAAACTCTACACTTTTTCTGTTGTATATCCGTGACATGGAGATCGAACGTTACGAAGAGAATAGAATTTAGTTAAACAAAAATTCAAAGTAAGGCATATTACGGTGCCCTTGAATATAAATTTTGTTTTGGGTTACAAGGACTAGAAACGAAACAGCTGTAAGTAGATCTCTATCGCTGTTTCTTGCAACCTTCAGCTAGACCTACACACCAAGCTTAACTTGTTGGCAATGTCCTTTGCTGTAAATATAGTTGAAAAACTCTACACCTTTCGTTTTGTATATCCGTGATCTGGAGATCGAACGTTGCGAAGAGAATAGAATTTAGTAAAAACAAATTCAAAATAAGGGAAGGTGCATATTATTGTGCCTTTGAATATGAATTTTGTTTTGGGTTACAAGGACTAGAAACGAAACAGCTGTAAGTAGATCTCTATCGCTGTTTCTTGCAACCTTCAGCTAGACCTACACACCAAGCTTAACTTGTTGGCAATGTCCTTTGCTATAAATAAATGAACGTGCTCCCTGTCGTCCTTCCTATTGTATTGTAAGAGTGAAAGAACGAGGATCTGGATCGGCATACACTATACCTATACTTATACTTGTAGCTATATTTATTTCAATATATTTTTCTATCGCAAATTCATCCGCTCGTTCGTCTATCAGTCAACCTCGACAAAAACAATTTTCTATCGGGATTTTATTTTGTTCATTTTTTTATATTATATTCTCAAGAATATGAATTTGCATAAAAACCCACAGTCTGCTTATTAGTTCCGCGAGAATTTAGAGGAGTTCAGGCTTCGTCCGGTAATCTGAGATGCTTCTCTGTTAATTATGGGCAAACCTGAGCACTTCTATCCGACTTCGTGATAATTAGGACCTTGTGAACGATTGCTTAATAGTTGGGGAGTTTCGAAAATGACACGGTTTGTCGCAGGAGCTATGAAAGTATTGAAATAATTACAGGTTGCTTTGAGTCTTTTACTCGTATGTTTTTCCGTGCGAGATAATTTTAACCCTAGTAAACTTAATTAGTAAACTATATTATATAGTGAAAGATTCTAAAATAATAGATGCTCGTGACAAGAGCGACGCAGCTTCCGCTGGGAAATAATTAATCTTAATTTAGAATTTGTTTAAATCGTAGTGAATTAGTGATTTAATAATATCAGTTTTAAATTAAATCGATAAAAATAGTAACATCACTCGTTCCATTAGTAATTACCAATAAAAAATTAAGGAGATAAAATTACCTGACCCGACATAAAATCGTTAAAGTAAATCTAAATTAATTTTCATTCGTATCGAATTATTCTCTCCCGATTTATCCTATCGTTAGCGTTAATTATTATCGTGCAAATTAATTATCAAACAAAGTATACGCTTGGTCGTATCGAAATATTTTTACAGTTTAACCGGAGATATTAGATGGAAAATTCTCTCTGATTTCTCCATCTCATAGAGTCTCTCGTCACGTTCCAAAAATTCTCTTCACCAACGGTCGTCATCTAGCGGGTCCACAGCTATTTTCGCGACGAATTCATCCTTTACCCGGGAAATATATGTCGCTCACCTAAGAGACAGGCAGAAAAACGCTTGAAAAGAAGTTGTCTCAACTCTATCTGTCGCAAAGGGAACAGATCTCGAAAAATAATCTGCCATTTCGTATATTACGGATCTTTTAAACGAGATGAAACTTAAAATAGAAAGAACCATTCCTGTGCAGAAGCGTTACACAATATTATTTATTTAAACACATTCATCATGCTGTTTAATTCTAGGTTTATTCCGAAAAGACTTTGTTAATTAGGAAGTAGCGGTATCGAATAATTAAATACGAAGACTTCTCGGAGAGCTAAAATTTTTCACGATTAAAAATTCAAAACTGGTATTTTAAGTCGCTTGATAAAAATAATTTTCACACAGACTAATGACAATAACTTCTCGGAATTTCATTGCGGAATTAAATCTGAATTTTTCTACAAAAATATGAAATTAACAGAAATTTCTCACCGAGCTGAAAAATAAAAAGATTGAATTTTCACGTTGCCGGCAACGAATTTCCGGAATTTACTGCGGAATTTATTATTCAAACTCGAGGCATAAAAATCTGTTTCCTAAAGTTGTAGTACTACACTTTGAACAGCCGCAGGGACACGATATTAAACACAAAGTGGACACCTTAACTGCATCCCTTTCTCGTATGAAACGGCGTCGTAATTCAATTTTCGTAGAGCCAAGTACTCCGCGATCTCTGACGTTAAATTCTCGTACGCGACCTTCCATTTTCCATCGTTCTCGACACCGGCCAAATGGAACCAGAAATTCTGCCAGCTGGTTTTACGGGGACATCAATGCGCGACACGCGATATTTACATTTCCAGCCCGCTTTAACGCACGTATCGTTAACTGAAAGCCGCGTATAAGGCTTTGTGTCGCCGTAGATCCGCTCGAGTACGCCGCGTTTCGCTTGAATTCATCTCGAGGAAGCCAATAGAAGACTCTTTTGCTTCCGTGGAATAAATGCGCCCGTTTACGAGAAACCAGCGTAATGGCCGTGTGTTATTTTCAGATTTTCTCCCGATTGTTCGCGTCTGCGCCGGTTTCTTTTTCAAAGGAATTTTCAAGTAAGGTGCATTGTTGTTGGCTTCTGAATCATCCAGGATAGGCATGCATGATGATAGAGGCACAGAGTTCTTTCAATTTTCCAGAGTTTCCTTCAATCGCGGTTCTTGATAATAATTCGAATAGAAAATGGTAATAAACTTGTCGTCTAGGTATAAGTATGGGTAATTCTAAATATGATCGTGATCGTGCAGGTAATTCTAAATAAGACGAAAAATTCTGATTTATAAATTCGTTTCTGATTTATAAAAACGGATTATAAAATATCAGTTGTTTTTAATATCGACCGGAAGAATGGTAAATTTAAGAAAAAGAGGGTTGCAGTTTTAAAAAATCCATAATTCATAGATACTGTACATTTTTAATTCAGAAAGGTTGCACTCTTAAAAAAAAAAAGAAATTCTACGTTCAAAGACATCCGTCTAAACTAAGAGAAAATTTCCTATACTACGAGTGTAAAATCTCAGTTACTCTCGATAATGATCGCGGAGAAACTTTCAACGTAAACAACAGAATTCTACGAAAGAGAAATAAAACAAGAACGAAGATGGTGAGACGTAAAATGAACAAATGACGGAGCATCTCTTTAATAAATCAGAAAACGCCAGCTCCACAAAACTCACGGCAGACTTTACCGCAACAAGATCCCCTCGAGCCACTTCTGAAATCTCGATAATCGCACGCAACCTCTTGTGGCGTGTGCACACGCTCGATGCATTGACCGAGGTGCATCTATAATTAACGAAGCAGGATCATTTTCTTGCTCTGGTCGAGATGCATACGGTCGATGGGCTTGTTCGAGGGTTGTAGCGTCGCAAGAGGAAGCGAAGTCGACGAAGAATCGTACGATACGTCGCACTACCTTACGCTGCGAACTTGGTCAGCGAGATACATAAAAAGGGAACGATATCTGGTTTTGTCTGGAGAAGTTTTCTGATGTTCGTGGAACCACCCGTCGCTTGAAAGAAACTCTCAACTTCGTGATTAATTTTACAGCTAGAGATCAGTGGCATGTAAGATTTAGAGGAAGCCGACAAGCAAAAATCTATTTAATATTTGAAAATTTGAAAATCTGTTTAAAATTATATTTGATATTTGAATCTACTGTGAAATTCTCTATATTTGTTCCATATCACTGTGTATTATTTTCGCTTCTTGTTTGATGTTTACATGTACAGATTGAATTATGCATAATCTGGTTCTCCTCGAAGGTTGATCTTTCTTCTTTCACTGCAAACAATCCATTCCGTATAATGTAATAACTATATCGTACGTATTAACACCATGTTCATTTTCAAATATTAAGTACGTTAATGAAAGTTTTAGTACCTGTGTATCCTTCGACGAGATCCATCCCGTTTGATTGAAAAATATTCCCTGCTTCAGTTCGAGAATTAACATTCGTTCGAAGCTATCGTACAGCCAGCCAGACATATTTTAATCACTGATGTATTTCAAAATTTCAAATGTCGCTAAAATATAATTTCTTCTATTCTGAAATTATTTCACCCTTCCTCGAAGGTAGGTATTGCTCATTGATGTTAAAAGGATATTTTAAATATTAACATGTTAAAAGAACGTTAAAAGGTTACCAGGATATTTTAGTTTGCCGCGTTGTAGCGTCCTCTTAAACGCATCCCTTTTATGTTATTATTTATCGTTTTGCTTTATTATTGATCGTTTTGAAATGACAAACTATCAGCGAACCGATTAATACTTCAAATGTCACGAAAAAAATCTGTTGTCCTGAAAACAGCAAATTCCAGAAAATAGATGTCTAATTCCAAGGGACAAAAAGTTCTCTGGTTTTCATAATGAACTCTTCGTGTTACCTTCAACGTTTCAACAAATATAGCGGCACTTTTTACTTTTAGTCCTTTTCTCTCGAAAAACACGAATCATCGCTTGAAAAATATATCTCCACGTATTTTTCCCTCCCCTGTCGCCCCCATTCACCATAAAAAAAGAAGATGGACGAAGAGGAAAAAAACATAGCACGAAGTGGATCGCGAGAACGAACAAAAGCGTCGAAAATATCACAAGCGATATCCGGAAATTTCGTCGGTTGTCCCGGGAAACGATCGACTCGGTATCCCGGAAAATTTTCACCACTGTCGGCCAAGGGATCACCGTATTTCACGCTCGTTCCTTCGTCTTCCGGCCGGATTATCGGTTCTTATCCGTAAATGCGGGTTCACATGCTTCAAACTACATATTAAAGTTAATAACGCGAAAGTATACGTTCGCGAACCAAACTTCGAGGAATTTTATTTTTTTCTTTTCCTCTTTCGAAGAATCGCAGTTCCTTGCATATCGACAAAAATTAACATCTCCTAGAAAAGTAGAGATTTTGATCTTCGATGTTATTTATGTTCGACCCACGATCATAAACTTCCAGTTCTAGACTTTATATAGAAAAATTTCTTAAGACTCAGGGAAGTATCTTTTTAGCGAATCATAAAAAATATCTATCTTCCTATTATGGAAGTATCTTTTATGAAAATTACACGATAATACCTACCATGTCTAACATGTACATTAAACATACATTATAATATCTAATAATATGACGTTATAATGCTTGTTACTGACGTATCAAGTGTGTCAAGTAAGTTTGCCTGTTATAAAAATACCCATTATGAAAATATATTCTAAAAACATCCATCTCCCCATTAATGTCTATAGTTTGGGGAAAATATGAAAGAATGGTTATCGATACGTTTAATTTCTCGTTTCAATTTTCTATACAAATTTTTCGTAAAACATTCAAAATCCTTTCCGTTGTCTCTTATCGAACTGAAATTGGGACATAAAATATCCGAGGACGGTAACAGAGTCAAGAAGAGTGAAAATATTTAATGTTTGAGGAAGAGAGACTATGTATCAGCCTATTTTTGAATTATTTTGCTTGCTGGTTGAAAGCTGGCTTATCGAAGAACATTATCCTCTGAAAATTAATGACCCGAGTATTTAGTATTTAGATCTGTTTTATTGAAAGCATAAGTTAGCAAAAATTTGTTGTTTGACGTTGTAAGATTTGCTTTATTTACATACGAAGAGGCTGATGTACTTCGAAGAGAGGTAACCATGAACGAAGTATGGAAATTCCCTTTGGGGAATGTAACTTTGTAAAATACGTATATTTGCATGGAGATTAAAAGATAGAAATTTTATTGAAATACATGGAAAGCCCTTTTCAAAGGGGAATCATGTCGTACCATTGCTTCGAGGCTGTAAAATAAAGACCTTGTGACAGAGCATTATATGAGTTTCCTGGTGACACGGTACTACATATACAATAAAATAACTTTTTAAAAGATTGAAAATCTCAAAGCATGTAAGCTTTGAAATACATGCTTGTTAAAGAGAAAATTATTATGCGAGTTTCGGCTCTGTAAAAAACACTGCTTCAAGTGAAATTGTAATCGCGATGCAACAAAGTTGATGAATAATATAAGATTAAAAACTTCGTGCAAGAAAACCATAGCAGTTTCCTAGAAACATGTATATCATCAGATTAAGTGGTTGCACCAAAAAAATTGAAAATTTATCACAGAATAAAGACATTTAGATGGACAAATTAGATGGACGATCGATCGATAAATAAAATTTAATTGCTTTAGTATTTTTGGGTAAATATTTTCTGGTGAGAAGTACGTGTCGCTGATTAGTTTTATCCATTGTAATTAGGTGACAAAAATTTAATTTCCAATCAAAAATTCCTTTAATTCGGGTTTTAATAACTTTCTTTAGAGAAAAACATTTGATCGTTTACTTCAACGTTCTCGAGCAGATGTTCATTTCCTTGATGTATCTTCCGAGCCTATTTTAAAAAAGCGAGACTTCTCTTCCTAAAAAAAAAAAAAAAATCAATTTTCAAAAATACTAAAATTACCATTTTGAGTAAAAACGTTTCCGAAAGTGTCAAGCAGGTACTCGTGTGAAGGGTAGAGATTACGGTGAAATTCACGGGACAATGTTGCTATAGGGACGTTAACGTTCTCTGGGAAATACATATTTTGCGTAAGTGGAGTATGCAAATCGTGTTTGAGAAACATCGTGGTCGGTGGTTTAAATACATACGCGTTCACGGTCGGCAAAGATCGGGAAACGACGTACATCTAGGAAAATTTCACAGCAGGGTGTTCGCGATTTAAGTGCACGCTCGACGCTGAAACACGAACTACGTAGAACAGAATTTTGAATAGCGATCACCTAACTGTACAGAGATTAATGTTCGTGGAAAACAGAAATTTTGCCGGGGCGCAGAGGGAGTATGCAAATTTTGTTTGAGAAACACGATCGCGTTAAATCGATGCTTTGGAACGCGACTCGCCTCGTTGAAGATCCGATGTCACTCTTCCGGTATATTTCGATCGTTTAAGGTACAATGGTACACGCGATTCTTCGAACACTTACGAATATATACATTATACGTGTTAGACGAAAAGCTTTGGAAATTTCATTAGCGTATAACGAGCATCGTAATAAGACAGTAGTGTCGCGATTACATTGACAATTTTTGAAATCAAATTGAAAATGTATACAGATATTATGACGATATATTTATTGCAAACGTATATTTAATGATAAATAAAAATATTGGTATTACTAGAACACTCTAAAGCACAGCGAACAAATAACCCAGCGTTTCCTAACAAATTAAGCACCGAAATCGCATTTCGTTCGTCACCGATCTCTGAGAGGCTACTTCCGGCACAGCCGGCATTCAAGCGCGTCTGGAGCTTATTCCGATAAGATTCTAATTAAGGAGACTTATCGTGGGTCGTCTGCGACCGTGGCTCCGTGTCGAATACCTACGATTCCTCCCGTCTCTGCCTCCATCCGATTTCCTATTCCGTTGCAACCTTTGGAGCGTGCCTGACTTCCGGATAAGCGCAAGTTTTTCCAACGTGGAGGATGGAACGACTAGCTGGCAAGACGTATCGATCTCTTAACGGGACCCGTTGACAGCGTGACTTACGCGGTACCATCGTGATTGGACTAGAGACGTTTCATCGTCGCCTGGATCGATCTGTTTCCGAGATGCGGACGACGAAATTGCCGCAGAGGATTCGCGTGACTTCGCACGCTCTATAGTGCGACGGGGGATTTATAGGCCCGAGACGTGGCAGTGTTGTGTGACTAGCTTCCGCGAACTTAAACATCCCCCGAGTATCTTGAAAGATCACGAAGGTTTCGATTCTCCGTGGATGAATTTCGAGCAAACGAGGTTACTGGAAGTTGAGCTCGACCGTGGAATTGCTGGATACAAGGTGGTTGATAGCTTCGGTATAACGTCTTCATTTTTCTACTCTTCTTGCATACTATACAGTAGATGTAAAGGTCATTAGCACAGCATTGTATCTATCGCAGTATTCATATACGACAATAATTGAAGAGGTTCATCCGCAAGAACTGAAAATCTTGAACAAGAAATCTTCATAACTTTGCTTGAAAACGAATCAATCGCGAGCAAGACCATCCATCCCCTTCCATTCACCATCGCCCTTCGAATCATTAAAGTCTTATCGAACAGGGTGGAAACGTACCTGGAATACTAATAAACTCGCAGGCCATCGATCCCTTCATAAAATTATACGATCCTCGTCGGAATTCGAACGCTCGAACTGCACCGAGCATCTTCGTTGGAACGGAAGTCAGTGAGAGTGCTCCTTAGAACCGGAAACGAGGCCAGATAAGAGAATATCAGTAGAAAACGTGGAACAGCAGCAGGTCCAAGGGTAAAAAATATTAAGGAATACAGTGGAACATTTTACTCTCGATTCCTCCTAGTTTCCTCCCTATCTTGCGTCGTTTTAGCCCGCCAACGCCGTTTTAACATTCCACAGACGACGTTTTCGCCTCGTGTCGAGGTAGCGAAACGCGAACTCTGCCGCTTTCTAAACAGGAATCCCTCTGTTGCATGGGATGGCGAATGTATGTGCAAATCGACACGCAGGCTCGTCGACACACCTTTTCTGCTCTACGGTTGGGTATAAAGGAATGAACGCGTCCTGGTTATTCTCGAGGAATTTCATTTAAAAGTTTCGACGGCACATGACCCGGCTACGGGGCCCTTCTCCCTTCTTCTTTCAGTTCTTCTTTCACGTTTAGTATACGAACTGTTTTACTACAGCTTTTCCTATACTTCTCTTTTCTTTCTCTTTTCTTTTTTCTTTTCTTTTTTCTTTTTTTTTTTGAGAATCATGTTCGTATTTGTTGCTTCTTCTCTGATACGAGAATAATACTTAAAGTTGAAGACGAAATGTCGTTCATTCGGGTATTTCTAATTTCGTTTATAGTAGATTTCTTTTACGATATAACTAATAATTAGACCGCGGATTTTTATGCATTCGTAGGAAATTTAGAAGTGAAAAAATAAAGAAAAGTCTGCATTTACATAGCATATGAAATATTTGAGTAAAAATCTCTGTGTATTTTTCTTTTCTTTCTCTTCCTGTTTCGGAAATTGCTGCGAGTGGTTGGTAGCTTTCATTTTTATATTTCAATGTTTGTTCCTTTAGTTTTGGTTTAGTTTCGATTTTTGTTTCTCAATGATTTTTCGTCCATCTCTGTGTAAACTTGCAATAGTTCTGTACAGTTGTTTTTACATTGTAGTTTCAATTTCTGTATTGTGTTCCACGATTTTGCATCGTTTTATACTCTTACGTGTAGTTCTCGTATTCCCATTGCTCTCGTTGGTTTTACGTTTAGTTTGCCTTATTTTATTACATTTTTACATTTAATGTTCGACTCCTTTACGTATACAACCTGCTAGGAGATCTTCTCGTTCATTCGAGCTTCTTTTCAAAGTAAGCTTTTTTGGTTCTTCGTCTTCGTTGCACCTGTTCCTTTGCCTGATACATTTTCACGACGATTTCAACGAAATACAACTACGATTTTACCGATAAACAAGACTTCTCGCTGTAAAATCTGTCCCACTCTACGATCGTGCACGTTTCAGGTAGAGTTGCTTTAACTTTTAAAAACATCAACCTGATTGTAATGTAACAAGTAGGATTTTTCTTTTATTTCAACTAAACTTTCAATTTTGCGAAACGATCTCTTCGTTCAATTATGTTCGTATTATAACTTCTTTGGAGTACCATTCATCGACGTAGCTTCTAATTAAGCACGTTTCGACGTCAACTTGATCTATTAGCTACACTGGAAACTTTGTATATCCGTTTCAAACGTACAGTAGTGTTTTACAGCTTTCACTTTGAACCATCTGCAACTCTTCTCGTTACGTGCGCTCGTTGTACCAATTTGGCGGATAATATGCGACGAGTTTTAGAAAATGTTCTATTCTCCTCGTGAAAGAAATTAAAGGAAACTTTTCTGAAAAGATTTTCTCGATATTCAATTTTGTAAGTGGGATGCCGTAAAGTTTTTTCAGTTAAAAACGTGTAGCGTTTACACGAATATTTCTTGTATCGAATGTAGACGACAAATATTTCATAAACATTTTTTAATGAAAGTAGAAATTAACAAAATTCGCCATATTGTATCACAATTTGAATTATGAGAATTTGAGGATTAACATTATCGAATCGAAGCATTTTCAGTCAGATAACACGTCGAAGCTGCCGGTGAAGACGGATTTCTTCCGATTTCCGGCTGTTCTTCGATCCGTTACCCTCTCTGTATCGAGATTACACGCAACTTTAAAAGCATTCCGATTAGTCGATCATTCCTCTCTGGGCATAAATCGATTTCAACGGCAAACCACGAAATCATGATTCTTTGAGCGCGGAATTTTTGGCAGCCGAGGAATTTTCCAGGTGGCGAATATTGCCAGCGAAATTCCTGTGGTTTCGGTTCCAAAATCACGAAATCTGACGGTAAATCGGCGAATTAATAAATTGAATTGTACGATAACGCGCGTCCTGTAGGAATTCCACCGAGATACTTTTCTCTCGACTTCATTGTCGAAAGGGATTTATTTATTTACTTATTTATTTATTTATTTATCGTGACAGGGATCGTTAGCCCGGCCCCCTTTTACAAACCAGGAGCTTGATTATCATTTTGTCGCTCGCTTGTTAACTTCGTTACTATTTATAAAGTGTATAATGCTCGAAAGTTGGCCAGAAAGAGGGAGAAATGATGATCGATCGGTAAACTCGTTTTAAAGCAGAACTCGTGCGCTCTTACTTTCTCTTACTCGTTGTATGCGATGGATTTGTTCAATTAGAAGGGTTGTTGTCGTTTATTTCTGTGTCGTTTTTCGACAAAATAGTACCAAACGGCATTAAAATTAAAATATTTTCATTAGGAAGTTTGTAAATATTCAAGTTGTTCTACCGCTTTGAGGATTAATTTGTAATCCCTTATTTTTTATTTAGCGAACCAGCGATGAATTAATTTTTAGCGTACTTGCTTTGCAAGCAATAAGTAATCACGTATTTTATTTTTCATTTGTACATTTTTAATTCTTCGTTCATATCACGTTTATTTTCTGAGGGATGCTAGAGATATCGAATTTTTAACATATTGTTAATACAGATATGTTTACTTTCCTTTATGATATATATCCTACATGATATATATTTATTTCATTGTGAAATCGATCTTCTTCCTCGGTCATATTCCTTATTTATATCGTCACTATAATTAGGATTACACGTATCAAATATTTTTGGAAAATTTCAAGAACGACGAACCTAGAAACGATCGAGGAAGAAAGTTCACATTCCATATAGAATTGTATTATACTTACATTACAAAATTATATGACCTACCTGTGTTATATAATTATACTATGATATTCTTTATTTTCTATTTACAAAATTCTATCTTCCCTTTGTTCTTTCTCAAAGGAATATAAGATTATGAAAAATATCACAAGATTCCGTTGTAGGCGTTCCATTCCAATGAATCATACAATGAGAGCAATTGAACTATACAGAAGACGCGATAAACGTCATACAGGGCAATGATTTGATTTCAGGGAAGTCATTATATATTCCGTTGATAATATCAAGTATTCCTTGAATTACATAAAAAAAAAAAACAAGGTTGGTCATGACGATTCTATAATGGGAAATTGAACCCTAAATTTTTTTTTTATTTGGTTAAATTTTACAATCAATTCTCATTGAGAATTATAAGTAAATTTTTCTGGCGTGCTACCATGTCGTGCTTAATAAGTGTTTATCGTGTGTTTCATTCTAGTTGAATCTAGTGCATAAATCTAAAGGGTAATGTCTCTTTAGCCTGCGGATCTGATCCGACGTGTCAAGTAATTGAGTAACTAGCAGGTTTTGGTGGTTGTTAACTCTTATGTTGTACTTGTATTACTGAATTGGATATTTCTTTTTTGACTGTGGGTATCTTGAGTATCACGATGTATTGTTTCGTTGGAATTATTAATGCTATTCCCCATAGTTGAGTTCCATAGGTCCAAACAGGTTTTAACATATAGCATTATGTTACTCTGCGCGCTTAAGTTGAAACGTCTGCCAATGAGCCAGTAGAATTTGTTTAATTTTCATTTAAGTTGCTTGGATTTATCTACGATATGTTGTTTCCGTGTCATTCTTCTGTCCAGAATCATGGCCAGATATCTGAGAATCCTAAATTGATATAAAATTGATCGTCTCCTGTCAAGTGTCAACAGTTTAATGAACCACAGAGAATGCAGTACCAAGACGCGGTATAACGTAAACAAAATCTCGAAAGTGTCCCTCATGCATCACGCTGTCTGCGCAATTGCGATTTCCATTGGTATCATGGTTAGAGGTTAGCGAAGGGAAGAGAGGGATTTTCCTTGTTTCGAAGACCTCGAAAGCTCGGCTCCGCCTACGTCTGCTTCGAGCTTGTCTCCTCTCCGTTCTCTTTCCTAGATTCTCGCGTAATGCCGACGATAAATCCTAGGTCTCTCGCTTCTTGCCTAAGTGCTGGCGAAGCAACCAGTTTCCATCCTTAAATTGTGTCCCTTGAAACTATGTTAGAGGAGTCGTTGCGCGGGTTAATCGGTCAGAAAGATTCTCCGATCTTATATCGGAGAAGCTTGTCGACTGTATTCGATTCGACTTTTTCGTTCCGAGTTTCTTGCTCGTTGCTATATTTGTCTGTAACACAGATTCCTTGAAATTGATTGATATCGATGGTATTTTATTTATTGGCTATCTGTATTACGATAGAAAATTGAAGTTCGAGGAGAATTTTACAAGCGAATAAAAATACGACACGATATACGTGTACAATATCTTATGTAACTAGGAAAAATAAAAATAACAGGTTACATAAACGATATGTTATGAGAATGTTTACGAGACGCGTTATTTTTAAATGAACTGCGGATCGTTATGCGTTTATGGGAAATTTAAAGCTGCGAAATACATAGAATGCACATGATGTGTAAAAATGTATAAAACATCCAAAATACGGTATACTTGCTATAATATCTAGATGAAATTCGGTTCGGTATTTTTAAAATAATATCTATAGCTTTATTAATACCATCAAGCTTTAACCACAGTACCTGATTATAGTATTCCGCAGCTAAATTCATCTTACACGAGAAAATCGCTTACGCGTGAACCAATGAGAGCATTCGTAGTAAGCAGTTCGATCAATCCAAATGAAAATCTCTTGACCGATGTCTGACTTGATGCGATTTGACCGTACCGAGTTTGAATCGAGCTTAATTCGGGAAACTCGAGCGTTCAATCAAAAACCGACCATCTACCGTATTGTTGGTGCGTCGCGTGTTAATTGGAGAACTCGCAAGAACGAGCGTGTGCGTGAAATCGATAGCCGGCGGTTGATTACACGATCAAAAATTAAAGGTCTCGTACAGGTTTCGTGATCGCTCGATTTTCATCCAGCTGCTTTATTCGTTTCTCTCTCTAGCGAGCCACGACACGAAAATACATATTCTCTGAATCCTCAGACGTTTATGAATAGTTCGTTGGCATAAACGCTTTGAACGTGCGCCACGTGTCCAGTTAGCCGGTTGGCACACTATAAAAAGCATAATGCACGGGTTGAAATGAAACGCAGAGATCGTTCGTTGTACGCGAAGCAGCGTTTTTAAACGCGTTATTATTTATACGCTGTGTAAAATGGTAATCGCGAGGACGGAAACGTGCAACAGCGTCGCCTTTTTTCGTGCACGCAAACTCAGCTGGGAAAAAGAGACCAGACTCGGCTTAACGATTCTGTTTAATGGACCGTCTTGTGTAACGTATGGCGACATAGCGGTTAATGTTTTTATTTTCGCGCTGCGCGGCATGCGACCGAGCCACAGGTATTCAACGTGAATTTTCAATTATAAAATAGATGGGTGCAAACAGAGGCTGAGCAAGTGGGAGCTTCGCCTCTTTCCGCGTTGTCGCGGGAATAATAAAAAAAAAAAGAAAAAAAAAAAAACGGGCGTGGATAAAAACGCGATGCAGTAAGTCGACCGTGCTTGACCCAGGCGATATATTCGATCCACCTTACGAGCTAACAAATTTCCTGTTGGTCTGAAAAACGGCCAGAGTTTATTATTTTTCGATTATTATACGCTGTTTTATTTCTGTGTTTGGACGCATCGTTCGATCAGAAAGAGGAACTAGAGCTTAAAACTAGCAAATAAATGATTAGAACGAATTTTCAAACGTTTGTGCATTAAAATACGCGGCTATATTTATAATTACTCATCGATCAAGATACTTATTGTTAGGTTACCCAAAGACTCGATTACTCGTGGATCAAAATACTTTGATAATTTCATTTCCCGATATTCGTGTCTGAAAATATTCGCTGTCAATCGAATAGCGTTTCTTATATTAGGTTGTCCGAAAAGTTTCTTTCGTTTCATAACAGATGAACAACAATTCCCGTTTTATATTGTTTTATTGAGTCAGGTATGATCCATTTCGTTATATTACTATTATTACGTTCGCGTATAATTCAATAAACTAATATGAAACAAAAGACATTGTACGTCTGTTATTTCCTTATAAAACGAAAGAAACTTTACGGACGATCTAATAAGAAACGCGATGCATATCCGTCGGTTTGATCCCGCTACTTCGAAGCATCCTGTACGGAACAAGAACATTTTGATCGTCAAAGGAAGAGACAGAAGACAAAATCCAGACACGGAGAAAGAACTTGCGAGTATTTTTCACGCTCGTAAAGCGAAGATGACCGCGAGAATACACCCACGCGGAAGCGGCTTGCGAGACGAGGCGACGCCGGACGTCGACGGACGCCAGTTTGAAAAATAAAGTCAAACGAAACGCGGTATTATGCGAGCGTTCCGCTCGGAATGATAATTTTTCAAAGAGTTTCTCGCGAGCCGTTGTCCTTTTCGGGTCGTCTTCGTTTTGCGATGGAGAAAGTGGAAAGAAAAAAGCGTGGCGTCGACAAGTGAAAGGTTCTCTCACACGCGGCCATGAACTCGCCTTCCTTTCCCTCTTCCTGTTCCCTTTCGTTTACCTTTTTCACGGCCTTTACACCCCCGAGCACCCAGCCTTCTTCCACCTTTTTATACTTTTTTCTTTCCACTTTCTACGGTCCTAAGCTATTCCCCCTTTGTTTCGTTGGCTCTCGACTAGATCTTTCTGGTCCGATGAAGCATGATCGCGTTCACTGTTAGCACGATAACGTGTAGTTTGAGGAAGGTACGAAGAAATAGGGTGAATGGTCGTACGAGAATGGAAGAAATTTATGTGGGGGATTTTGATCATTTGATGATTTGCTGATAGATGGTTACTACAAGTATAATATAATAACCGTTACAAAAATTGATCACAACAACGATAATAAAACGAGCCACAGAAAGTTACATACTCTTTTTCCATTCACAAAGGTATTCACAAAGTTTCCGAATTTGATCGAAATTGTAGTCGGCTGTTGTTATAAAAATCGTAGCGACAAACGATCCAATCATAGATTGCTCTATTACGATACAATAATCGATTAATCGCACTATCAAATTTCTAGAATCTACATTTTACGCCGTTCCATTTACAGAATCCAATCGCCGATATCCGCAGTAATTAATCGGAAAGCGCGATGTGTACCGTGTCCAACGACAACACAAAGCATCCCATGTCTCTTCCGCTGTATATTTCATCAGCGCTTAATAATTCTATTATCGTTAATATGCCAGCGGCACAACCTTCGTATCTCTATCGATAATCCATACATAATCGATCGATCATAGCCAGAAACAATTTCCAACAAGTAACTTCTCTGCTTTCAGATTCGTTGTAGAAGACGACGATCAAGATGAAACAATTATCCTGGATCTTTCTTCAGCTGCTGTTTCTAACCTCGATGTTTCCTTCGAGCCTGTCAGCCTCGACGAGGTCACGGGGCAAGAAGAAGGTCGCCAAAGAGACGAAAGAAGTGAACATCTGCGCGATCGAAGGCATACAGGCTCCTATGTACTGTTACTGCGATAACAATACCATAAGAAACGCCACGGAAGCCACTTGCGTCGTGTTGAGCCCGTTCAGCATTAACGATCCAACGTGGAATTACTTCACCTCGCAGATCTACTTACAGAAGCTAAAGTTCGTGGTTCGAACGCCAAACGGATTGGAATACATACCGGTTCAACTGCTGAGACAGCTGAAGAACTTGCAGAAGATCACGTTCCAAGATGCCAGCATCGAGGAGCTGAAGGAATCCGCGTTCTCGAACCTTCCTACGATTACAGAAATCGATTTGAGCACGAATTCCATTTCGACGTTGAGGACGCACGCGTTTGAGAACTTGAAGAATCTAACTGCGATCTTCTTGAACTCGAACCGGATCACCGAGATCAATAGGTAGGATCGCTCTTTATTTTGTTACGCTCTGTTTTAAATTCCTTCGCACATTTATATTTGGCATGTTTCGAGTAGGAATTTTTTAGAATGCCAGTGATCGAGAAATGATTTTAATAGTTCTATATTTGAGAAACAATCGAAGTTATCGTAGATAAATGGCTACCGAGGAATAACGTTAGTAATTCGAGATTAGACGGACTCCTTTTTTTATTTGAGAAAACACCGATAATTAGACTACTTTATCTTACAATTCATATTCTTACGAATTCAACTAACATAGTAGACGCTAGACAGTCATTTGTTTCGCTTACAAAATATTACAAGAGATACTATATATTTGAATATTTTATATATTTTTGCATATTAACTGCATTATTCTCTACATTCTTCTATTTAAATCCCCTTTGGATCTTCCACAAATGCACAAGAATTCAGAGTCTACCGATAACCTATAGTACTCGGATAGTACTTAATAAGAAGTAATTTCAATAATTCCGGCTAGATAATTATCAAATTTCACATTTGGAAAAATATTCGTGATAAATAGTAAAAGTTACTATAATTGAAATAACTTTAATAATTCTAGGTTACTCCGCTGTTAGTTAAACAGTTACCTGAATTGGTTAAACAAGAATCGCTGGTTGCAATTTACCACACATAAACGTCGTTCGGTGATGTTCGAATATCCCCTTTCCTCACCCTTTGTAATTCCGGCTGATTCGTTCAATTACACTCTATTACGGAGTCTGAGCTCGAGTAAAGTGAAAATGTCTTCCTCGAAGGGAGCGTTTTACGAGCCGACTGCATAAATTGCCATGGAATTTCGCGATGCGCCGAGAATTCGCGTTTCGGAGAATCAGAGGACTCCTCTAGCAAATCGAATCGACTCCTCGCGTTAGAATGTCTCGATATACGGAGTGCGCGATGTGTTCGCTTCATTAATTGTCGATTAGGCGATTACTGACTACATATAATGTGTGATCAAATATACGCTATCGCGTTCAGAAAAATGTAAGAATAATTTGATTAGTTATTCATTAGTAGAGTTATAAAACGTCATTTTCGAGAGATTCGTCGGATTGTTCGTTATTGGGCCGATCGAAACGCTCCACCAGCCTGATTTTAATTCTCGTTCTAAGGAATATTCTGTTCTTCAATTTTTCAATGTAATTTTCATCGTTACTTGCGTCTTTTATATATGCGACAATGTATTCATCCTATCTTTCGTACAAAGTCTTTGCTTCATTTTTAAAAATATTTTTCTAACGCATTCACAATCTAATTATAATCTAATATTTTCATCCTGTCAAAATTCTTTATAAAGATGGAGCAAAGCGATATATGTACATCTGTAATTGCTTGTTTTTTCCCGTGGTAATTGATGGGGTAAAAACCGAACAAAATAACCGAACAAGATAGTCGATTGTCGTAAACGGATGGAAGGTTGTGGTAGTTTGTTAGATTAAATTATTATCTTGCTCATCCCTTGGGAGCTGTATGGTGAAATGTTAAAGAATGATGGAAGAGACGAAGAATTACGAAGTATTTAATTCCACAACGATACATTAAAAGTGACAAAGGACGAGTCATTAAATATGTACTTCGTCCTTTTTTACATTTTGTTCGTTTAATTCATAGATAAATTTTATACGATATATTTTATAACATAGAACACGTAACTCAACGCTAGAGATATTTTCAGTGTCCATTAATTAAATACATTAAATTATGAAAGATAATATAGCAAATATTAGCATAGATATTAGCAGGTAATATATTCTTTGATAAATTTGGACAAATTATACTAGGTATTACTTGAAATGATATAAATTCACAAAATAAAATACGCGTGATTAGTTAATGAAGATAGGAACACAACGTCTGACTAAACCTTGACCTGTTTCACTTACACGCATCAGTCCTCCTCACTACATTTTCTCTTGTACGTGTGTAGGTACAAGTTAAAAAATTGTACTCGTGATACTCGTTTCAGCTTTCGATTAATGTTAAAGTTGTTTTTAATGAAATAACTTAATGACAAGTTAATAACAGGGATTAAGTCGAGCAATGTGTACCACGCGAATTGATCAATTACATTTACGCGACAAAGTGAACAGAGTTTATAAAGTGCACCTGGCAATTAAGAGTTAATCGATAAAACACAGTTAACCGGTTAACCGGTTAACACAGCTGCATTCGTGTGTACCAACCACATTAACGTGATCAGAGCAAACTTATCGAAGTCGTTAACAAACAATTGAATCAAACAATCCAAGTTTAGCCTGCCGATGAAATTAATGGAACGCAAATATGACTGATGTGAAAGCAAAACAAAATACTGTTTGTACGTACCGGGTAATACGCTAGAAACAGATTCTACTGAAATCTACCTACCTAACTTTATTGTCAACATAATCGAATCTTTCCATCATATTTTGAGATTTAATAAATTACGATAATTACGAGTTCAATTAATTAAATCGCTATATTCGAATAATCAACGACAACTTACGTGATACGGAAATTGCGTGTGTGTACAGAACATATTGTAATTGGAAAATGTATGTTTTTTAATTACAGACTAGATATTTATTTAAATAAATGAAATACAGACTAGACATTTATTTAAATAAATGAAATTGCAATATTTGCACAATCAACGACGATTTTCCATTTATCTGAGAAAGTTTACGCATATACAAGCATATGTGATTAAACAAGCGTAGTCTTAATTCGATGGTCAAAGTCCCGTATATCGTCACGCTTTTAACGTACTTTCAAGATTCTGATTAAACGAATGAGAAATCTAGAAAGCGAACAACGTTGCCAGCATTCGTAACGGTATATGCATCATGATTTTCTATCTGGCGTGCAAAACGCGACTTGGGGTGCATACCGAACGCATTATCAGGCGTCGAAAGTTGCAACCGGCGGCTCGTTATCGACGAAAAGTCTGAGGGTGTCGCGCGCGTGATCGCGCGAGTACTTGCAATCTCTGCATCGCGCCGCGCCCTGTAACATCATAAATAATCGTTGACGCTCGATATGAATGCAGTCACGCGATAGAAACGCGGACAATAAGGCGGGGAATCTC
The DNA here is from genome assembly GCA_014825975.1 of Bombus haemorrhoidalis. NCBI lineage: Eukaryota > Metazoa > Arthropoda > Insecta > Hymenoptera > Apidae > Bombus > Bombus haemorrhoidalis. The sequence goes on from CM026169.1 coordinate 12,744,059, forward strand.
GATCGCTCGACTTTCGTCTAAACGCGGTCGCTTAGGGTAAACGCGAATAGACGACAAAAGATTGCTCGATGGGGGAGTATCCTGCCTCTGTGTAGATTTCTCCGAGAATATCGCGAAGGGTTGAAAGGTACCGAAGCGGAGAATATGCGGGTTTAATTGATCGAAGGGTTGGATTAATCGTTGGAAGTGTTTCGAGAGTGTTTTAGAAGTACTTAGGTTGATTGATTTTTTATCTCGCGGTGAGTGACGTGTTTTAAATTGATTTCAGATTACTTTTTAGCCTTCTTAAGATTGGCTTGAGATAAACTAGGAGCTAGACATCACCGTGTGATTATATTTTTATATATAAAACAGGCAGAAACGAATTTATGTAAATCTACTTGAATCCTATAGGCTGATAAAGAGAGTAGAAGTAAATAATCTGTAGGTTTTAGATTTTCTCAGGATCGATGTGAGGTAAGATAGAAATTGAAAATTACCATGTGATTATATTTTTATTTTCGAAGGAACGACTGAAAATTTTCTACGATTTTGCTGTATATTTATCGAACGAATTTTGTAGAATGGGGACGTTTGACCCGTATCGAGTTGGTTCTATACGTAATAGTTTACGAGATGTTTAATAATGAGGATCGCGTTTTATGTGCCGATACACGAAGCATTCGTGACTTTACTGCTGCTTCAAGGAAAGATATGGACCGAATAGCTGTAGTAATAGATTTATATTCCTGTACGAGCATTACGTATATTCTTTCTTTACGTTCAATATCACTCCCGTTAAAGATACAATTTATATATTTCGATAAAAAGCATAGTAGTTCTTGTCGACAAATATTTTAGAAATCGCGACGCGTCCGTACAAAATTTCAACGTGATTCGCTTTGTTTTTATCTATCTATGAAACCTCGTGAGAACATACTTCATGATGTAAAACTAATTCATATATCTTATTTATGGACAAATACGATTACTATCCTAAAGTCGTTATTTCGAAAAATGAATTATTCGTCCGTGTAATATTCTTTCCGAAACTTATAAGCTTCGAAAAATGATTTCTGCTTTGTTCCATCCAGTATCTGGAACGATATTCGCTATTGTATCTCTTCTACCACTTGCTCTACTATTTTACAGAATTCTTTCTCCTGTTATTTCCCTCGGCACTTCTATCACGTCGATTCTCCGAATTGCCCTATAGTTGAAAATAAAAAATATTAAACGTTAAAATATAAACGTATCAAATTCCATCTTTTACCCTACGTAACACTGCGTTTAATCCAATGCGAATCACGCATCATCTTTCTCCAAAAGTTCCACGTTACTCGCAACGAACCACTCGAAATCGTTCGAACCGAGCCACAACAGCAACTCCAGAGTACAACCGTCAAAAGTCAGCAAGCTCGTCCTTCTTGAAACAAAACAACTGCTTCTTAAGGAGTGCATCTCTATCAACGTCGAAGCTCCGACATCGATTCGGATACACCGAGTATGTCGTTCGTCTTGCGCGGCGCCATTAACACGGTCATAAAGCATCCTCCTCGTGCAACTTCTTCCCGGAACCTCTGTCTCTTCCATCATTCTCGCAGCTCGTCTTGTCATCTTCGTTCAAGCCAAGCGATACGATGGCTGCTTCGTTCCAGACCCAGTCAAAATGTTGAAATTACCCGTTCGGGTAATTTGCATAGAAACGAATCGATTATTTAGGATATTTTGAATTGATTATTTTAGGAAGTTGTTAATTCTACTCGTTCAATTTCCAGAGACACGTTCGTCAATCTACCATCGCTAAAGATACTCTCCCTGAACGGGAACAACATCAGCACGTTGCACGACAAGGCGTTCAAACATCTGACTACTCTGGAAGAACTGCAGCTGGTCGACAATCAGATCAAAGTGATCACCGCGGACAGTTTCCACGGTTTGAGAAGTCTGCTCAAGCTGGACATGCGTAACAATTTGATCGCCATGATCGGCGATAGAACGTTCATCGAGATGCCCTCGTTAAGACAGCTGGACCTCGATCAAAATGAGATTGAGTATATTTCGGAGAAGGCGTTGGACGGAATGAGGAATTTGAAGAAGCTGAAGCTCAGTGATAACAAGTTGGTCACCCTGGAACCAGATTTCCTGGCCGGTGCACCGGGAGTGTACGTGCTGGACTTGAGGGATAATTCTCTGAAGACCTTGACCTTCGACAATATCAAGCCAATCGTGACGAATTTATACAACAGCAGCAGCCAATTCTACCTGAGCGGTGAGTGACGGTTTCGTTCTACATTTTTGAGAAAGTTGTCCGATTTTGAAATTTCTGTTGATTCGTTGACTAAATATAAACAGTATAATATATAAAATATAACATATAAATAATATAATAGCAGAGTAGTAATAGGAATAATAATAGGAGTAATAGGAAGTGTGTTAAAAATTGCGCACGTTGTTTTAATAAACTATAAGTTTAGAATAATTTGCCGGACATCTACGAGCTCAAGCAATAATCCTGTAAAGCGTTTCAATTACATACTCAATTAGAAAACCGAAATTGCTGAACGTCACGAAGAAAGTATAAAAATTCTGAGCTAGAATAATCCAGGATAGAAATTCCATAAAAATAACGAGAACCGGAGATTACGAAATGGCGATCGACTTTGGTGACCGCAATTTTACGATCGGCAAAAATTCAGCTCTCAGCGGAACTCTGACGAAAAGCCCATAACAATTTTATGAAGACCCTCCAGGTCGAATACTTAACACCTAATACACCTATAAAATCGCCGGTCAGGAAATTGAGATTCATCGTTCGTAATTGGTTGATGAAAACGCTGCAACTTTCTTCTCGTTGACGCTTAATAGATAATTTTCTAACGATCCTATAATGGCCGTCGTTAAGGGATATCCCACGCGAATATCTGAAATCTCTTCGGTCGACTTACGCGGCCGAAGCGTAATTGCCCTTTAGCCGAGCGATCGGGATACGATGTTATCGTGCCTGGAAATCTTTAATTTTCATGGTTAAACGAGCGATGCGTGCCAATTTTGTGACCACTCGAGGGTTGCGAGCCTCCTGCCACGGTACCTTCCCCATTCTAACGATTATCTGCTATTTTACTGGCCGACTTATCCGTGAATATGTCGCGAAGCTATGTCTTCTTCTGGATTCTTCACAATTGCTTTCGTTTCTCTTTTTAGTTTTTACTTCATTTTGCATCGCTCACAAGTATGCAGAAGCATTTTGTTTTCAGAATTCGCGTGAAATACGTTTTTTGAAAACGATAATGTTATATTGTATGATTAATTACCGAATGATTAAAATAACACGGAGTGTTATTTTAAAAAGGCAACTGGAAAATGTTAATAATTTTTTTATACATTTTTATTTACAGAAATGTACATACATATGTGTAAACTCCCTAGAGTTCAAGTGTGTCTCTCTGTTTACGGACAACACGACTTTCTTTTTGTTTTACGGACAACCATTTCTTTTTAGAGACATTCGTTTTTCCCAAACGGACGGACAGGGAGCAATATCAGAGATAAACAAGATCACAGAAGAAAGAATAATTATTTAAATCATCGAAGAGCGACGGAGAGAGATCGGTAGCTCAGGACGTTGAAAATCGATCGTCGATTTTCAGGTAGACATTTCACAGAATTTGTTATTTATTGTTTACTCTTATAGATTGGTATTAATTGTTGTTTACTTCTGTATCTCATTTAAGTTATTCTTCTCACGATAAACTCGATTTTCAGAATTCAGAATCGATCACCTGAATTACCCCAAGATTTACAACATTACATATGTCTTGTCAGAATTTGATCAATTTCTATTCTTCTTACAATAATCCCGCTTATTTCTGTGAAATATTTAGCAAAAAAAATTTATTCGTGCGTGGATATAATAGAAGTATTCGGTTGGTTCGTTATCTGTTCTCTAATTAAGAAAGATTCGAGACTATTTTAGTAAATATATGTCGTGTGTTTCATCTTGGTAATCGTGGGGTTAATGGGAGGCAAGTTTAGGAGGAGTTCTAATGAGTTTCGCTTCGCTTTCGTAAATTTAGATTTACTCGAGTTTCACTTAGGTAAATTTGTGCGGCTCACGAAAAAGAAAAGATCTCCGCGAGTAAATCATGTATGATTAATTCCGTTGCAATTACGGCATGTTCAAACTAAACAAAATATAGGAGAAAAAGAAAAAGGTAAGTAGAAGGAAGTTTCTTTACCGAAGGAAAATTCTTCTTCGAACATCTCGCGAGGAAAAGAGATAAAACGTTCGTGCGCGATACAAACCTGTTCCTAAGTATCAAGAGATCCTATTGTCCTTGCGCATAATTGATCAATGGTTGATCAATCGTTGATTGTTATGGAACCGCAATTTTCTTTGATCTCCTATTTTCGAATCGAACATCCTGCATCAATCAGGATTTCGCACGAAGAATTTCGTACGAGAAATTCACGAGAAATCCATTTTTGTTGATTGTCCAATTTCCTTTCAAAACACACACGATTAATTCTAAGATCATATAAAACGAGAGAAATTGCGGTAATATAAAGTTGATGGGTAAAATGGATTTTTAAATTGTTCTGCTGTAAAAGACACGTACGAGGCCTTTACAGGCTAATATTTCAAACGAGGTTTAATAATTTATCAGGTTTACCTCGTTTTTCTCTAGATGTTCTGATAGTCACGAACAGACGCGTACATGGAACAAAACCTACAAGTTTCCATCGACTCGTCGTAGGCGCACGTGCATCGCGATCAAATCTCAATGAAATACCACCGCAATCCTTCATCTCGTGGCCTGACGAACGTTAAAAAGATAAAAAAAAAACAAAAAAAAAAAAGGATTATTTCCCATCGGAGCCGAGCCCTCTAGTTTGAAATGTAAATAATCCCTGGCAAAATATTTCGAAGCGGCGTGCAGTTTCCGATATCGCAGAGGTTGGTCTGTCTCTCGCAGCGCGTTCTATCCATCCTGAAATTACCATAGAGCGGCAAAAAGGCCGCCTTTGACCATTGTCTGTCTTTTGAGAAGCGCAACGAGAACCGTGGTCTGCTTTCGATCGCTCAACACTAACGATAAGACTCGTATAAATTTTGTCTTCTCCAGACCACTAGCTTCACTGCACGAACCGTATCAGTTGTATCACGGTTATTCTTCAGCTTTTAGAATCTCGTCGCCTAGACGTCGCAGGTTCTTATGGTAATTTGCCATTAAATACGACTTTCAGAAAAGTTGTTTAGAGAACAGACAACGTGTCGTTGATACAAATATTTGAAATGTCGAGACATTAAAAGAGTTGTTGATAAGGAGCATTTGAAGATTCTTTCGTAGAATTGTAACCAACCTCACTTTACTGTGATCGAGATACAGCGAATTTGATGCATCATACTTTCATTAACATTACGTATCTTCAACAAAACTGTACATCTGAAACTTTATCCATCTCATCTGCGAGAATTCAACGATATAAATAATTGATTCGTCTATTATCGACGGTTGTAAAAACATCGAATGTGTATCCAGCGACGAACATTCACTGAAATGGTGGGACTCTAAAGTTCACGGAAATTCAATATTTTTCTGTAAAAAAAAAAAAATATCGAAAGAAATATCACGAAAATTCTAATCATGAAAAACTGACGGAGAATCCTCGAAACGCATAAAATTCTAGGATACACTGTCATATTCTACGATATATCGAGCTTTAAAAAACATCCGTCTACTTCTTTTGGTATCCCCAGAAATTGCCAAAATACATGTTCGAACTACAAGCAGGCCAGGGGAGTTTCAAGTGTCAAAACGTTTTACGGAACTGCAAAACTTGCTTTCGTACCGAACGAGTTAATTGAATTGGACGAGACAGGCCGAAAAGCTGACCAACTTCCTGGCAAATCCTGTCCAGGACGACGATTTCGCGGCAAGAAATTTCGAAAAGCATAACTTTAATAAGAGAACCGATGGACGTCAGACAGTGGGTCGTCGACCCTGTAGCACTAGACAGCTTCGGATGCGGGTACCGTAAGGTTTCGGGATAGGAAGGAAGAGGTAAAACGAGACGATTTTCAGAACGAAGTTTCTAAGGAAGGCAAGAACTTCCTGATGGAACTTGCATATTCATGATGACACTTGGTAGAACGTTCGAGTATTTTTATTTTTAATGTTCCAATTAGCGAATCTATAATCGTGGAAATTCTTTATTTGGTTATGCTTTCGGTTTTATTTGTACAACGTCAACAAAAGGCACATGACACGACTTGAAACGAAGTTTAGATTCGTCGAAGTTAGAGTTCGCGATTTTCATATCACTCGATGGTTCGAATTATTCCGTTTCTCAGTGATGTTACACTTTTTACCTGTTATTTCATTGTTTCGTCCTTACTGAATTTATATGACTTGCGATTTGTTGAAAAGAAGAATGGCCCGTTATGTGTAAAAATATCTTACCTTTGAAAAACGGGCAGCGAGTCCAAGAAGTTTTGTACGATACCAATGGAATAATCAATGTTGCGGCAATCGATATTTTGATAATATTCAGCGATAAGTGAATAAACAGACATATATTTAATCGTTAAAAAAGTGCAACAAATAAAAAACAATGATGAACTAGTTAAGAGTTAACGGTGTGAAATAATTCGAAGCCAAAGATTCTTTGTGTTAACACAGAATAACAGATGTTATTTTTCATCCAATTTTCCAAGTATTTAAAGCAACATTCTGGTTATTATCGATCTAATTTTAAAATCGGATAATAGACGAAACGTATGACTTTTCAGCATCGCTTGCATGCAATTTTAAAGAGCACGGACTTCACGAGCCGATAAAACGATTATGAAACAAATGGAGTCGAAAGTAACAATGATAATTTTGGTATTATATTGCCAAACGAAATACCTTGATGATAATGATAACACTTTTAATCAATGTTTGAACAGCGAATTTAATTAAGGATGATCATTTCGCTGAAGCAGTACATCGGAAACGTATATTGAATTAAACGGCTTTAATATTAACTCGCCTCGTCTAATTTCGGCAATGTAGCGATCATTGATTAATATTAACAGGTAGAATTGAATCGAACGTTATTACACGCGGATAAAATCTTCTTCCTTATATAATAAAATTATTAGATATTATTATTACATTGGTAATGCACATATGCAATTCAAATACATAATTAATAGCTTAATTAATCCTTAATTAATAGCTTCAAATCTTAATAATTTCTTCCAAATATCATATATTTAATAAAAATAATTTTCGTATGATTCAAAACACTTTGTCAATATCTTTTAGAAAAAATGTAAAAAATAATTAATTTTTCACGCTTCTTAGATGTACATTTTCTTTTTTTTTTTTTTTCAAGCTCTATTTGAGAAAATACAAAAAAAGATAGAATGTAGTGGGGAAATATATATGAAAAAGGAGAGACGATTCAATTGAAAATTTTCAAGGGTTCGTTCGGTTTATTCGACAGCCGGTAACAGGCATATATTATTATCTAATTTAAAATGACTATCATGCACGGATATAAAATTCATATAAAGTTCTCTAATTCGCTAATTTATCAAAATTCGCAGATATCGATATCTCAGATATCTCACGTATTCGAAATCTCTCGATCGATTCTTCAATGGAAAAATTAATGGAACGTTCGTAGAAACTCCAATTACGATTTCATTGTTCCTAAAGATATAATGAGTACGTTATAAATATGTTACAAAACAGCCGTCTAGCCTGTCAATTTTGCAAAATTTACAACCGTGGATTCGAGTTGCGGAGTTTAATGATTATCGTCGTTTCATGAAATAAATTAGGAAGTGATCCGAGAATTTCGACTTTAAAGCGCATCTACTCGTATCACCACGACAAATCACGTTTCATTTACGAATGAATCACGTTTGAAGCGGATTCCCGCTGATATAGAGTCATCAAATATACATGGCGCATTAAATTCGAACGAATCTGCAGAGGATTCTGTTAAAAAGGCTATCGCTGTACTTCGCTATTCGCGTCGTCGTGTTTCGATTACGAATTAATACAAGTGTGTGTTTTTATATATAAATTCCACAGAAGGTATATACATAGATACATAGATGGTTTACAAAGGTATATTTAGAATAGAAAGCTTCTATGAATACATTATATATGCATGATCCAATATACATTATTTTTACATTCCATTAGTGGTTATTTAATGGGAATTATTTAGATATATGTATGTATATTCTCAAGCATTTAAGGTAGACATTGGTAGATTCGTAAATTTGAGAAGAGGAGGAATTGAAAAGTATTTAATGAAGAATTTCACGAGCATGACTAGACAAATTTCGAGTAATCTAAGATAAATGTAAAATCGTTATTTAACCTGGTTGTGGGTTAAATTGTATTCAAGAACCAGTACAGTATATGCCACGTAGATAAAATGATTCATTAATAATTCATGCCCCGATTTTACTCGGATACCTTGCGATATATCGAATTTGTTTATTTTCGTAGCATAGTTGAGATAATTCGTTCTATTATATAACATCGATTTTAATTTCATTACAGTGCAGCATGTTCTGACATTCGTGTTATTTTGCGCAAAAGATCAACGACGGATAGATTTTCGCTGACGTTAAATACAAAATTCAGCTAACCCAAATCCACAGAGTGCAACGAATCGTTCGATTAAATTTACGCTTAAAGAGAAGCGAACACAACTTCTATGCGACATCGAATCGGTGTGTTCATTGCAGAATATCTTTTCTAAATTACAAAGTCTTACTATCGTTAACAAATTTCTGAATAAATTTCACGAAAATGTAAAGATTCTCCTAAAACGTTAAAAGTCTTTTTCCTGATCGAAATTGAGCCGAAATTGAAACGAAAAGAATCGAGTACCGCTATAGAGTGTTTGAAGTGAACCAATTGAAATGAAATATTTTAGCGTTATTTTAGTATTTTATTACGGCGCGTAATATTAAAAGAAAATTCGCGTCGATTGAAATTTCGCTTTACAGGCTTAAAAACTGCCAACGTCGAATCTAATAAACTTCGGTAGCATTAATAATTATCTGAGCCACAAGTGTACGCAATGGCCAACGAAATGCGGATATTAGTATCAATTAAATCAACCATAACTTCAAACTATATCCGATTAATAGCAACCGATCGATTAACCTCAAAATGATCGATCGGACGCTATTAGTCAGTACTAAACCGCCATTATGCTTAAAACGCAATTCGATTTCATGAATCTTGCACAGAGGATTACAGTTCTCGCGATCGATATAACATGTAACCCGATTTCTCTCTTTCGCACGCGATTTTATTTTTCTTCGTTCTCTCGTTCGTTCGACGAAGCTTATACCTGTCAATTTATAAATTCGTTCGCCAAACACGCCCGATCGCATTAGGTGGCATACACACGTCCGATGAGAGATACTCGAGCGGAACATTCGGTCAGATATCGAAGAAAAGTTCGATAACGAGACCGATGTCAGCACATCGATTCCATCGGGTTCTATATCCTCATCTTCTCGTTCGATGGCTCACGTTTATTTTCCTTCCTCTCAATAGGACGATTCCTCGAAAGATGAATTTACATTGCAAACATTTATTTCTTTGCCTTATTCTTCAACAGGCACGTGATTAACGTATTAACAAACGTATTTTAATTTAATTGCTACGTCGTTCGGTTAGATGAACGTTGAGAACGTATGACTATACGGGTAGAGAATTATTTCCTCGGCACTATATTCTGCAAAAATTTAATAAACTTCGTCTTCTTGCGTTTATCAAATAATCGAACATCAATTCGAGGTTAGCAAGAAAATTTAAGAATCGATAAGTCTATAAAAAGAGCAAATACCCTTTCCTAAAAGTTCATGTACATGGAATATTAAATTCTTGAATCTATCGAACATATTGAAAAAGGATACGTCGCAGTTCGATTAAGAGAGGCAGCTTAAATGTATCGAATATACTGATAAAACAGGGGATAAAAAATATCCAATAAAAAGTCTTCTATCGAGTGATGAAACTGGAATAGATGATTTAAGATTGCCCGATAATAGTTTCTCTATTATAATATCCGAAATATTATTTCCATCGTGTTCCATTAGACGGTGTTAGAACATATTTCTGAAGAACCATTTTTATTCTCTCAACAGCTTGCTGTTCCGCGACGTTCGAATTTGCACGCATAAATTTCACGATTCTCGAGGCAACTTATCGCGAACGCTATTCTCGAGCATTGGATATCGGGCAGGTGAAGCAACCGATTATAGGAAATACGTACTTGAATATGTGCGCCACAGGTGGCACACAGATGCTTCAATATTTAACCCCGATATTGTTCCTTAAAGTCGCGCGATATTGCATTCGCCGCGAGGTATTTACGCGTGTACACGTGCAGGTTGAACGACTTTCCTTAAATTATAGAACTACCGCCGAGAAAGGAGAATAATTGCCGTTGTAAATTTTATCTATTAATAAGTATAGGAAAATATCGTGTCATAGGGAACTGGACTTTGCTGCTTGAATAATTTTCAACGATTTCCTTTCGAGCTTGGAAAATCGTATTATTCTGAGGAAAAAAATAGGAGAGTTATTGTTATACGTAGAACGTTTAAAGAAAGTTAGGAATTTGGTAAATTAAAAAAGTTTTTAATTATGCTTACGATGTTGAAACACACCTTTAACAATATAAAATATATAAAATAAAATGAAATTTTATAAATAGGACGATACGTGATAATAGGATAATAAATTATCGTACTTTCCACGTTTACTACGATAATTAGTATTTACGTTACTTTGAACGATTTAAAACGTAATTATAATTTCCTTTCACTTTAAAATAAACAGAAGAATTCTTCCCCTCTGTATAAAAATATGCGTTCTAAAGAATTCCCAGGAATAATCCACCCAGCTAAATATCTTTCCCGTGCTCGTTCGCGAAAAACATAGCAAACAAACCGAATTTCTTCAAATCTCTTTCATCAAGTACCTATAGTCCTGCTTATAATCCATCAAGCATTCCTCAATTTCCGGCAAAAGATTTATCGTAACCGTGGAAGTGAAAAGAACAATCGTGAAATATCAATCTCCGTCCTTTTTGTTTCTCGCCGTACCGTTGTAAGAAGCCAAGCAAAGAGGAAGAATTATTACCTTTAGAACGAGCAATCGACACAGATACATACATACATAATTGGTCCGGCAATAGTTCAATTACATATACGTAAACATATATACAGAGTGCCCTAAGATTTCAAGTTTGTTTCATCGTGGGACTCTCTGTATATACATTTGCCGATTATTCGAATATGTAAAACGATACTCGCGCGATATTGTAATAATAATAGAGTTAATAACGATGATACAACGTAAAGTGGCAATTATCGTTAATATATCACGTTTAATAACGCGTGAGCCGAGAGCAGAAAATATTGAAATTAATGAAACCCTTATGACACAATAGCGACTCGGTATTTCGATCAACAATTAATTTAGTTCGATAAAAATGAGAACTTGTTTAAGTGGAATCTTTCGTTCTCTTGATCAGGAAAGGGTTGAGATTTTTCGAAACGAGACTCGCGTGGTTTGGAGAACACGACTTCGTTGTTTCGAAGCTGTGAAGACAGGAATTTCGAAACGAGATTTACTTTGGAACAAGACTTCGCTATTTAGCTAAGAGACTTTGCTGCTCTTTTCTGATTTCAGATCAATAGCTGAGACGTTTGTAACATGCAGTTTTATCGTCTCGAAAATAGGGATATCAATACCTGGCAAAATCTGATAAATAGTCACGTTCTATCTGCTTCTTCGTTTATTTCCTGCGCAATTTTTACGACTTTTCGCCGATGATCCTCGATTTCATTATTTTAACATTGAATATTCTTGAATATAGGACAAACATTTCTCACTGGCACGCGCCTCGTTTGCCTTTCTCCTTCGTTGCGATATTCCATTTTCAGAATACGAATTGTGTTTTAGGATTCTAGAAACGTGGGCTATGAATAAGCAACGGGGAAGTTTAAGAATAAATAAGCAGACTTATTCGTACGAAATCTTTGGTCACGAACGAATAACGAAAATAATAAAAATATAAAGCGAAGGAAAGTGGTTAAGTAACTTTCTCGATATTCTCGTTAATCTTTATTTCGGAATAACCGCTCTTCAAACTCACGTATTTCTTTCGCATTCGTTCGTTCTTCCCCCTCGAAACTGTCATTGACCAACGAGTTCAAAAGCCCTAATGGCATCTCCAGCATCTCTACCTCTCTTTATCGATCCTTAATAGATCTCTCGTGTCCCAGGCCCATAAATCCCCGGCCTCTCTTCAAACAGCTAGCCGTCGCGTAATAGAAAAGCGACTCTGCGGCGTAAAATGCGCATCCGTTCGACGATAGAGGGTTCTGAAAGGCAACGAGAGGCACGAGGGATGCATCATCGCCAGCTAAGCTAGCTGCAAGAGTAATTGCTGGAAATTTATCACCTTATCGCGGCCGCTCTGCGATATATGTATATCGAAATAGCCTCTCGACCAGGTGGCGCGGCTCGTTGCTGCCCGATTAATAAAACGTACGGCTGCCATTTTACACGATGATCCTGGCTAATCGCGCACACGCGTTCCACTGTACGTTCCCCTTGATAAACTGTCTTCTTTTGCGTAGTACTTTTTTTAGCTAAGAAATTGTAGTATTTTAGATCTTTCGCTTTTCCTTACCCTCGTGGAGAATCTTACGTTTCTCTTTTCAAAATTGAAGAATTTTAGATCTCGTCCTAACAAACTAGAGAATTTTACATCCTTTTGTCTTTTATGCGATTGAACATTTTCTTTCTTTTACTTCAAGTAATTTATGGTATTTGTATAACACTAATTTACGAAAGAGGTAAAACGCGTACGTAATGCTATATGAAAAAATCATTCGTAAATGTTGTTCGCTCTGCACGTAATATAAAATCCAATGCAAAACGAAACTCTCGCCGTGCTTCTGTTTGAATGTGTTTTATAAACTTACACTTTCGTTTCTCAGGCCGTGCAATTGAAAGTTTTTGGCGAATAAGAATCATTAGTTATAATCGTGACGCAGAGTAGAAGAATAGAACGCGTGTTTTAGCAAGCCAAATTACGATATGTAGTCATACTTGTCGTACGTTGATTATTCGCTCTGAACGGATATCGAGTAGCTGTCAATTGACATTTAAACATTACACGGTGATCATTAATGTCACGCTTTTATGCTTGAGAGATATTTTATGTAAATAATTGAGTGATTCAAATGTGTGGGACGAAAGGTATGCAGTGTATATCGGCCGACGCGCATTTCGCGCATTTCGTGTATTTCCTTTGAATACATGTTAAAAATTCAAATATAACGGCATAACGTGCTATCTAAAAAAAAGTAGCGCTTATCAAACAGTCGATTAGTCGTTAAGAATCCTATTCGGCTCTATCTTTGAAGAACGTTTCTTCGAAATAATTAAGCATTGATTTTTGATTGATTGCCGACAGATTTTCAATTTATAAAAGAAAAAAAAAAAAGATCAGATTGACGCAGTTGCTATAATCGCAGATTAGTAACTATCAATCAGCTGTTATTTATTCGCACTCGTGACTCGTTCAGCGGATAATTCATTTCGAAGATTCTCTTGAAATTGACGCACTAATTTGTTTCCGATATTTCGGTAATTAGTCGATGGGACCAGCTGCAGTATCCGAATCGTTAGAAAAATAAAAGAAGAGAATATTTCGGATAATATCGTTGCTTGTAGAATATTACGAAGTTAATGAATGCGGTAAGAAGATAAAATTACTATGAAAAGTTAGGAACCGGTTATTTTGATCACTTTGATAGTTCTTACATTTAGGTTGCTGCTACTTTCCAACTTCCTGTTTAACGTTGTAGTAAAAAATCCATTAAAAAGCTACGACGCGTACACGATACGTTTGTAAACTGGCTGGTTTAGATGCATTTTTAGCAGAAATTAGACGTTTCTGTTATGCCATGATGAAAATAGAAGCAGAAACAAAGGACTTTCACGGAGCCTCTTAAGATCGTATCGGTGCTTTTCCGCTGTTTATTCCCCGATTCGACCCTTCTTGCGGCAGCGATCAGCTTGTTTCACGATATTTCACGAGCTGAAACACGAACAACCGTCTCGCGAAACGTCTTAAATACGCTTTATAGGCGGCACGCGGCCGAGAAACGAGCAAAGGATAGACAAGCTTTGATTTACGATTTCTTTCAACCTTTTGTTGCGCTCCTTTCCACGGCGTAAGCTAGAAAAATGTTGATAATACATTTCGTACCGTTTTACGCGATGTCGACGTTTTCTTTCCTTAATTTCCTTGAGAAATCGGAGTTGTTATTAAAAGCTGTCCAAATGCGATATTTCTTTTCTTAAAGTATATTTGATTCCTTAATTATATTTGATTATTTTATACATCCTGTAGACGGTCTTACAGAAACTGTAATTATTCTTTAAATTTTACCACACGATCTATCCTGCCAATCGAATAATATTTTTCCACTTGATTCAGATTACTTTCGTTCTGTCAAATTCGAACAAAGGATCGTAGTAATAGTTCGTTACTTGTCTATTCTTACCGCAATTAATTATTACCACTTTCGAATTCACCCTCTTCTAAACTATTTCTAAATCAAATATGATTATTCCTGCGCATATATGCAAATATGCATTATAATAATCGACACAGCGTAATTGTCTGCAGTCTTTGTAAATAATTCCTGTGATCCGAGGGATTAGTAATACTCATGGACGCAGTCACCGTGATATTAGGATTAATCGGATTAAAACAGTGACAATTTAAAGGGAATGGAGAACGATCTCGCGATGGCGAGTGTCCCGACCTCAAAATAAAGTCGAGGAGAAAACATTGGACGGTAAATCAAAGTCACCGTATATTTCATTTGTACGTGTTCGTAGGCATGCCGCGTGCCTTCCACTTTGTTTGAACTTCGCTTTATTACTCATTTCGTCTAAATAAAATTATCCCGAAGTTCCACTGGTAATTTAGACGTGTTTTCTGTGCTGCTTGAAATCTACAGACTAGAGGAAAAACAGCTTCCTTTCTATTTTTCATCGAATTTAACGTGAATATTACGTAGTTCTTCAAAGGGATAAGCGTATTATGCCATTTAATTCTCATACGTTTTTACATCAATTTACGAGCGAATTTTGTTTGCCTTTCGTTGGAAAAGTTCTTTCATCGTTGATATGTTCTAATGATTTTCTCGTACTTTCGTTGAATTCGAGATATTCTTGGTTTTCCTTGAAACAGCGAGAATCACTACGTGCCTCGTAAACGCTGCTAATGAAACTTACCCGTAACGTATATAAATATATCGATAAAAGATGTCTATGAGCGTTGGAATACTTTAACCAGTCTGTACTACATTTTCCAACTTATTCTCTGACGAAGCATCTATCAGTATCAAATATTTGCGCGTTGGCGGCCGCATTTTTCCAATACCATCGATCTCAAACAACATTTCCACGGTTCTCCATCGAGCGTCAATCGAAATCTATTAAACACGAGGGCATCGATCGCGTCTAATGGATTCGGTATAGCCGGTAGTCAATTTTGGCGGCCGCGTTATTTGCTAATATCGCGATATCGAGTTTGACTTCCCGCCACGCTCGAACAGGAAGGATATGTTTACGAGCCGGCGATATTCGCCTGTAAATTATCAGCAAATTCTGTTTTTACTTTGTCGGCTGTACTCGATGGAGAGTCGGCGTGGATGATCGTAAAACGACGAAACGACAACCACCGCGTGATCGAGCCGATTTGCGAAATAATTGCCTCGTGGCCTCGCCACCCCTGTCCGATCGCTGGGAAAGCTTTTCGGAAATACACAGGTACATACCAGAGAGGGATATTGCGACGAGATATCGTGTGTCAAAAGTTGACAACGTGAGAGCGCAGTTTATTGCTTCGTTACTTTTTATAGGTGGAATTTGCGGGTTTTGCTACGTTCGTCTATTTGCGTGGCAACTGCAGCGGGAATGATTGGAAATTTTAAGTGAGATATCAAGAGTTTAGAGTAGACTTCGCTGTCTTTTTCTATTATTTTTTTTTTTTTTTTTTTTTCTTAGGGACGAAGGGAATGATCATAGCAATTAAGAAAGATAGATTTTCGTTCGATTTGGAAGAAGCTTCATCGTGTTTGAGAGAAAGTTTCAAAGTCTCAAAGTTGATTAATTCTGCTATCTGTACGAAAGATCAATAATTATCGTCCAATTTCAATTAGTACAGTTTCATTCGTAATAATTAGCGTTATCTAAATTTTTTCATCGGCGATTACATTAAATAGTGTTAAATTATGTGGCAACGATTTCAATACGAAATGTAAGAAATTACTAGAATTTTAATGAAACAAAGAGAAGATGAGAATAGTTTAGCGCAAACGAGCATAGAGAAATCTTTTTCTCGCCACGTAACACGACCAGAAAAAAAGAAAACGGTGTAGAACAAATCCTTATCAAAAGCGAGCCTTGAATCTACCAACGAAATCCTCCACCTCGCAGCTCGTACTCGAAAGCGGGCAACGAATAAAAGCAATTCTAATCAAAGTTAGCGAAGAACAGAACGGCGTACGAAATAGATCGACTGTGTTCACGCTGTCACAAAGCGCGTCGGCGTTCAAAGAGCGCGGTAGCGAGTTCAGCCCTTTGACACGTTTTAATTCTTGCGCCAGCGCACACTCGAGAACCACCGCGTCAAAGTTGCTCGCGCCACACGTTCGATTTGAACGGGGGTTCAGGAAGGGCGCACGTGTCGATTTCGAAGCGTCTTGTTAGACGGGGCCGTCGTCAAAAACGCGAACGCGTGCTCGAGCAGAAGGAGACGGTGGCGGTTAATGGACGTCTGCTTTGTACGGCTACGGCACTGCAAACAGCTTGGTTTGTTTTACAACGATGCTTGCGCAGAATACTTCGTGCAAGTAATATGATTAAGAGAAACATTTTTAAATTTACCTTTCATTCTTTTTTCAATTCCACGAAATCTACGAGCCGTAAATATAACTACGGTTGCAAGGATCGAGAACGTAATAAAACGTGAAACACAATATAATAGATTGTGAAATCTCTGAACATTCGTTTCGTTTATTGTAATTAAGAAAATAAACGATATCGAGTTTCGCGATTAAATTGTTCAGTTATTTTAATTCAATTGATATTAAATGAAATTCTCTTAAAACTCGACGAGTTAAAAATAAAAGAGAGAATAAAGAAGAAACAACGAAGAAAAATGTATCTTCGTACGTTTTGTCTTGGTTCTCCAACGCGTGCGATCAATTTCTCGATAGAGACGATCGATTTCAACGTAAGTGGATAATTGTTCTCTATCGACGTAGTTTGATAGTTCGTTGTTGCAACAACAATTTAATGAGAATAACTCGAGCGAGATTGGGTCAGTGGCGGCTAACAGCGGCTGCAACGCGATCCCTCTCGCCCCGGGCAAATAATTACGATCTCGAGGAGCCTGGTTTTTAAGAAACCAGATAACGTCATTCTTAATATTTCACGTTTATCTTCGCCATTAGCCGTATAAAGTCGAGGTAATGCCACGAGCAGAAGCAAGATTTATTTTATCTCGTAAAGAGCCCTGCTCGGACGTAGTAATTCAATATTTAGAATAACGCGAAACGCTGCTGAATAGCGGCGCGTAGTGGTACACTGTGGTAAGAAAAATGTATAATTCAAGAAAAACATTCTTAACGATGTTTTCCTTTGCAACGCGGGCTTTAAGAGAAAATGAAAATGGAGAACTTCAATTTGATATGTTACCATTAACTTTGGATATATTCGGTACCTACGTTTCTTCCGGTGAACGATCCACGCTACGTCCGCTATCATTTAAACTGTTGCTTTAAATAATACAGTAGTGAAATGAAGAAGATTAAAGAAAAACAAGATCGTTCTTTTTCCTTTTTTATCATTGACTAGTAAAAAGTCGAAGCGTAAAAGAATTACGTTACGCCTGGATATAGCAAAATTTTCTTTCTCCCACCAGTAAATTCCATATCATTGCGATTGATTATTTGTACATAATCCTTCGCGTACAACGAACGAAAGTGATAGACAAGAGATGGATAAGCAGAGGAATGAAAAAGAAGAAAAAGATATGCCTGCGGCTCTTTATGGTGAATTTTACGACGGAGTCCCGTAATGGGGCACCCTAGGACGAACGAAATGAATCGAGGCCAGGATGATTCCGATTCGACGGCGTAAAGTCAGATTTCATCGCGACGCAAGTGTGATTGAACGCGGTAAACCGTTACCATCGCCATTTTTTCCTGATCTCTGGTTTGCACGTTCGTTGTCGCGGATTGCGCCGCGCCGAGTCCAGCTGCCCAAAACGACTGAAACGTAAACGGTCGAAGGTTAATCTCCCGTGGAAGGTAAGTGAAGTTTTTCGAAAGCGTACCGGTATTCCAGTTGTTATCGGTGGAAAGTTCTTTCGTAGGATACGATCTCCGACGTGGACGATGAAAACGATGACAGAGTCGTGCAATTTCTATTGCTGGACGCGATAAAATTATTTTCTACGATTCAAATTATATTTCGAGCACCCGAGATCGTTCCCGTTGAAATAAAATTTAAAATCACTGTTTTTAACGATTCCATTAACGTTTCAAGTATTAATCATTTCAACTTAAACCGGACATCCCGTACGGTAAAACATCGAGCTACCTATACATGTATAATCCGTGACAATCGCAGCACACGAACGTTCACTCCACCGAACGAAAACGACAAGAGACAAAAGCCACGAATAGTACTGTTACTCATAATCATTTCAGCCATCGAAGCACGCGATATGTAAAGGGTAGACTAGTTCCTTTTCCGGGTGGAATATCACGCAGGTCGCAGAGCTACGTCAGCCGGTAAAAGCGGCGATATTTCAACGTGGCCCACCTATAATGACTCACAGGAAGTCACGTGTCGCTTCAGTCGGTATAACTATATCGCGAAGCATTACGCTTAAAACGTCGCGCCAAAAGTCTTTAGGGACCAAGAGAGCACTTTGCCAACGCGCACACCGCGAATTAAGTGCTACCGATACTTTAAACCAACTGCTTAGCCGAAGCATCGCTCTCGTCCGCAATGTGGGCTACTTCCGTTCGATGTTTTCGAGAAACCGAAACAAAACGTTGAATATAGTTTCTTTTTTTAACGTGGAACGATATAGAAATTTGAAATTTCTTCGTTTTAGTCCCTTAACGATCACGATAGAGTGTGAAACACGGGCATTTCAATCATTTTTTGTACCGATGTATCTATGAGAATACAATCGCTTTCGTTTACTTACCATTTTGCGTTTTGCATTATTTTGGATGTAATACAGGCAGGAGACGATTCCGCTAAGACAAAAATTGTGCATCGTCGGTTGAGTGAAACGAAATTGTATGCGTTGAACGGTTAAACCGTTGAGACGTTATGCGAGGTTTAGATGAAGCGTGCAAATATTTGCAAAGGAAATTGCAAATTTTTGGAATAAAAATATTCTAGAAGTTATTACAGAGAATTATAGAATATGATAGAATTTCGTTCTCGTAATTCAAAAATTTAATTAACAGTTGAAATCCCGATTGGGCGGCGAATTTTCAACGAGGTGTGGCGAAAGAGGCTCATCGCGGAGAAAATGGTTTGTTAGTACATTTGATGAGAATTGAGCGTGGAAAATGAGAGAAATTAAAGCTACCGGTTCCGAGAACTAATCTTAGTAATTGTACGTCCGAAGATAGATTACCGTTGTTAGAAGTTTCGTCTTAAAATTTACTGATTTCTTTACTTTTTTCTTCCACTATATATATGTTACTTTAGAAAAATTAATTGAAACGCAATGGATAAGAAGGAAAGCAGAAGAATTTTCAATATCGTAACCGAGGATTTCTTAAATCGTGGAATATTTCTTATAAATATCGACAATTTTTCGTTCAATTTTTTGTATCACTATTTTTTTTTTACATACTTTACACCTTTTCATTTTATATTAATTCCTTTCCAATTATCTCGTAACGAGAGATACTCGCGTGACAGAGATGTGCACAAATCTCATTTTAATAAATCGTCAATTGGCTTCACGAAGGATGAAAAAAACTGGACAGAATACGATAGTCGCGTCATCGATGCTGCTAACAATCACAACTTAACAACGAACAAGGTAATCGAATCGATGCAATGTACGCGTCCGTAAAAGCGAATTTATCGAACATATCAAAGCTAAAGTGTCTTATTACCCGAGTTTGATACAAGCATAAATTCTACGAGTATAAAAGATGAGTCTTCGTATTTTTTTTTTTTTTTTTTTTTTTTTTTTACATAAAACATAATCCTGCCATTCCGAATAATTACCATGGCCCGATTCGAAACTCGTATATTCGTCATTTTCATCCGAAAGATAAAACTGTCGGTCATATATCGAGCTTGCGAATTCAAACACGATGTGCACGTGTGCATTTTAAATTACAATATTGACTTCAGCCAACGTGGAACCGAACGTTTTCCGCTAACGTGCACAATGACTCGTGAATCGATCTCGGCCACGAGATGAACCCGATTCGCGTCCCACCAATAATCGGTCGCAATAATCGAATCGTTTCGGCGTTTCTCCGTTAATGAATAAAAATCAGCGAAACCGAGTGAACCGAATAATGAACAAAAATGATTTATCGAACGGCAATTGATTTTTCACGGTAGAACGATCTGCAACCCACTGCACCGGACCGTTTGACCAGCTTTTAATTAAGGATTACTCAGTCGCGAACCGTGGTTCGTGAATGTGTTTAACGTGTTTATCCGAAAAATTAAGGATTATATTGGATTATCAATAGGGTCTCAATTATAGAAATTAATCATTTACGGGATAATTTAATTATGGAGAGATAATTCTCTCCACATTGGTAAAACTTTTTACATAATCGAATGGATAAAGTCGTGATATTCTTTAGTTTTTCTTTTAAGAATGTATAAAGTATACACGTGACGAGAACAGAATCGTTTTAATAAAATCGAATTTAATAAAAAAAAACAAGGAGTGTATTTTAACAAATTTAAAGATACAATATATCGATTCTTATATCGAGAAAATTCTATTGACAATTATGTTATTCTCCCCTACTTTTATATAGAAAATTCCTCGTCCGTACAAAAAGAAATTGAAGAATCTATTTTATTTCTAATTGGACCGCGGTTTTAGTTTTAACGAGGAAATTTAGGATTCGTTCATGCCTACTAGGAACTTTCGTATAATTTGTTTGTTTTTTATTCTTTGTAATGTCGTGTTACATGTATTTGTACATGCAGAATTTATCGACGATACGTGGTTCGATGGTCGTGATTAAAATAAACCGTACTAGTTTCCAACAACATCGAACGCCAGAGAACCTTTTTTCTGGTAGTTTTAAAATCTACTTGACACAAGTTAATCCGCACCGCCTGCGTCCCAATTAGTTGGAAATTCTGATTAAACGTCCCGGACGCAGTTTCACTGACCTGACAATGACTTCTTTGGAAAACGAGCTACATAGACGGTATATTACTGTTTCGAAGCAAGATATCTCAAAACTTTTCGGAAATTTGATCAGTAACTTTTCTGAATAATTTACCCGACTACTAATTTCTACATCTATCTTTAACACGATCAGGATCATCGCTTCTATTATTACCCGTTCTATCTATTCTATAAAAATAAAATATATGATCTGCTTTCAAATTATTAAAATTACGTACGTATGTAAATTAGCGTCAAAAAAATCGTGTATTTAGAAATCTTCGAGCTCCTTCCGATCCAGTGAAAATTCATCAGGGTTTCGCTGTATTTTTGCGAGATCCAACTGGTTGAAAAATAATGTCCGGCAAATAGGCGTTGAACGCATGGGAGCAGTGTCGTTCTACTCCACCCTTTCGCCTCCCTTTTCTCGTTCGCTGTGAAGCTGGCTCAAGGGACGACAAATTTCCCTCTCGTCGACACTTGGCCAGTGGTATACGTAGGCAGAGACATAAATCATTCATCGACGCGGCGGGCCGAGAAGCGGGATCAGAAAAGGTCTGTTTGCCACGGAACGGCCGATAAGCCACGCCATTTACAGCGCTTGCACCATCGCGACACGCTTTCGTTTGTACAAGCGCTGATGGCCCCATGAATTCTACGGCGAATTCGAACTGGAGCATGTTGAAAGATGGTCGACTAGAAGGAATCCTGAGGAACGAGTCGCTATGACGAATATGCTAAGCATATATTCTTGTATGTGGTAGAATCCCTATATAGATAGGGATCGATGTGGTGGACTCTATACGATGATTGATATAGTAGGCTCAATATAATAGCGAACATGGGAAATTTAATATGATGATTTACGGTAGCTGGAAAAAGTGTTGCGAATATTCAATACGCCAAGCTCTCAAAATAATAGATAGCATATTGGATTCAATATAATAGTTAATCTAGCAGATTCATTGTCGGATTCGTTGTAATGTTTAATATGATTCGATGTAGCATTGAAATTATACGCAGTAAACTATATAGTAGACTTAATATAATGATCAACATGGTTCATTTGCCACAACTATTAACATGTTATTACCACTCTCGATGTAATGGTTAATACAATGGCGAATATGACCCATTTCACATGATCATGAACATGTCGTTCAATATTAATAGACGCGATAGAATTTAACGTAAACCAACACGGTACTAAAACTTTAATGCTAAAAATTGAATATGATATCTAGTATAATAAATCTAACCTAATAAACGACATAATAAATTCAATTCATTGAATTCACAGGTAAAGCAGTAGTAATATAACATGCAACATAATGCCGCTGATATATTAGCTGAGGTTATTCTTACGTAATTTGTTTCCATAGATAATTTGTTTTGATGATAAAACGTGCAATAAGAACCTATGACAATTAAAAAACTGATTTTTACTTGTAACGTTATAAATTATAAATTATAAATTATCTCGCCGTTCGAATATAGCTATAGCCGATTATCTATCGTTTATCATATCTTCCGTTCTGTTAACAATATTAACAATGAAACGATGGTAAACTTAAAATTCATGAAAATCGCGCGCAATCGTTGCTTCGTGAACGATTACACATTGACTTCCGAACATTTATTTAGCCATGAAATCTCCATGCAATTGTTGTTTGTTATCTTCGTTATCAATATATTAGTATACCTACTGCACTGTTAATAGCATTTTCGAAGAATTTGTTTCATAATAATTCCCTGTATGTATTTTCGTCGGAAGATTAAAGCAACCGATCGAAAGTCCATGAAAATCGAACATCATCAGTTTATGAATAATCATGAACGTAAAATGCCACGTGAACGCTTCATCATTTACATCATTCGATGTATCCGACGTTCTTCCATGATTTACGTTTGATCGAACACAATGACGCATGTTACCCCGACAGAAACGAACCGAGCGTTTTCGTTTTGATTTCATTGTTTTGCTACCTTTTTTTTTTCCTTGTTTTATTGACGGTGATTATTACGTGCTATTTTCTGGATCGTTCGTAACAAATGGCGAATTGAACGGCAAAATGGCGCGTGATTGGACGTTTAAAATGGACGTTACGAAGGAGCTCCATCTTTCATTCGTCCCGAGCTGATTGCATCCCCCGCTGACACATTCTTTATTTAAACGAATCGATCGCGAGGATGTTATGCGAGACTTTGGAGGCAGCCTCGATTTATTGCTCCATCGATTCCCCATAATTCGATCGATTTTATGGTGATCGGGTTGTAAATTCGACGTCGCGTCGTGATTAAGGCGCTGAGGAACGTGTTGTGCAAGAAGATATATGGAACATGACTGGTATGTACGGTCATCAATGGAACAGTAATTGCACGTAGAAAGACACGTACTGATAATAGCAACAGTACAGAACTTGTAATAGGAGAAATATCATAGTATCTGATACAGTAGAAATTTGAATAGCAGAATATCAAGAGATATCGAATAAGTTAAAATCTCGTACCATAAAAAGTCAGTCATTAAAAAAAAAAAAAGAGAAAGAGAGAGAGAGAGAGAAAAAGGTTCATTTACGTTACGATTGGCGAAACATTCTTTTTATTCCCATCCCTGTTACTTATATTTTTGTGGCGTGTCCTACGCTTTCCAAGGAACGAAAGAACAACATGTAAAAAAGAAGGAATGAAACAAGTATGGAAACATCGTGGTAAAAGTTTTATTATTGAAAAATTACGAGATTCGAAGGATGTCTCTGGTTCTCGAAGTAATACGGATGGCCGTGAGTTTTTCGTCTCGTTTCTGGTTCTTTGTAACAGGTTTGAAAGTTTCCTTGGCGGAATGCTTTCCAGGGTGCTCCTTGTGCCCGTTTGTGTCGCGAAAGTCAGAATGGTTTCTTTTCCAGTGTACAAAGCATTGTTTCATCGCCATAAATGTTTCAACCGTAATGGTGGTGCTCTGACGACAGTTCTCTTAGATTTGTCGAAAAGTTTCACAATATCTTCCCCGAAATTTTGCTCGCAGATAAATGATTCAGAGAGACAGACAATATGTATACCGTTTGAATAAAAAGTGTATTTGGCATTTCGAATAGTTAAAATTAATAAATAAAGCAGTCGTTCGAATTTTAATTTCGTATTTTAATTATTAATAATTTTACCATATATTGGAAAGTCGATTAACTCCGTCGCATAAAAATATATTAATTTTATATTTTATTTCGTAGCGAATATTTCGCGAACAGTAATTTTAAGCGCAGCGAGACCGAGCAACTTCTTAATCTCTTAAAATGTTTGCCGCGCGCGCTTTTCAATTTTTTATTTCGTCTTGATTTATGTTGTTTAATTTTAAAGCATACTTGGAATAACAGACTTCGTTCTTATTACTGCCACCGCAGAGAATTCCTTACTTTTTTAAACATCCCTCGGGAACGTATCTTTCTATCCTATTTATTCTTCCTTCTTCTCTTTTCTTTTTTTTTTTTTTTTCTTTTCTTCTCTACTAGAAGAGTAACTGCACGTATACCGAGAGTTTTAATTCCTTTGAATCATATTCCTCCCAGGCGAAACTAAGAATCTTCCAGCTAAACATCTGCACCCGGTCATTGATTAATCGTCTTGTTATTCAACGAAAATTCCGAGACGAGCAACTTCCACAGGGTTACTAGCATCACGATGCTTTTAACTCGCACGATATATTTACTTTAAAACACGGTTAAAAATTGTTCACAGTTTCCAATTACATTCGTTGCCGGAATTATTTTCCTCTGCGCTCGGCGAACATTCACGCGAAATCCTCTTTCGATTCTTCTCTCGTACAAGTCGTATTAAATGATATCGACCGATACAAATCTTCTTACCAATTAATTACATTCAACCTTTGATCTACCAATGATAGCCAAAACGCGATATTTTACTCGCCGCTATTACTCGCTGCTGTACTATTAGCAAATGTTTCGTTACTATAATTCTCTATACACGGTACTTGATTCGAAATGCAAAACCGCAACTCAATTCAGAAAACTTACTGCCTATGCGAAGCACGAAATGCAGTGGAAGACGTCTACTATCGTTCAAAACGAGCTTCGGTCAACAACGCGTCTATATCGCGAATTCGGCAATATCAAATTCAGCCACGCAAACCACCCTTGAAGGATCGTTCGAAGCGACTGATAACGGGCGTAGGATCGTCCATCGAACGATCGGCTCGTAAAGCAGCTTATCGCGAACCAGGCAAGACACAAAGATACACTTTGCCATAAAGCAGCTCGATTGAATATATAGCAGAGGTGGGTTGAAATTGGCCCGATAAGCGTACCTGATTTCACCCCGACCGACCATAGAATTTCACGTTTTTACGATCGAACGCTTTACGACAGCTAACCTGGCTAGAAGTGGCATAAAGAAGCCGAAGGAAGGGACGTGCTGGCCGTGTCTGCTGCTGGATTTGTAAATAATTACCGCATCCTATGGTCGAACGAATGGCATTAATATTTACGGAAACCGCACAGAGACCATCGTCGCGTTGGAAAGAGCGACGAGAAACAGAGGGAGTCGCTGGAATTCCGGAACAAGTTCCGGGACACACGTAATTCCGCGTAATTTTATGCCGCCAGGGATGCTCGGCTTTTTTGTACTTGTGTATTTCTTCGTCGTTTTTTCTTCCCTACACCGCAGCCACCGTGTCCCCTTTATTCGTTTTCCCTCTCCTTTTCCTTTCCTACTTTCTATTTTCTTGCGTTCTTCGCCACTTTTTCCCCTCTCAACCTTTACGAGCGGCTGTAAAACCGCGTTTGAGCAACGGAGATTCTTTCTCATGCAAATTGAATTCTTTTTGATTCTTAGCGGTAGAAGGATGGAAGGATGGATCGAAACGAGCGGGTGTAACACGAAAAATTTCCGCGAATCGGTGACCAACAGAAAGTTGATGGGTCCGCGGGTGAAGCGATATATGAAACAATTAAAAATATAACGAGAATAAATTTAGGACAGTGGTGTCTGCGTGATTTCCATCTCGTTCGCTGATTTTTATTTCTCCACGTTTTTAGTTCGTGTATTCGCTTGTACGGGGATTATCAGGGTTTTCTGGAATTTGTCAAACGGATATCAAATGAGAATATCACGTTAAATTATTATTATTCGTGCTTTCCACGGGAACAATCCTGAAATTCAATGCGTTGCCAACGTATCCTATATTAATCGCAAAATTCTCTCTTCGCTCCATGTTGTTCAGGTCAAATATACGTTTTTGCCTCTTCAATATTTCAAAGATATCGACCGTCTACGGCGTATCAATTACGATGTTGATTCTTCGCTATGTTTTATATTTAATAATCGAAAAAAGTATATACCATTCTAATAAAATAAACGTGGTTCAATACTGCGTCGATTCCAGAGAAAATGTTTTATCGCTAATCCTATCGAAAATGTCGTTCGGCTTCTCGCTTCGGCTTCAAGAAACGATGGCATCATGATCGCTTATACATAAGAAGTAGTATAATTTATTGAAAGTTTAACGTGTCGTGAATTACCAGCGAGAAGAAGATCTTCGTTGCAATTGAAAATGCAGACAAAAACATTAGAGGATTAATTAAATCGTGCGATACACTGTCCAACCATTTGGCAAACAAATTCATCACACGTCAGAACATGGACCTTTCAAAAAGCTTGGTAATTTAACTGCTAAATTTTGAAAAATAGGAAAACGTCGAGCGTTGAACGGGAAATGAAAGTTGCACGATGGACTACCGATACACGTGAAATCGAATCGAACACGAGAAACAACTCGCAGTCCATTCCGCTTGGATTTATTACTTTGGAGTTGCGTTTCGTAAAAAATGTTCACCGTTAACGACCACCAATAACGATTTACCGCAAGAATTACGCGTATTAAACGAGAGGGGGAAAAAAAACGGGAAACGAGAAGAAATACGAACAAAGTAACGAAATTCGGACAGAGTTTTTAAACGAAATCGGTGCGCAAGAACGAATATGGATTTGTTTACACGTCAGCAGACCATTTTCTGGTTGCGTGTATACTTGGAAATTGCGAAACTGCACAGAATATTACCTCGATCGAGGAAATTAGCTTTTTAACGATTCGTTTTGCCTTTCGTTTTTCCAGTTATGAGTCGATCGACGCTGTTTTTTCCAGTAAATAGACAACGCAAAAGGTTGAAAATACTGGCAAAATTGTTTAAATCGCGCATTCCATCTGTATGTCAGCCATTTGTTTCGAAAGTCCATTTTTCTTCGTTTTGAAATATCGAAGTGTTTGCGTTTATCGATTAAAAAATCTTGATAACGTCTACTTTGTTTGTTCATTCCTCCGTATGTTTAAGCAGATTAAATTCATCGTATAAATAGCATCGAATTACAACAATTTAGTTTGATTGTAATAATAATAATTTAATAAACGTAATAATTTGCGAGTATGTTGCTGAATGGTATTTAAGCAATTTGTTCGTATTCCGTGTATGCAATGTTATGTCAGTTACAAAAATTAAGATCGTATTGGCTATCATTTGCTTTTAATTATCGGAGCCTCGACTGTTTGGCCAGGCTACAGATTACAACAAGTGGATTTACATCGCTTCCAAAATAAACGATTATGTAATTCCATTTATCAAGGAAACGTCAAGTGATTAAAACAAGCGTATATTTTAAGGTTCGAATTATAAATCGTTTGGAAATAAAAGGTTCTCAATTTTTTTAAAATATCAACTTATGCCACTAGCAAAAAGAAAACACGGACCATATAATCCATATGTCACTGGTAAACGTTAAACATATTCATAAAATGTTTCGTTTAATTTTTATTGATTTTTTTTAATGGCAAATGTTATTATATTTTTATTGGAAGAACGTTAATCCATTTTCATGAAAATTTGCATGTACAAACTTTGAGCAATTTTACGAAATACGGGTAAACCGACATGTTGATTTTTGACATTGTAACAAAAACAATTTATTATATTTTATATATTTTTATAACTGCGCAGAGATTCAATACCGATGTTTATGTAAATCCGCGTTTCTATTAACATAATTAAACGAGTGAAATCAAATCGAAGATTTCTAACGATATATCTGTTTTTCTTTTAGATGCTATTATGTACACGATCCGAATTTTTCATAAATGCATAAATATCTTCAGTTTTACAACGAATACGAGCGTAAAACGATTGATTTACAACAACCAGCTTTATCGCTTAACTAAAGACTGAAAAATGTTGAAAAACCTAAAGTTAAGTTATGCTTATAACGAGGAAAGTTAAAACAGAATATGGTCGATTAATCTAGAAAGAGAGTCTGCGAAACCTGGCAGACACGAATGCGCGAGTTGAAGAGAATCTCAACTAGAAAAGAAGCGGAGA
The DNA here is from genome assembly GCA_014825975.1 of Bombus haemorrhoidalis. Taxonomy (NCBI): domain Eukaryota; kingdom Metazoa; phylum Arthropoda; class Insecta; order Hymenoptera; family Apidae; genus Bombus; species Bombus haemorrhoidalis. The sequence continues at coordinate 12,772,948 of CM026169.1, forward strand.
GCAGCTTGAAAAGGAAAAATGCATGAAGTCTGGTTTATGGAAAGGAAAATATATTCATTGCTTCTTTTTTTTCTTTTTTTTTTTTCTTCTGAAAGAAACTTCCGTGGCGGCTTATTCTGACGAAATCGCAAGACTTTTACACGATGTCGCGTTTTTGTTCAATTTGTCTTTTACGCGTCCGTCACCTTGAAAAATTGATGCCGCTTCTTAAAAACGGTCAAAAACACAATCAAACCAGCAGATTGAACAGAGTGGGGAAAAAATAAAATGAAACATCGCGTTAAGTACACTGAACACTTGACCGCAGATTATTCGTTGCCGAGAAATTGGTAAAATTAATGTATTGTTTTTGCTTTAAAAGCAATTTCTCATTTTAATCGGTGGTTTCAAATAAAACGGTAAATAATCTAGAATATTATATACCGTATATCTACGTACAGCATTCATTACATCACGTACTGTATTGATCTTTATAGCGTGGTAATATAATAAATAAAATTATTAAGTAATCCGAAGTATTAAGCGTTTATGATGATAATAAGAAAAATTACAGCCGCCTATGATTAAACTCGTACGAAATATTTATCAAGGAAAATACGTGGAAACGCATTTTCCACGTCGAATCCGTGTATCGAAAAACGAAAACGAGAGGAAAGAACCGAGATAAGAGGTCTAAAGCAGCACGCGATCTAATTTGCTTGGTAAGCGAAAGTTGCGCGCTTGTTAGCTTAAAAACAAAAAAGGGCAGAAAAATAAATAAAGGAACAGGAAATAAAACAAGCGGAAGAAAGAGTAATGATTTTAACGAGCTCGAGAAAAAAGGAAGTCTGCGCCAGCGCGTGGCTACCTTTCTTTATTGGAATATTCGTGGACGCGTGAGAGAATGTTTAAAAACGAAAGATATCTTACGCAGCCTATCTCGATTAATCCGACAGACACTTTGTCCCGTAGAATGTTTTCCTTTTTTTCTTCGTCGTAGCGCTCTATTAAAAAGTCCTTAGCCTTCTTTGCGCGATAGTCGAAACTTCCGACCCGTCCTTTGACACCGTCAGAAGCGGAAGTTTCGCGCACAAGCTGCTCTCTTTGAACGGGCCAGACCGTTCCGATAATGAAACGAGAGTATAAGTTAAATTGAGAAGACTCTTGTACCGTTTCGTTCGTCTGCCTGTCGTCTCGTTTCCTACGATAATTATCGTTGTGTCTTTGAAAAGCTCTTTGATATTTATACTTCTCATAAAACGACTCTTGTTCGTGCTCGTCTTTTTTTTTTCGTGAAAGCAAAAGCAAAGCGTATAACGCATGCAGAAAAACACGTCTTTTTTTCGCAATTGGATAGTTATAATATTTTAGGTATAATATTTAAAAATGAAGTAACGTAGGTATATATATATATAACTGTGATTGGTTGATAAAGCGATAACGATAATTGAAGAGCCACGATCGATACTATTTTTCTCTTATTCTTCTCTTTGGAGAGTTGGAGAGCAGTGAAAGTAATAACTTTTTCTCGAAAGAGTACGAGAAGAGATGGAAAATTGAGGTAATTGGTAAATAGAAATATGTTTCGTGTTTTGTTTCGAGAATTTTCAAGCTATTAACGAGGCAGCAATCGATTCGTGAAAAGAGTATGAGGAGAGACTGGAAATTGTAAAACGATAGCTTGAAAATTAACAATAGATCGCGTTTCGTTCCGGATATTTCGCAAGCTGTAAGATTAAGGTAAGTGGTTATTAAATAGTTACAATATCAATAGGAATTACTAATCGATATAATCGAAAAAATACACTTACGTACGTTTACAGATATATTCGTGTGTCTGATATACACCTACATTAAAAAAAAATATTAAAAATTACACAAAAAAAAATTTTCTCTCTTTTTGGTATTTAAATTACGTCGACTGTTTGGTTATTATTCAGTGAAACGGAAAAAGATTACTGGACGGATAATATCAAACGAATGGGATTTAACAAACAGCATAGGCAGGCACTTTCCCGTACACGCAGTACGTGTATGAAATTCGTATTCGTGCACGATAGGCGTACATACAAAGTACAATAAACGTCCTGAACTTGGCGAATGAAAAGAAAGGAATCGTAACCATATGTCGTACGTAGAAGTGCCATAAATCGTCGGATCTTGGGCTCGGCTCAGCTTCAATCCAAGTCCCCATAAAGCCGCTGGAATTATGCTTATATGCATCCGTCACATTACAAAGTGAAGCTGGAAATTTTATAAAATATCGCCAACGAATTCAACCTCGTACCAGTATTCATAGCTATACCAATGTGCTTTCCTAGACACATTTTTTAAACCACCGTGCAGTTCTTAAGACTCGATGTATTGTTATCGCACGTGGCATTATTAATTCGATCGGCTGTTTTATTCTACCGATTGCCAATCATTTATTAGTTGTAAATACGCCAAATGTAAAATACTATACGCTAGACATCCGTACATCGGGTATTACGTTATTGAATGGAAGAATTGGATAAACTCTAGAGAATTTAATAAATTGAATTTAATTTAAGAATTTAATAAATTCAAATTTCAGTTGAACTTACGAAATTCTATGAGATTTATATATATAAAAAGAACCAAATTTGTTAAGACTCGTTTTAATGATAATCTCGAACCTACGCACCTAATGTTAAAAATATTGAACTACAATTCCCAGCATAATTTAACTCGTTATTTCGTCTAACAGATTCTTTTCTCCAGAAAACACGTCGCATTCTTTAGAACGAGTAGAATTTTCGTATAGATCTGATAAATATTACCAGCTATTATCCGTAAAACGTCAAAAGGTATCATAAATTTCCCGAAAACGTGCTGCATCTGCCGGCATCGTAAACAAATACGTTTCAGACCATATCGAAGAACTCTCTCGTTACCTTTGACTCCGTCACATCCCCACAAAATGCCAAACACGTAGCATTATGTACACACTACGGTATCGTTTCTCAAAGAGCGGCTCCCAAAACCTATTTTCATAAAGGTCGAACGTTGCTTCGTCGTCGTTATTCGTGCTTAGGGTTGCATCTTTCGTTGGTAAACGGAACGGTTAAACAAAGGACGGCGAAAGAAGAAAAAAAAAATGGGAAGGGAAAATAAAAATTGAAACGGTATCGAAGCAGGGGACGAAAAGACAAGTCGCGTGTCCCCTGTAAAATAATCCGCAAACAGAGCGATCAGGATGGCACGCGCGTGGTTCTGATCCCTACCCTATATCGGCGATCACGGAGGGTTAATTCCTTGCCCTTGAATTACGAACGCGTTTTCGACGGTGACCGGAAGATTTACGCGGTCGTAAAAGGCACAGAAACTATCCATTTTCGGAGGATCGGTCGAACAACCGTCACGAAGTCGAGCATTACGGCGCGGAATGTAAACGAGGCTGCTTAAAAGATTCACGAAGCAACGTTTCCACCCTGCAAGATATACGAATCTCCCTTGTGTGTCCCTTTCTCTGTTGCAGACGTTGTCTAGGTTTTGTTTTTATGTTTAATGAACCCGCTGCTTTGTATCGATGCACTTTCGTTCCGAGACCGTAGTCTGAGAGCTTACGCCACTGAATGTCTTTTTCTAACGATGGCTCTGGATGTTTAACGAAACTAAAAGACGAAATAAGTTACATTAATAAAGCGTAAATGTTACATTTGTAGATTAAACTAATAAATTATACGGAGAATGCGTTCAGCTTGAAATTTTATCGTAGAGCAGAATTCTCTTCGCACACTCGACTCTGAATAATTAAATGACAAATATTTGAAACCCCTTTGAAATTCTTTCTCGAATTTCCTGTTAAAATTAAACGTTCGTACACGTAAATTTATGAAAATCTGGTTATCGAGTTTTCCTGCCTGTCGATGAGCCCTGTCACTTATACATGATTTATCAAAACTGCCGTTTTTAGAGTGTTTTTTCCGACCAAACCCCTTCATCCGGACCAGTTCTCATTCATTAGCTTACACGTTTGCTGTTTATTAACAACGCGTGCATTATAGCCGTTTCGACAAATATTTACAAGCCCGTCGTTGACAAATGGAACATCATTTCGAGCGTCCATTACGCGAAATGAAACATTCTGATTTTAAGCGTGACTTTAATAAATTTCCCGCGTGGAAAGCTCGTTGCGTACTCGTTTGTACAAATATAACTACATGAGTTACACATATAGACGCAGCAACACCATTAACGTAATTCGATTAAGCTGCTCATTTTTTTTCTTTTTTTTTTTTCACCAAATATTTGGAACCGATTTACATTCCAGCGAGCGTAGCAATTTCCAAAATTTCCGCTATGTCGTCAGATAAATCGAAAATGTCGAAACTTCTCCTTGTCTAACGTTTGTCTAAAATCGATGCTGAATTTTTGAAAATGTTTTAATTACACTACAACAATTACAACTGTTTTATTACTGTGATAACATTTTTACTTGTAAATAAAAGCAAAAAATTCAACGTACAAGAAAGCGGAAAATTAAAAATGTTCTAGTACACTGAAGGATAAAAGAAGACGTGCGTTAGTATAACGAATCAAATGAGGTATTCGATTTCGAAAGAACTGAAAGACAAGTCGAAAATATTTGAAGGTTTTCTTGATTCTTTACTTACATCGCCAAAGAGTTTCCCACAGATACGAATAAAATTAGCAAACTAATCGCATTAAAAACAAAGAATCGATTAACAAAATTCTACGTTGATACGAGTGCCGGATAAACTGGCTAAAAGGAATTCTCGTTTCGAACGAGCACTCTCGCAACTATCCTCGGAAGAAAGAGAAGTCTCACCTTTGCCGAGTTTCGCATTGTTCGTGTAAAAAGCAAAACAAAACCCGATCGAGCGGACAGAAGACGAAGAAGCGAGGAAAACAGAACATTTTCACCCTCGCTGTTGCGCAAAAGCATAATCAGCTCAAACAACGAAGTCGAAAAGCAGCGGACACGCGTACAGAGAGAGAGAGAGAGAGAGAGAGAGAGAGAAATAGAGAACGAAATAAAATAAAACATGAAAAAACACAGACAGAGAGGTTCCGTGGCGGTATGGTAGTTCCTGGCGAGAATAGGCGTCCGGCCGTGTCCCTGTATGACGTAATCCGTTCCATTTATTAAGAGGAGATCCCCCATTGTTTCACGGTGAGTCGCGAGGCGACACAATGCGTCTCGATGCGAGCCACATGGCGTCGTCGATCGGCTTACACACAGTTTTCTATGTGTACGCGTGCTTGCATACGCCATACGATCTCGTGGGAAATACGCATTCCCTCTCTTTTCGCCTGTTGTCTGTCCGCGTTCGGCTGCGAAACGCGCGAAGGGGTTGAGACAAGTCGGTTGCCGAGAGGGTCGAACGATTCGAGCGGACGTTAAGCGGGATCCGCTCGAGAATTCGGACTTTTTCGACGGAAAAACAATGTACCGAGAACCGTTTTTGTATACACACGGTAGATAGATACAGTATGCACGTTTGAAAGAGGATAGGGAAGCGTCGCGTCGCGATGCACACCCGGGACGCTGCCCTCCGTGGGACACGTTGTAAATCCTCCGACAGTCGCGGTCGTTAATAATTGAAATGGGAAAACTGGCGAGTGTCGACCGAAAAATCGAACCGAACGAAGGAACGAAGCGAAGAGAAACGTAGCGATGGAATAGCGAGGGTTTAACGAGAGATTTCTGAGTTTCAATGGAGTGAGCGTTGCTTTAATCGTTAGAGAAAGAAGTTTCGATGAATAATTATAGCGAAATATGAATAACTACGTTTCTGTAATTTTGCTTCTTTCGAACAACTTCGTTTTATTTATTACGTGCTTACGACATATTTCAAACGAAAGATCGAACGTTGTGCCACGCGATATAGTGGTACATGTTGAGGTTGACTGATAGAGCACCGAGCGAATGAATTTGTAATAGAAAAATATATTGAAATAAGTATAGCTACAAGTGTAAGTACAGGTATAGAGTATGCCGATCCAGATCCTCGTTCTTTCACTCTTACAATACAATAGGAAGGACGACAGGGAGCACGTTCATTTATTTATAGCAAAGGACATTGCCAACAAGTTAAGCTTGGTGTGTAGGTCTAGCTGAAGGCTGCAAGAAACAGCGATAGAAATCTATTTACAGCTCTTTCGTTTCTAGACCTTGTAACCCAAAACAAAATGTATATTCAAGAGCACAATAATATGCACCTTCCCTTATTTTGAATTTGTTTTTACTAAATTCTATTCTCTTCGCAACGTTCGATCTCCAGATCACGGATATACAACAGAAAAGGTGTAGAGTTTTTCAACTATATTTACAGCAAAGGACATTGCCAACAAGTTNGAGCTTGGTGTGTAGGTCTAGCTGAAGGCTGCAAGAAACAGCGATAGAAATCTATTTACAGCTCTTTCGTTCCTAGTCCTTGTAACCCAAAACAAAATTCATACTCAAGGGCACAATAATATGCACCTTCCCTTATTTTGAATTTGTTTTTACTAAATTCTATTCTCTTCGCAACGTTCGATCTCCAGATCACGGATATACAACAGAAAAGGTGTAGAGTTTTTCAACTATATTTACAGCAAAGGACATTGCCAACAAGTTAAGCTTGTGTGTAGGTCTAGCTGAAGGCTGCAAGAAACAGCGATAGAAATCTACTTACAGCTCTTTCGTTTCTAGACCTTGTAACCCAAAACAAAATGTATATTCAAGGGCACAATAATATGCACGTTCCCTTATTTAAAATTTTTTTTTATTAAATTCTATTCTCTTGGTAAAAGAAAAGGTATAGAGTTTTTCTTGAAGTAATTACTTCAACACTACAGAATAACTCGATATAATGGCTCGTTCGTAACAGAGTCTTATTAATCGATTTAGGCGATCGATTTAAAAAAAAATATTTCGATGCCCCTTGGTATTCGTGACGTTCGAAAATATTTTCCTTTGAACTCTGAGGTAACCGTCGGAGCGTAGGTAATAACGATCGCTAAAGAATCGTGGCTTTTTGCGTTCTGGACGAGTTTCAATAACACCTCGACCACGCACGCGATAAACGAGATGGGAATGTTACTCGATGATCGAGATCTGAATTTCAAATCCACTGGAAGATTCCTGCCACGGTATCGAAGATGATAATGACACCTGGGATCGCGAGAATGAAATTATTCGAGGGCTACGTGACGCGATGGCGTCGCAGCATCGGCCAAATGGGAACGTTTCAATGACATTGCGATTCCATTGTTCCTCTACTCTGGATCATATTAGGAACTGATAGTTCTTTTTTCTTTATAAACGGTTATTTCTTATTTTGTATCGATTCGAAGATACAATTCCAAAGGTTGGTTTCGTACGTTTGTGTCTTGAATGATAAAATTTTTAATTTTGCTAGAGGTCCGCGAGTACTTTACGAAGAAAAGGAAAAGAAAAATATTTATTCTGGTTATTTTTACAAGAGAACCGTAAGAAAGTTTTCACTAGTTTTGTATTTTTATTTCAGTTCATTTATATTTATTTCGTTAAAGACATCTAATTCGTTTTTAAAAACGATAAAATAAGGAAGTTATGGTATGTTTTAACAGAAGACTTTTTTTACATGATACTTGCGCTTATTAATCACCGAAAATGCTAATGATGCGTCGAATAGGAGATATTTATGAAAACGCGGCGTATATTTGAATTCTGTCGTAAAGCTGAGAACATATTTAACAGCATCAGAAAACCGTGAAATTTCAGTTACAATATTGTACAAATATTGAATTTTCTGGATGGAAATATTGAGGGTTTGTACGAACTTGCGTTGCCAAACGTGTTTTATTTTTTAATTAACGTTACTATTTTGTTTCCAAATACGCGTAATTTAAACGAGCCTCTACGCACGAGACGCAAAATAACCCGGAGTTGATCAATCAGATATTTGGTTGATTAGCGCATAATTTTAGTCACGTTTGATTGGAATTTTTTCTATAAAAAAATAAAATCTCAAGCGCCATGAAAAGGGTAGCTTCTCGAACTTTTTCCAATCACGAACAACATTTCCGGCGTAACAAAAATGCGAGAGAAACGATAAAATCGTGGCTACATTAAACATAAGTATCCAATAAACGTATCTTACGTTCTGTCGCCACGAAATCGATCCAGCCTTCGTATTTTTTCTACGATTCCACGTAAAAATCAATGATTCGTATCGCGAATTTCTGAACTGAAATTTTTATCGCCCCCTTCGAGCAATTAATAGAATTCAAACTCTCCAAAATCGTGAAATTTAAGAAAGATATTGTAGAAGAATCGAGCAAAATTCAGTATAGAACTAACAGCAGAAAATTCTCTTCCTACGTTTGATGATTTTCCGCAGATTCCAAAAACTTTGAAAATCAGCCAAACCTCCAACGCTTAATTATCCGAAATCTACACTGATCTATGATGAAATCCTCGAATCGACGGTTGGAAAATCGTGCAAACAGTTGCGAAACCTGGCGATCGACAAGGAAATTACCGCCGTCGTTCGTAGAATCGTTTTAAATGAATTTATTTTCAAAAATAAACACATCGTCGCGAGTCAACGCGATTAATCACCGAATTAACGTCAAAGACGCGTTCGTCGCGGTTTCGTCTCAATTTAGATGGACCTGCCAACGTTGGACTGGTTCAGCTCGCGTTCTTTTGGCACGTCGAAAACGCAACGGACCGCGTCAGAAGTATTCGAAACATGCAGGAAACGTAAATTATTTCTCGGCAAGAATTCGACGAATCGACCTTCGACTATTGTGCATATTTCGGTTAAACCAGCATATTTTATTTTACAGAGGAAAAAATGAAAGGGGAATCGTGTTTGCTTTTCTTTTATAACAAAGGATTGTACTGCGAGATGGGAAATATTATATTTGGCATTGTTTAATTTATTTGGTGAAACTTTTCCTCGAGAGAATTTTAAATCATTTTTGCTATCGGTATCGAAAGTTTAAAGTTTGAAATTGGCGATTAATTCATCGGAGAAATGTCTTTTGCCTGAAATTGAAGTGTTTAAATTTTCCATCGACATTGTCACTTGTAAAACGCAAAGGAAGGGGAAAATTTGACGAGTTTCGAAACGTTCAATTAAAAGCTGAAACGCGCCGTGTCAAGACCCCTTTAAACTCCACCACGAGGTATGCAGACCGCGTTTTAAAGAGCCGCGATTTATAGCGACGATTCGATTTATCGCGACGAAACAATGCGCGTCTGCGCTCGTCTTGCTCCCTTTTATTTGTTAACAAATGGTCTGGGCCAGGCTTATGCGTCGACAAACGCGTTTCATGTGTTCCTACGGTTTTTTGATACGAATTCACGGATGCATTGAACCGACACTGGCATTAAACGAAAAAACAATCATCCCAAAAATTGCACTTCGTTGAAAGTCACTTATTCTATCTATAGAAATTTTTAATCGAAATATTAAACAGGTATAGCAAATTTGATATCCGTAAGCTGGCCAATTGAAGGGTAATTGTTTAATGAAGTTAACAAATATTTACAATTACAATACGCGAATAAGGTAGATTTTCGAACGGAGAATGTTTGGCGTTTAACATTTTCAACATTACAGTGCGAATAAAATGGAAAAATTCATATTTTATTCATTTTTCATTTCAGTTTTATTACTACGACTAATATTAAAACTTAAGTTTATAATAACAAGCTAAATTTTCGAATGCGCCTTATGGTAAAAAATATTTAACATCGCAGTTTGTTTCAACGCCATAAGAAACTTAAGGGAGAGATGAAAATTGCTATAAGTTTCGATAACTATATATTTTTATTAATACACGACCGATATTAAGATTTTAGAATACAAACGTTATATAAAAGATTAATCAACCACAAACTGCATCCTGTTAGACCACAAGGATTCAACCGATGATCTATTCTCTCTTCACAACCTTCCCATTTCCCTACTTTTCAATACATCAATACCTTCGTCTATCCATCAACCACCCAACAACAATATCCCCCACAACTCACCCTCGCATCACTTCACCCTCCTCGACGTCCACTTTTATCTAGCTCACTGCTTCGGTATATATTAGACCAACGAAACCACCACGCTCAGGTAACCTCGTTAAACTCTGCTCAATCCTTTTCTAACAATAACGTAACCAGACTGGCTCAAAAAAAAAGGGGGTAGAAGACGCATCTGGTCGGATTAGAATCTGACCTTCGTAATCGCTTTAAAACCAACGGTTAATTTATTCGCGGCGTTCCTAGGCCTGAGGGTTTGACGGCCGCTCTTCCGCTAGAAAAATCATCAAGGTCTTCGAATCAGCCGAGCCTTATGAATATTTAACTGTAGCTGAGAAATATGAATACTTCAATTGCTGATTCGTCTGTAGTTGAATGGAGTAATATATTCGTAACTAAGTTAATTATTCCCGATTTTCGCTTGGAGAGCGAATTATTTTTATTTCAAAATAATTAACACCGTGAACGTGCTGTCACACCTTAAAAATCATAGAAACCTTCGACTTTCAACAACCACCGAAGACATTCACAATTTTCATCGACAAATATCGTCGTTCTTTGCGTATCTCTTGTAAATCCAACGATTTGCCGAATATCCATCCTACCCTAATCTATCCACTCAAGCCCAGAAATCTCTCTTACTCGTCCATTCACATGGAATTAACAAATCCACAAGCTGTGCTATCGATTCATCCGTTGGGTCCGCATCTCGAGCGGTCGGCCATCCGACACGCAGGAGCTTCCTGTGGACGCGTTCGACCGTAATATCAGCCACACGATAATTTCTGTCGCCTCCTCGGAGGAGTTGTCCCAGATGACTAGGCGAAAGAACGAAACGACCAGCCAAACGAAGGAAAAGGAACGCACTCATCGAGATTCAAGTGGTCTCGTCGCAGCTCGAGTATCACGACGTCTCGATCGATATTCCCTTGACGGCGTACGCCAACCGCAAATTTCTAATGTACGATCACCGTGCAAGTGGAAAGATAAGAAGTGGAAGGAACGCTGACCAAATTGATCATGGAATGGCTGATCTATTTTCTTTTACACAATTGCCAAGCGAATAAGGTGTGCAATTTTTTTACACCAGTCGAAAATATCGTATCGGTAGAATGAATGCGTGAGCGGAAAAGAGAGAAATTCGTTAGTCTGATAGTTTGATCGATCATAGCGCAATAGGTCTGTCTATCTTCTTTCGTACAACCGTGAAGACAGGCTACAGCAATTTATTTTTAACGGCAGCAACTGTAACGTAATTACGATGACGATGTTTCTCGAGTATTCTTCGCAAGAGTATCTTAAAAAACGTCGATTTTCTATCCTGGAAAGTTTGTAAACCAATATCTTGTAAAAATTGTATCGCTTTAAAGAAACGCTTCTTCTCCGAAGGAAGAGGATTTAAGAGGAGAAGATTCTGATATTTTTCTGTGGAATTTCAAAGATTTCGATATGACCAGGATATTCTAGCGCGTAAAGGCTAGCTTGAGCGTACCACTGTAGATGACAGAGCCTCATTTCTCTTTCTGATTCACCCCTTGCTTCGCTGTTTCGACGATTGATGGATGATTTTCGAACAGGTCAAGCTAAAGCGCATCATTCGATGGCTAAAAATCGATCGCTGATCATGACAGCTCGAAATTCAGCCGAGCAAAGAGAAACTATCCCGCCGATTGTTTCCCCTGTCAAGGAAAACTATCTGAAAATCGAGAGGGAAACGGTTTTCCTGTACTTTTTGTTCCGTGCTGTCGGAAAAGGCGATCAAACACATGTGGCAGGAAAAATCAACGTGAAAACGCACTGAAAAATTTGGTCGATCGTGAAATATTCAGCACAGCGGTATTTACCGAAGCTTAAGATTGATCGATTATAATTTTAATGCAAAAACGATTACGATTCTATTATTTTTTCCTATCGTTTTATTTACTTTATTTCCAATTGAGAAAACGTAAGTTTGTTTCAGGATTTCTAAATTTATTTCAGAATTTTCATCGATCGTAATTTCAACGCGCGATGGTGTTTTACAATTATAACATTTAGCATTTTATACAAAAGATTTCACATATATCGTTCCACCTTTTACTTCATTCTCCTGTGATTTTTATACCTTTTGTACTTTTTACCTGCTTTAGATATTTTTTACACAAAGTATAAATAACGATGGATGAGCGAATACGCTTCAAATGGAAACTTTTACCACCAGCATAAATGACTTTCACGATGATAGTCCCTCGATGTTGATCATTTTTCCGCGATCGGTTAAGGGTAGTTTCCCGTGATCGAGAGTTTGATATAAGCTAATGACGTGCTTGACGAACGATCATCCATCTCGTTTTAATCGATATCGTTCGTAGAGACAGCGACGAGAAATGACGCTATTGCATTAACACATTAAAACGTCAATCTGTCAATAAGATGGAGCGTATAAATTTTTGATCAATCTAAGAGACACGTTCAACGAACGACGCCGATGAATTGAAACCTGTTAAAGTAATAATATATAACGTTTTATTAAATGCAAAATTTATATGTAACAGAATTACTTGAAGTATTAACGTACACCGCTCTATTCTCTTATACATCTCAAACAACAATGAATTTGTTTTATTATACATTCGTTCATTCAACACATACGCGATGCGCTCGTCTCATGGTGTTTTCCTTTTCTCTTCCTCTTTTTCATTCATCGCTCGTACAATACGGACGTACACACATCTATTTTCTAACAAAATCAACTAATAAAAAATCCTCGAGAAACAGCTAACATCCTTCACCATCTTTTTAATATCATGCACTCGGAAAATGGTGGATTTACGGTATAGAGTATCAAAAACGATTAGATTGCGCAAGAAGATGGAAGAATAGTAGGATAGTATTCGAAATTTGTTGAACGAACTAGCTGTTGATCCACCTTCGATCGATCTAAGTAGATTCGATATACAAAAATTTCCAAAATAATTCGTAAAACTAAAATTCTTGATAATATAACTTCGTATCATAGTACGAATAATAGATAGTACATCGTTACAATATAAAAATCTAATTTAAGTCTTAAAGAGTATTCAACAGACAGACGTCTTTCTTAATTCTTTCTCAGCGCAATAACCACCTGCAATCAAGATAATCAGTAAACGATACCGATCACAATCCAACAAACCAAATCGGTTCGCGCGCTCGCTTTATCTAACCTGCCATAAAAATTCAGCCTCCACCATCACCGTACCGCAAACCACCGTACCACCAATTCTTCCAACCCCGTGATACACACGCGCGTCATTTCTAAGAGGAACGGTCGACGCTACGTTCGTTTCGTCGAATCGCATCCCTCGATCGCTACCCCTGGATCGCATCGCGTTCCAATTAGCGCGCTCGAATCGCGCCACCAGCGCGAAAGCGAAGCGGAGGCTGCACGCGCACCCGGTAGGCAGAAAAACACGGCGTGTCCCTAGACGAAACAACAATGGCCCGTTGATTTTGCATTCGCTACGGAGAGGGTTTGCCTCGACCCCATCGTACGTCTGCACCCTTTCCACTAAACTAAACCCTCCCCTCCGTTATCGGTCCCTCTACGGTTTTCTTCTCTATTTCTACGTTCATTGTGATCGTGGCCGGTGATTCCTAGCGTCGATGTTTTGACGTAATCCCATAAAGCGCGTTATTCTTGTGTAAATAGCCGTTCGGCCGCCGAGGGTTGGTAACCGATACGCGGTCCATAGACAGGGGTGCGTCCGGCCAGTTAATTGCCAAAACGTTGCCACGCACCGACACCGGTGGGAACGAGTTCTATATCTGGTTGCATGGGATCCCGTTCTTCTACGTTCGCGCGACGTTTCGATTCTGTTTATGGGATTCATGGAAATTGTACGATATTGTAGAGTTTCGTTTTTCCTTCTTGTTTAATCTTCTCTTTTTTCTTCCCTTCTTTTTCTTTTTTTCTTGTTTAGTCTGGGCTTTCGCGTGGATGTGCGAGTGAAGGTTGAAGGTTTGAGTATCGGTATAACGTTGAGAGTGGTGGAATTGCGCGTTGATTTTGGTATCGATGGAATCTGTATGTTTAGATGGTGAAGATGTGAGATGTTCGAGATGCAGGAACTGTTGCATTTGCAGGGGTTTCTGGGAATCGAGCGGAGAAATATTCGGAACGGTATAAAATTTGATAGAATTCAATGTATTTAATCTTTTGCGTTTTGTACTTTTTAATGGGTTAATGGTTAGCGAAAGTTTTTAAATATCGATGACTAATTAATCGTTGAAATTCTTTGCGCAAGAGAAAGGTTTCGATCGCTTTGAGCAGTACGATTACTTTTACGAATACCGAAAACTCTCCGAGATCTTGAAATCATCTGCTGGCCTTGAATTAGAAAAGCCAAGAACTCGAGAGTTGCGAAAGTTCTTAAGCATTGCAATCGCTTAAGATCCTCGAATAGTTCGTTAACTATCTCAATGAATTTAAAAGGCCTTCAACTTTCCAGCAGAGTCTTGAAAATTTTCGTGTAACCGTGGAACGTTAGAATGTCCGAAGAACTTCAACAAAAACCATCAAACCACACATTTCAAATCTACGTTTCAAACTACCCCTAACGTCTCGCTATTTAATCCTCCTAATTAAATTGAAAACTCAATTTTCAAAACCTGCTTCGACGCGCGTCACGCAAATTTCTCAGTCTGTAAAATTTCTTTCAAAAATAAACTTCCCACACGATTTCTTGCCTCCATTCGTCCCTAAAATCAGCTAAATACTATTTCAACGCATGCTTTATACAGTGTATTTTATAATAATCCCTCGAACGATATAACCAGCCTACATAATATATGGTGAGAAAGGCTTAACGAATCCGTGGAATGGCTTATGGAGGATCGTCGATGCTTTATGCGTTTGTTTGATTCGATGGAGGGGTGGGGACAGGTTTTCGGAGGCTCGATGGGTTGCTTAATCCCCGTTTCGATGAAATCGAGGGCTGGCGGGGGTCTATTGTAAATAAATTATCGAGATTGAACGAGTCGTCCGAGAGATTTCGTGACCGGGATCGATGTCCCGTACTTTCTTCTCCCCCTTCTCAATGGCGAAACTATAGTCGAGGGTTTGTGGCGTTTTGTATCGTCTCCTCGGGGTGGATTCTCTGGTAACTGGGAAACCGGTACTTGTTAGACTTGTACGCGATTCATTAAATATATTGGCAAAAGTTCAGAACATTTCACCTTTTAATTTTTTAATCCTTATTTTTTAAACCTTATCATCTGTTATGGTATTTCACATATTTGAAACGTTGAACTCTGTACTGTATTGTATTAGGTTGTCCGTTTCATTAGATGATAATAGATGAACAACAATTTCTGTTTTATATTATTTCATCGAATCAGGTACCATCCATTTCGTTATATTTCTTTCTATTATTGCGTTCGTGCATAATTCAGTAAATTAATATAAAAGAAAAAACATTGCGCGTCTACAATTTCCTTATAAAACGAAAGAAACTTTTCGGACAGCCTAATAAACTCGATATAAGAACTTCGAAACGTACGATATGTTTCATTCGATCGTGAAGAATATTTAGCAAGGGAAGATTCTATCTCGCTGCATAATTTTCAGAAAGCTGTAATATGGTGCTTTGGGTATTACAGTAATTCGATAGGACACGGTGTAACGTATCACGTTCAAAGATAAGGGGTTGAAGATAGGAAATAGAAGATAAGGTTAGATAAGAAGTTGAAGATCGTATTATACGTTTTTTTTTTATACTTAATACCCCTTATCTTTCGGAAAAAAAACTTCGTAATTATTCCAATACGGTGACGCGAAATTATTCATCGATCTAAAGCGATTCTTTTAACAAAAACGCAAACCACAGCGCCATTTTTTTTTTTCTTTCTTCTTCGTTTTTCTGCGGCTCGTCCTGAATTCTTATTGACGTTTTCGGTGCATTCAGATATATTCTATTCTCTCATTCGAACTTTCATTCATTGTTCCGCTCGAGGATCGTTTCGATTTCAAGCGGGAAACAATTGCGCATTAATTGACGTCTCTGCAAATTTTTGCCCCTTTTTTAAAAAGAAACGAGCATGCATTCACTAGACAGCCGTATAATGATGAATATAATATTCTTAAACCCTATTGTACGTATTGTTATAACAATATTACAAGATTTTAAATACCGTGGATACAGTTTCATTTACTAAGAATTTATCGCGGTGAATGGTCCGTGCGATAACTTTTTTGTGAAAAAGCTTCATTCATAGATTCGTATTGAAGAAATTTGTCATTGTTAGAAGCTGGTGATCAAAGAATCCGATAGCTATTGATAGAAGAAAATTCCTCTACATTTTTTATTCACCCCTTTTTTAAAATATTACGATCGCATCGAAGAAGCGCCTTTTATCTTGCAGAAAGTTGCCTAAAATATCAAATAATTTTCAACATAAACGCGAGAAACATACAACACAAATTTCACATTATTTTGTTCCCTTCAAAACGCTTCAAACATAGTTGCCGTCCGTAACGACGTCGAACTGCAAAAATGTCTGTAGTAATAACGTGTTGCGTTGAAGGCAACGAATTTCAAAACTCTCAAAATCTAGAGAAGAACTTGTAAATAACGACGAATAATATGTACTTGATTAGATCGCGTTAAATAATTCGACCGTGTATTTTTATATATTTGCATACTGTTATAGACGTAACTAAAGAAATGCCATCTAAATAGAAAGTTATTTTTTTTTATGTACTTTTGCATACTATACGTATTGCGTGCATTACCGCGCCTTCAAATTTCGCGCGCGTAAAAATTTGCGCTCCATAAATAATTAGGAAAAGACAAACTGCACGAACGTAAAATATCGCTAAATGGAAGCTTGCTTTTAAAAATCGTTGAAATTGACTTCCTCGATCGATTAACCGTCGTACTGATTCACTCGATCCTCTGTCACATTTGCTGCTCAATCCTTATCAGTTTGCGTATGTAAGCGTCTGAGATAGCGTTAACGTGTTTTATCCGTCACATCGTAAGTAACGAGCGGAAAAAGGAAACAACGTTGGACCTCTTGTTTGATCTTCTGCTTACTAAATTTCCGCACCGTGACCCGTTCTCTCCGGGAATTTCGCCGGGAAGATATATCCTGTGCAGCGCTGCGAAGATTTACGGAGTGCAGCAGCCTTTCTGGTTGCTACCGTTGCTCTTGTTCTTGCGGAAAGCGTTAAGTTAAAAGATTAGGCTGAATTGTGTGTTATGGCGCGGGATTATCCGAGACTTTGGCTTGGCATTTTGTAAGTAATTAGTACAGGGTTGAATTTTTTTAAGAGAAATCGACTATCAAGAAATTGCAGAATGAGAAATCAGAAATTGAGGTGAATTAATGTTAACGCAGGTCATAGGTATATTTTGATACATTGTTAGATTTGTATTAAAAGTACATTGTATCGTAGCATTATATAAAAATAGTTCAACGAAAATGAAATAGACATAGGTACCAAAATAGTAACATTTTTGTAACGATAGAGGTCAATAATAATTTCTTTTATTATTCTCTCCTTTCGTCTGCTTAATTTATCGTATCGTAATATAGGAAAGATACAATGTACAAAATAATATTCTTGTATAATATTAAATCGTTTAACTGAATACTAAATATTAGATATCAAATGCTACCATATTTAACATTCGTATAATAAAAACATTCTATAGAATTTAATTACAAAATTTTAATATACATGAACGATGAAAAATTCAACATAGGAAGACCAGGTAGATGTTATAATACTCAAAGAGTAGTATCATTTAACGTTAAATCTTGCAATTAAACGGGAAACGTTAAATATTAACAAATTATTAAATTATAATCAGTATCGTTATTTCGAACGTTCACACACGGCTGACACCTAACACAAAAGAAACAGAAAACTCTTTATAATCTCACTGAAAGAATAATTCACCTAAAGTTTCAAATCATCTTGCACGTTTCACCAAAAGCTTGTAATTTTACCACACTCTTACCAGATTATCCATCATCAACCCTTGTAACGATCACGAATCCGAAGAAATATTTTTGAAACTAATTCATCTTTCGGAAAATTTCTGTCGAAAAACCGAAGGAATCCGGAATAGAAAAATCGTGATTCGGTACCATTTGTCCGCGGGAATCTGGTCACGAGCTACACGTTTTAACGGAAGGCGGATAAAGATAAATCGGCGGGAGCAGGTTTTATCGACTCGACAAGGCGTCTAAAACGGAAGTCTACGAGTTGAGAGAAGCCTTGCTGCTACGGGTTTTATTCAGTTTCGTCTGGCATGGTTTGGCGCGACGCTACTTCCTTCCGCCGTGCGCACCATCGGTGGGGATGACCACGTTGATTTATCGTCGATTTATTTCGAGCCACCGACGACAACGAAAAAGAAACGCCATCGTCGTCCCGTTAGCAAGACGCGCCTGCTCGATGTTTCTTCTAGGCGAAATCCGTGCCATCGGGCACGATACAAGCGCGTAAATCGCGTGTACGTCTTCGCACCATTCTTGTCGAATTTTCGGCAACGTGACGACCAAGAGGCGTTAAATATCGTACAATGGATACGTCGTTCTTGCGAATAAATCACCGATGAAACGGCCACTTGATTTTCGTTATTTTATTGTTGATCGTATTAATCAACGTTGCGAATTGAAACGAACGAACTGATTAAATTGGCAGAGAACGAAAGATTATAAATGGCGCGGTCGTTCGATAATAACTGCACGATTATTTTATCGGATAATTGTTTTGGTCTAAAAAAAACTGTCGCGGAGAGAATTTCGTTGCAAAGGTCCTTTCAATTTACTCTGACACGCTGATCGATGCAGATGCATCGCGCGTCGAGCGCGATCGACGTCTGGACACGCGACACGCGTGTCACCATGGATATTACGTTCCATTTGAATACGTCATATTACGTCCGACCAGACGGCCACGTTACGTTCCTGTTACGGATTATTATCGAGAGGGAAATTTCGGTTGCGGAGCGACGCTGAAAATTCGCAAAATTACCATCCATTGTATAATATTAATCGATATTGTTAGTTACGTCCATTGCACGCGATTTACAATTGTTTATTCCCGACTATCGCTGTCCCATAAATCGGGAAAACGTGTGCCTCCAATCTATTATTCAATCTGTTATACAAAATTCATCCATCGCAGCTCGTTTATCCACATCTTGTAAAATCTTAAAAGGACATCTCCGGGTCGATGTACGACCTGCACTTCCGCGGATCGTGCAACGCTGAATTACGACTACCGCTTCGTTTCTCCCGCGCCACTCGTCCAACTTCTTCACGCTTGTCGTCCGTGAAATTTACGCGAGTCCGTAAAAGTGTACATAAACGATAGAGCAAGGGCTCCGGTTTTCTTTTATCGTTCGTTACGAAGGGATTCGTTCGGTTGCAGGCTATTAGCGAGCGGCTTTAAGGGATGTTTGCACGGCCGCTTATCGCCACTGGATGGAAGATAGACATCTCGTACTCGAAGAAACGCACGCGAGCCAAAGCTCGTAAAAAGCGTGCCGGTAATTCGCCCGGACGTGGATAACTCAATTCAGCGTTCTACTTTCACTTTGTGACAATTTAATTTTATGCCGCTGCGTGCGTGGTATCGTAAACGGTGAAATTTTCTTTCTAACAGAAAGAAGGTGAAGAATTTCTTTCCATAGGGGACGATAAGCTTTCGAAAGCTTTAAAGATACAGAAATACGAATGGAGGTCGGCAGAAATCCTGCAAATTCTATCGATACTGGTCGAAGAGCACGAAACTTTCGCCAGTGGAACGTATACAGATTGTATCTCGATCGAGCAGGTGAATCTCGAAAGCGCGTCGAATGGAGAAGCGAAAGGACCGCGACGGGTGTCTGGCTGAAATTCAATTTGATCGTTCCATTCGTCTTTGCATCGGAGTCGGGACACCGCGCACAACCCTCGTGACGGGACATCGACCCCCCGTTTCTCGATTTATCCGCCTCTTTGTGCCAAAGGGGCCGTGCCATCGACCACGCGTAAACGTTTATTAATGCGCGTAAATCAAAACGGTGCTCGATTACGACGAGCCTCCTCGAAAATGGTGCGCGTGAAAACCAGAAGTTGCTGGACGATCGAATAACGATTTTCTCGCTCGTACATCGATTACTTGGCTGCGAGTAATCGTGCAGCTTCGTATTTCTACGAACGCCACTAAATTGAAATTTCGTTTCGATGTGAGTTCAAAATTTTGTTCGTCGAGACTACGTAGTTTCGCGCCAATACGTTCATTTGATTAACTCGTGAAAATTACGATTAACGAGCTGCTAGGAATTTTTGCTTTCGCGATTGCTTAAAATAATAGATACTGCGTTTGCATAATGTAATTCTACGATCAACCACGTATGAATCATGCGAACGATTCGTAGAAATTTCCAAAGTACGTTTCGTTCTTCAGCGAGACGTAAAAGATGAAAGTTCGTACAATTAAACGACTGCTCGGTAGTCTGGCAAGTTCAGAAATGCTCACAGATAATCGTAGACAGGCTTCGTGTGTCGGGCCGAGAAACTTGAAACTTTCGAAGCTCGATATAATTTGTTGGGTATTTGAATACTTGCAAGTTCCCACTCCAATCGCAAGCGTTGAAAGAGCCTGTGTAATAAATATTGCAAAGATCGATGATTGTCTGTACGTTCAAACGTGTGCGTTTAAACGTAAATCGAGTAAGATCTACAGATCTGTCAATTATTTTTCTTTGAATTATTACGGATCGTCGTATCTTGCAATTTTCTTTCTTCTGCAGATTTCTTTTAGACTCGATTATATTATTCCATTTATAACTTATCGTTAGTAAGAATTGTTACAATTATGTTTAACGGAACGATTTTACGACGGTAGGTAAAATGATGGTATTAAAAACAGAAAATGTACATAGGGGAAGGTAATAAATCAAAATATTCGATTCACGTCAGTTAATATTTACGCTCTATTGATCGAATCCTATAGAACTGTGATGTTCAGCCAATAAACCATTAAACACCCTAAAAGAGCTTGTCCAAAGTATCACAAATATCCGCAGAAACATCCTTCTTCCACTCAAATAGAAGCACGCGTCGAAATAATCGGATGACAACCGCCTCTCTACCGCCGGTACAGCATTAATCATCGTTCTTCCAAAACGAATCAGTTCGCCCTACACAATCGCACCATAGACCTCATTAACGCGCGTGAATCGCATTACCACTCGATGTGACGACCCCCTATCGAGATTACGAGGGGTCAGAACTATGTCCAAACTGTCCCCCTTGGCCTCTCGTTTCCTGCCTTTTTCCACCTTTCCATTCATACGTACGTTCCATAGAAATATTACATCTATCGCGGGTCGAAAGTTTCTGATCGCCATGTGTTTCGCAAGAAAAGAACGAATTGATAATAACGACGAAAAGATATAATGGATCGATAAGAAGGTGAATTGACGTGAAGGAATTCCGCAAAAGCTACTTTTACCACGCAGATGCTACGAACCTCGAATCACACTGACGTCCTTCTCTTTCAGACCAGACGCAAAACAACGCAAATAAATCCTGTTGAGGTTGGGGTTAGGTTGGATCGAAGAACCAGTGGATGAATTTGTAATAGAAAGAATGTATATTGAAATAATTAAAGGTACAGGTGTAAGTATCAGCTTATGCTGATTCAGATCCTAACTCTCTCAGTGTTACTAGACAATGGAATGGTTGGGAGCACGTTCATATATTTATAGCAGAAGGACATTACCAAAAGAGTTGACCTTATAGCTTGGGCTAGAGGCTACAGGGAACACAAATAGAAATCCGTTTATTAGTTCCTTTGTTGCTAAATCTCTTCCGCGTAATAGCAGTCTTCGGGTCACGGATATACATACATAAAGATGTAGAGTTTTTCTTGAAGTAATTACCTCGACAAATACCACCGAGGTTTTATATCTCGGAATAGAGAGAGAGCAAACGCGTGGATGAACGTATTATAGAAATTCTTTATTCAGAAATGTTAGAAATTAGGATTTCCAGTGGTTTCTATCCTACGTGTTAATGTATTGATAGATGGATTTATTACAGCGAATTAGCAACAGAAAACGATGATTGTTTAACTTGAACTTAATGCGGTAGTGCGATATGACAATTCTCGATTAACAACTCTTCGCTCTCCGGCGGCTAACTGACGATCAACGGCTGCGGTGCCGAAATATATCCAAGTCTTCTGACCCTTTCGGCTTGTCGGCATTTGCGTTTTATCGTCGGCATTGTCTACAAGTCGGCCACCTTACCGCGATGCTATAATAGAGACCAAAGAAGCCGCTGGAAAGGGCATCCCCAAGAATCGTGGTAAAAACTAAACACTAGAGAAGATGTAGAGCCTTCCTTGAAGCGAGACCCGCTTCGATAAATACCACTGAACGAATCGAGCCGTCGAAACTTACTCCGAGCCTCGCATTCTTCTACCCACGTGCACAGTATACTCGATTAATCACTAACAAACAACCATATTCACAGATCACCCTCTTTAAAAAGCTGAAATACCTTGGTAGATGGACGCAGGATTCCATGTACGTAAAAGCATCCGACGCACGCACGCAATTATTCTCCGTCGTTATTATTACTACGCGTCTCACCCTCTTCTTTTCTCCCTTTTCCACCCCTTTGCTTTTCCTCGCGGCCCCGTTGGTCAGCGCATAATATTTTCAGAGGCACGCGACTCTCCGGCGATGACCTAAAAATTCTAATGGCCCCGGCCACGCTGTGATTAGAGCCGTTTGCGTTCACCGGGCCTACAGAGAAAAGGAGTGACCCTCTGGCCGCACTAACGGAGAAGTTAATTGCTGGCAATTCGCTTGGTATCGCGCGGGGAGCCACCTTAATGGCCCGTTTTCCTTTCCTTTTCTTTCCTCCCTTGCCGCGAAATTAATTACCGGGAGCTCGCGTTCAGGGAACACGTTCGTTTATTCTTTCCTGGAACTTTCGTTTTCTCCCGTTTGTTTGTCTTTCGGGGGTTGGATGGCGAATCGAGAGGGAAATCGTAGCTAGCTAGACGAGCGAGGAGCCTTTAGAGGGCGGGGCTGGAAGCTGAAATTTTGGAACGTTTTGGAACGAACATTTTTTAAAGGTGAAGTTCACCGTTTCCACCTGTGCACTCGTGGAGTCCACCTGACACGGATTCGTTTAACGTTTCGCTCGTTTAACGAGTAAGTGAAATTAATATTTACATCTTTTCGTGCAAATAAACCGTACATTCAACTATCTTC
The DNA here is from genome assembly GCA_014825975.1 of Bombus haemorrhoidalis. Taxonomy (NCBI): domain Eukaryota; kingdom Metazoa; phylum Arthropoda; class Insecta; order Hymenoptera; family Apidae; genus Bombus; species Bombus haemorrhoidalis. The sequence continues at coordinate 12,796,171 of CM026169.1, forward strand.
GCTGTTTTTGTCTCCGGCTGTATCTATTTACGTTGTTGATGAAAATTCCTCGAATGAAAAACCGACATTTTTCGGATTGTAAACTTACGCGATGGTCGTGTGACATGTTCGAGTAAATACGTGTGGTATATTATGTCAATAGTATCAAACTACTAACGATATTTATCGAAGAACATCAATATGTATGTACAATATAGATATGCGGATTATTACCTGGAGAATGTAGAATAACACATGCTGCGCTTCTAATCCGCCGATGCAAATTATATTCGCCGCATGTTTATTGATAATAGTGGTTAGTAATTTCATCTCGCATATAAAAGCAGCCGTTAAGCAGTGGGTTTAAAAAGTAGACCTACGTAGTCTGATAGGGAAATGCGACAATAAACCAGTCAACAAAAAGGGAGAATTAAGAAAAATTAACGATAAATTAACAAAAGAGAATTACTTTACGTTCGCGTGGAAAACGAGAAAAATAGTTGGTCAAAATTTGATGAAAAATTAAATATCGAACTATTATAATAACGGTACAATACTAAAATATTCCAGCAAAACGAAATAATATTTTTTTAATCAAAGAAACATGAATGTCCATTCAGCTTGCATTTCGTTAATCACTTTTACAGTATTACTTTCGCACACACGCTATTGATACATTCCGTGTATTGAATTAAAATCTAAACACGATAGTTCTTAAAAAGAATCTCAGCTTCGAACGTTCTGCTTTATCAGTCATCCCTCGAACGTTACCCTCGCAAAGCCGAAGGAAATTAACATTGAAACGAGAATTAATCTCGTATAATTGACACGTAGATCACGGGTACGACCTCTCGAATTATTTTCGACACCGCATCCCCACGGCAATTTCAAAGAAAGAACGCGTATGCGCAAACACAGATACGCATATATGTATATACTGGAAGAGGGGGTGAAAGAGAAAGCTACCTTTTGAGCTACGCTGCCATAAATCGAGCCACCCTGCACGCCAGCATTTCGACGTGGCCGTGGGGTAATAATTCCATGATTATTTCACGAACAGAAAACACAGAGCAGAGGGTGGTCGGAAACAAGCAAGGAGATGTGTAAAGAGGAACGGAGAGAGGGTAGGAAGAAAGTAAAAGCAACACGCGTACAATACCGGTCAAAAGTATGGAATCGAATAATTTAAAAGCAAGACTCGACATAACATTCTGCTACGTTGCACAAGTTTTTAGAGAAACATCCGTTCAAGTAATGAAAAGCTAATTTTAAATTATTCGTTCGTAGAGTTATGTCTATCTAAAACGACGCAATATCTATATACGTAGCGAGAAACTATGAATATCATGAAAAGTCAGTTTCCAAATAAGACGACGAATTGCGTATAGGATTTGAGAAATTCCGAACAAAATAAAAATATTATTTATTTATTAACTATTTATATGTTATCGTGAGTCCCGTAGCCGTACAGGAATTATTTAGCAAGCTTTTTATAATTATCAGACACGTTGTACGGGAACAAACGGTAAGATAAACGAGGAAGAACGAGACCAAAGGTGTTCCGTCTCTCTCTGTGAATATGCATGCGTCGAAATTTATAGCCGGCCAGAGGGCAAATCGTAATTGTAGAGCCGGCACGGGCTTCGAGGGGCCGCGACGCACGTTATAATGGAACCAAAACATCCCTTAGGCCGGCCACTGCCGAACCTTTAATTATATTTCGACTCCCCATCACGAAGGTACACAGACCGGGGTTCTGCTAATAACCAGAAAGCGCTGTTGCGGCCATCCTGTTTTTTTTTTCCATTCGCTTTCTTCCAGTTGCCGCGTCTCGCGCCCAGCGCCGCAGGATTCTCGGGGCATACGTGCGTTTTCCAGCGGATTCTGCACGCTCCGCGGGAAGAACACAGTCGAGAGGGAAACGGAGGGGTTCCATAGAGCTGCTTACACCCTCGGGCTACCGTCGCATCGTTTTCAAACCGGCGAAGTTTCGATTTGAACGACGCGTATTTTCGTATAGATTCGGAGGAATTGTTCGTATTTGGCGCCTGCTCGATATCGCGTTGCAGAGTTTTCAACATTAGGATTCGAATAGTTGCAATCGATAATTCTGGATTTTATCCTAATTATCCTCCAATTAGTTGTTTCAACATACGCAATGCATTGGATTGGCAACTGAGTGATTACGGATTTTGACATTACCGCCTAATCACTTAGTTGCCAACCCAGTACATCCGAGGATGCAAACGTATAAATCCGTTAAATTTACGTGGAGACGTTGAAAAACGAACAGGACTCGAGAAAAATTGACGATATCCTGAATAAACTTTCGTCCAAGGATACACAGCTTTTTGATAATTATAATAATTCAGAGTCTGAACGATATACCGATAGAGAACGATAGAATAGGAACGATAGAAATATTGAAACACTCGGAAAATAGAGTTCGACGTATCGGCTGTTAAAATATTAACCTGCCAGATATCCCAAAAATACGTCAGATTACACGCCCCTAAACTATTGCGTCTATTGCGTCAATAATAAATTATCCAATTCAATCTTGATAATAGATAGCATAATTTGATAGTCTGCGACTCTTGAAACGCAAACAGCTTGACTCAGAGTTTTCTATTATTTAATCAAAAACTCCCCCAACGTTGAGAGAATAACACGTTCCGTCGACTGTATCAACAAGGATGGTGCAGCACGTTTCTTTCCCTCTCGTCGGCTCAAGCAGATGCGATCTGTAAGAAATTCGAGATTCCCGCTCTGTAACCGCATCTACGGCGTGTATGCAAAGAGGGCACTGACAATGGACCGTCGGTATGATATTTCATATATTTGTCAATTTATTAAAGTGCTTTTAATGGATTACAACGAGGGTGCAGTCCGTGTCGTGCGTAATCGCCGTGAATCACCCTAGCGAGTTACAAGTTGGAGAAAAAGGGAACCGGGTCGGTCGCCATGGGACCTACAATTCTTATTTCCAACGCAAAACTGCCGAGATATGTTCGCATCCTTGCGATAAAATTGCAGTTTCCTCCCAATTCTGAAATTATAAATACCTTATAATTTCGATATTGTCCTTCGACTGACGTACCTTTCAAAATTCGCCGGTACAACGATTTTTAACCATATAATCCATTTCCTGCCTGACATTCCATCAAAAGTTCCTTCCGTCATAGAACTTGCACGATTTTTTAATCCTCCAGTACTAAATATATCCACGATCCCTTGAACCAGGCAAACTCTATACCTATTCCATAAAAATTAATGAAACTGGATTCTACCTAGAATAACTAAGGCAAATATTGTTTCCAATAAGTTCCACCCGGTGACTGAATACTCTGGCCGTTTCTACGTTAGAAAATTAGCAAAAAGTACGGATGACTGTATTGTAGCGGGTAAGTAAGGGCCAAGATACAGGCCCGTGATGGTAATATATATTATCGAAAAGCAACATCGATCATCCCTTAGAGATATCTAGAAGAAAAATGAGTAGATAATACGATAGCTCGCTGTGTTGTTTCAAAGTTAAACAAATAAATTCAGCAACTCGAAGAAAAGCAAAGGTTGATCAGACTCCTCGAAAACTCGTAACAACATTAATCAACGGCTTCGTAAAGAAAGCAGAGAAACCGGTTGAAACTAACACCCACGCCACGCAACATACAGGCGTTGGAAAATATCTTTCCGCCTCGAACAACGAGAAACATCAGGAACAATGTCGTCGAAGACAGGATGATGAAAAATAGTAGTTGCAGCTATTTAACAAAATCCTATCCCATCCGTGGCAGTCCTCGAAGCTCACCTCGAGCGAAGCCAGAGAAAGGGGCTTTATCATCGCCAATGACGCGCGCGATACACGAGAACGAATAGCGTCGGTCGACTACACGGGACAAACACATAAATTACGCCCCGTGGCCTTTGTACTTTTGTCGTCGATCATTCTCGCCCTGTACACGCCGCCAGAAGAAAGTTCGGACTAGCTGTTCGCCCGGCGGGGGACGTTTTGTCAGAGCGCCGATCGCGCTACTGGACCAACCCGGTAAGCTCTGGAAGGGGTTGCACGACTTTATGTTGATCTTTCGATCGAGTTTGGAAGGGTAGAATAGAGGGTTTAAGGGTACAACGGGAATCCAGTGTACAGAGTCGCGTAAAAGAGGCTGCTTTCTTAGGAACTTTAACGATTTGAAATTTTTTACGAAGCCTGAGTCGATCTGGACGTTTTTCGAATTTTTAGAATAATTTAGAATTTTTTAACTTAATTTGTCTTATATCCATTCGATTAGAATATTTCAGCGGTTTTGGGATAACGTACGAAATAATTTTTCAAAGCAATTAATTCCTCCTCTGCGAAGCGAAAAATTGAACGGTTTTCCGTATGATTTTCCAACAGACATCGGGACCGAATTTCGAATCCGTAAAAACATTAATAAATGCGACAAGGGCAGAATTGGCCATTATTTAACGCGACATCGTCTGGATTTCGACTGTGGGATCGAGCGGCATCGAGCGGCTTTTTAATTCCATTAAACGGAAATTTCGCCGAGAGAGAGCCGGCTACGAATTTACGAGGACATTTTTGTATCGACTGTGGAAAACGTTTTCAATCGGGTTGGGGAATTAAAATATTTGTTACAATGTTTCTGGTCGGACCAGGTTCTATGGCTCTCAAATTGTTTCGAGCATGGAAAGAGGAAAGACAGGGTAAACGTGTATTACGATTCCTCTAGCGCGATTATTTTTTATTACCTTCGTCGTGTTTAATAATAAAATTTTACTGCTCGTCGTGAACATTTAATGTTCGATGCAGGTCTAATTTTATGTTTTGCGAATGTAAATTATTTTTCTCTCCTTTGTTACGTTCCTCAGTGAGGAAACGCTTGCTCGTAAATTTAACTAGATGTATTTTTTTTCTATAATATTTTTAATATAAAATATTATAGAAAACACATTTGTTCTATTGCGAAGCCTCGTAAGCGTCAAACAGCTTGCAAATTTTCATTCGAATTAATAATCATTCTGGTCACTCTACGTCTGATCTTTTAGTTTTCTCAAGCACCGAAGCCATCGACAGCGTATAAACAAAAGATATGGTCAAAGTCCAACCATAAATTGTAGACAGGCGACGATGGCTTCAGGGTTTTCAGTCGTAAGGTAACACCGCCAGCGTGCGGATCTGGACCAGCTCGATAGTATTGCTACTTGTATTTACACTTCAGAGTATTTAAAATATATTTTCTACCTTACACTTTACCCACGCATTTCTTTCTATTAACATCACATCCACCTAATAACCTGAACAATCGTGAAATAAATTAAATCAAATTCCAATCGGAGGAGTTCTAATTGAAGAAATATTATAGCATTGTATTCGGAATTTATTTTTATTTCGGCTATTTCTAAAACATGCTAATTCTTTCCTATTTATGCTCACCGTTAGTCTTCTGGTATGGAAAGGCAGAATAAGTTTGAACTTGTTTGAAGTTTAAAGTGTATGTTAATACTAGAACTACAGACGAATAAAATGTAACTTGTACCAAAGAAATTAAAATGAAAGGTACGTGAAAAAATGTACAGTACAACGAGAGAATCTAGATTTTATACGAAAATCGCGGTACACGCCAAAAAGAGGTGATTCCTATGTAAAAGTAAATGGGAAATGTGGAATGAAAATTTTCGATACAGGGCTTTTTTTTCCAGAAAATCGACGATAAAGTTTCGTCAAATATGCCTGTACTTGAGAGGTAACGAACGAATTTCCTTAGACACTCTGTTCGGTGGTACAGGTGCGATACAGTGGAAGTGGAAAATTTAGAATAACAATTTTTGATATTAGTCCGTTATCATAAAATCTCTGAGTGTCGAGAAACGTGACTTCCTTCAATTTTAAAACACGTACTAATCTATTTGTACGTGCTTGAGAAAACGACATGTAATGCTATAGATATATTGGTTTCTCGATGTATACGATCAGCGATAGATCATTAAGAAAAGTAAAAAAGATTGGAAGAATGAAAAGGAAAGCCAACGCCACGCCAAGTTCCCAAACGAGTACATTCAGCGCGGTATGAACGTTGACCAAGGTAGTTAGTTTTGTTATTCGACGTTGTTTTACAGGAAAATAAATAAAACAGAAGATACGAATGTAAAAATTTTGCCTGGCCTCGTTTTCAAGAAAATGCACCACGAAATTCGATCGTACAGGTACGCGAGTACTTGGAAAGTAAATTAATTGATTTTCTCGGAAGCAAAGTCTTGTATCAATAACCATCGTTCTAGATCTTCGACTTGTTTTCGCATAGGCGATTTTGCAATCGTCCACATTTGCACAACGATCTTTGATACATCCTTGGTACGAGATTGTAAATCTATAAGATTTCTGCGGAAAATTGGATTATCGATCACTTTGTATCTACCTACGAATATTCGCAAATGATTCTAGCTCAAGAAATGATTAAATATGGAAAGAAAATTACTGTGTACGAATGCTATTTTATATCTTTCTATTCATGCGTTTATTAAACGCTCTTTCCCTTTGTTTTCATAACGCACCTAGTTATTTATTGCGTGCTAATTACCGATAGATCGTTGTAAAATATCATTCTTGAGCGATTGGAACAATAAGAATTAAATTTGCAGCAAGTGAAGCCAGAAAATATAGTTTATCAAACTCCTTCAATAATACTTCACTGATTAACAACGGAATATGCAATAACTATTTACTTAGCCTCCGAAAATATTTTATTCGCTGCCTTCAGCGCAGCACGATTCAAATTGCAAACAGAAATTATCAAAATTTATTTTATTAATTTATTTATATTAAATTTAATTATATTATTAACATTATTAGAATCATTGAAAAGAAGGTAATGCAATTATTTTGGAAAAATTGAAAATTTTCTTGAATATTAATCGACGCAAGGAAAAAGTAAAAAATCAACCGATTAATCAACTGATTTAAAGTAACAATTAAACGAATATAGGAGGAGAACGTAAAGAAAGAAGCGTAATGAACGCTAAACGAAGTCATAAAACAAGGTGAAATACCATAGAGCGATAACTAAAACAAGCAGAATAATATAAAATAGAAAGAATTTTTAAAAACGATGAATATTGTAAAATTATATCGGCAGAAAAGAATTAATCGCGATAACCATATTAAAAAATGAGATAAATTTCTCATCTAAAATTAGGGAGGATGTTAGTTGCGCTATTAATGAGAAACGATCTCCGACAGTCATTATTATTACATTCGTGCTAAAAATATTAAATCCTGTCAGATATTCGCGAACCTGGCTTAATGAAATTGCGATGGTGATCTTAAAATTTGATGAGCTCGCAAGTCTGCCGGCAATCTGTCTAATTGCATTGATCCTGTATCCCCTACGCTTAGCGGAAATCAACGCCTACGTTCGTTAATTAATTAATCGCCGTGTTGCCGTTCTCTTTTTCCAACCTTTTCGCGAACGCCACGCGCTCACACGCGAAAACAAAGGATGAATTTGCAGAACGCGTTACTCGACGATCGATTTTTCGACAATGCGTGGCGGCTTGAAAAATTACATTTTCCGCAGGACTGAAATATTCCACGAAATTTTCGCAGGGACTACGAGTCGATTGTTCTTTCAATTCTATTAACTAGACGATGCTCGGATCTTCTCACTCTCCTCGTTTCTCGTTTCTGTAATTCCGAAATTCATGCCGTTTTCAACTTGAAATTCTACCCAGCAAAGATTCCTGAACAATGCCTGTACATCCTGTGCAACTTCTAAGAACTCTTGCAACGAAAGGCGTACGTTATGACGTTTGCATAATTTCCACCGTTGAAACTTGAATTTCACTACTTGCTATAACACGATCGCGCTACCTAAAACAATTGGAGAGTCTTTTCCAACAATCAGTCGAAGGTACACGAGATTTTATAATACGAATCATACTTCGCCAAATCTCAATCGTCGGAAAATAAAATTTTCCATCCGATTCTCGATGCACGCAATTATAAATAACGCCCGTAATCTCGTTGCGTTGCCTAATCTAATCAAATTCATCGATATATTTCACGATCGACAGCACCTGACTGCGAAACCTAATTAAAGTAGCTCAAACTTTAATAGAAAAAATAAAACACTTTTCCACAGCAAAATCGTACATCTTCTTAGCTCGTTTGAGACAAAAACTCCTCCTCTTCAAAACCGTTTTTACCTGGTGTCGATACGATGTACCGTTCTCCAGATATCGTCGATCGAAGGGAACGTTAATTTTCGCTGTCGCTGTCCTTGTCGCACGCTCGCACCTTTCTCCTTTCCTCTGACCCTCTTTCTCTCTCGCACGTTCGTTCACTGACCTAGCTCGAGTGCGGTGGTCAGTGACAGCCTCTGAGTCAGCGCTTTTTTACTATCGTCGCGTCACCCGCAACGTACGCATTTCCAGGAAAAAAAGTGGGTCACGGCGTTTCCGGGAATTTCGGCCGCCATTCACTATGCCTCGCGTCTTCCACGTTATATTCAAACGACCGTATCTCGACAACCGATCGAGATACGGGGATGAAACAAAATGGAGTCTCCAGGGTACGCTTCCTTCTATCTTTTGAGTGACGACTCTGCATAAAATTTTCCCGAATATCTTGTCTGTAACGCTGTATACGATGATCCGTATATTTGTTTCTTCAATATTTCGTGGATGTAATTCTTCTCTAATATTTCATGCCATAGTTTTTGAGATTACAATGAGGCTTGTTTATACGGTGTATGTACATATATGCCGAAGATGAAAGGACATCGGGGCCTTTCCTTTGGAAGGGTCTGGGAAGGTCCCCGATACTTTGGTCCAGACTTTTTATTATAGCCGTACTTAAATAATAAAACTGAGAAACAGTTGTTTATGATTTAATCCGATTATGTTTGCCCGAGATTTGCGACGGTGGGTTTGGGCTCGAGATGACACAACTGGTCAGAGGTATGGAGTAATTAAATGGCTCTCCTTAAAAACAAAGATCGACCCGAGGGGTACAGAGAGGTACGCAGAGGAGTATATAAGGACAGTTCCACCTGGACCGAGGTTCAGTCCGATAAGTTCGACGAATACAGTGAACAAGTACGTTGAGTGACACCAGAATCTTGTATCAAATCGCATTCGTCATCTCGTTGACCGCGGATTCGTTATCGAACCTCTACGTTCACTGTCATTGACATCTCGATTATTCAATCACCTGCTATCACTTGTTAAACTCTGTAATAATCACGTTTGTATCGATAATTATTATCGATAGTACATAACAACGATGGCTAATCCAAATGAAGATTCGTTATACGGCCCCAACCCTTATGAGAACTCGACATATATATATATATATGGAAATATGGTACTTTTGAGTAGCTGTTGTTTAATGATCGCATCGAGTATTAATTGTTCACTGAATGTGTATATCGAATAATCGTTATTGGGACTCATAATGTTTGTACAGCTAAGAGTAAAAAATAGTGAAAGCGAAAGAACCGCATTTCGAGAAGGCTTCTTGGTGTTGTAATACGGTAGCAGATCTTGGATGCTTACGAACGAACATAAAGACAGAGAAGTTTATTTTTCGTTATTAACTTGGAGTAATTGATTCGGTATTAAACCGGATTCACAGGATAAAGGCGAATATAAGCAAGGAAAGGATAATAGCGAATTTTTTTATCAGGACGTAATATAGCTCTATCATCTTTTCTCATTTTCCGATAGTTATCGTTTCCACGAACGCAATTCGCCACTGGATGCTGACTTAAAGATAAATAAAACTGGCCGCGGCTTATTATATGTACAGAGGCAAGCTTTAAGGATGGAAATATGATTCTGGGGATTTTAATTTCTCGCCGGGCTAGTGGAAAATGATACAGTTTATCTGGCGAATCCTCGCGGATTAGATAGCACGGCGCTGCGCTGGATGGAACGGAGACTGTAATTAATATTTGTTGGATATATAAAAACGAAGTACACGGTCGAAACGGAAAAAGAATGGCGAAAAGGATATGATTGAAATATGATATAGCGGGCAAAGCATTTTCGGCATGGGTCAAAATAAATAGAAATTATATTCCCGAAACATGTCCCGAATATTTGAATATCCTGTAACCAGGAGAAACGAAACTCGAAAAAGCAAATTATAGAAAAAAAATTGCTTACTCTTCGTTAGATCGTGTTTTTTTTTATTAGTAAATTCAACAATTATATGACGCACTTCCCTAAATTTTAATCTAATCCCATTTATATGAAAACAACGTACACGTCTATTTATCTAAAAAAAAAAAAAAAAAAAAGAAAAGAAAAAGAAAGAAAAAGGAAAGAAGAAAAAGAACAAAATCACGGCAGCGAGAAGGACATCAATCCAAGTTCTCGTGGGCATCGTTTGCATAACCGAGAAATGGAGCAACAGCGTGACGAGAGCAGCTAGGGAATGAAATCGCGTTGGATCAAGTTGTCTTCGAAGGGCGGTGATCCCGGAAGGAACGAAGCTTTGCCTGAACAGGAAGAGGCCAAAACGATATTTCATCCTCTTCGTTTCACAGCTGTCAATGGCCGCCACTTTTATACGCGAACAGGGTAACCGTGAATTATGCAAAGCACGAGAGCAAAAACCGGTGGTTGGAGTGTGAAACTTGAGGAGAAAATTACAAGCGTCTGGCGAGGAAAGAGGACGTCTGCTCTCTGTTTCTCTCTGATGGGAAAAGGTAGAACGTAAAAGAGACAAGAGACTGACAAGTAATTTCCAAGTGACACTTTTAGGTCAAACGAATCGATCACCGGTCCATTTTCTATTACATCATACTGATTTCGAAGGGACTCTCGTCTGTCTTCTATTGACTTCTATCGACATCGAGCGAAGCGGAGTTAGTTGGATGATTCGGCGAAAGAGTTGAGAATTTTCGTTTGACAAGAAAAAGAACGGACAGAGAATGGATAGAGAAAGAATGTTGTTAATTTCAACGAAAATAGAATTTCTGGTCTTACGTTGCTATTTTTTATTTCGCGTTTCTACAAATTCATATTTTTAATAATTTAACACAGCTGAAAAGATAAAATGAAACCACAAATTCTTTCTTCTTATCTAACGTATTTCCTCGTTTAAATTATTTTTGTCTCTTTACTAATATCATCTGCGAGCGAAACCATTATTTTCCACTCTTTTCTTCGACGTATCCTGTGACCCGAACAATTCTTTATCTTCTGCCTAATTTTTAAATCCGAATCATTCTTCCCAGTAATAGATTCTGAAACTCGCACCATTCTTTATCTGAATTTTAACAGACACTGAAACCGAATCGTGCTTCTTCGTTCCACCGAGTCGATATCACAGCTTCGTTCTGCTTCTTCGTACGGCTTGAATCTGGCCGTTAGCGCGAATTAAAATTCTTTTATGAGCCCGTATAATCTTATCCCGTCCTTTTACGCTTCAACTTGCACCAACCGCGGCTTCAAAATGTAACACGTAAAAAAAGTTACAGCGAATTTACTTCCGAGTTGCTACGTTATTTTGTCTAAAAAAAAATGCAAAATAATCACGCAGCTCGATACTAGAGACAAGAAGAGACGTCAAACGTTCTTCGTGCCATTTTTCTTCATTTACACCGCATAAAGTTACGTTTCTTGTGCCTCTGACTTTTCACTCTAACGAGTTAACGTTCAGACTCCATGCTTATCAAAGTTGCTGTATTTTAACGAAACACGGAGTTTAATCGATCTTCGTCAATTTATTTTGAATTATTTAAACAAGAAAATAAAATATTCTTACGACATGAAATAAAAGCAGAGAATCAACTCATAGAAGTACTTACGGAGTACAGATTTATACATTTTTATGGATTTATATATTTATACACTGTTCTACTTTATACAAAATTATTATCTCCAGAGGAAGTTCCTTTATTTTAAGCAAGTACGAGATTTAGTAAATATTCATCGATTTTACTCTGGATCGTCCAAGCGTGAAAATTAAAAATAACGTAGAATTTTAATTTTATTAACCGTGATAAAGTAGCGAAACGTGGAGAGGCAGAGATTGTCTTTTCACCCGGAGACTATATTTCCGGACGATAAAGTTTCCAGAAGCAGAGAGTGGCCATGAATTCGGCGAACTTAAAACATTCCCGGGAAATGAATCTAACGCGACGTAAAGATTTAAGATGGAAATATTTCACGCTTAGCCAACAAATAAAGATACATTATCACGCCTGGCCGAATCCGCATCACCGCGTAGAATAAAACGTCCGAATATTCGTGAAATATGTAAATTAAGGAACGAAAACTTGTCGTAGAGTGTTATACATATATCACTCGTATAATGTTTTTTATGGAAATTTATTATACGCTTCGGTGCGAAACAAAATTACTGGATAATTTCCAAATCTAAATTATTCGTGGTCCTGCGTAAAAATCTACTGTTGATTAAAGAATAGACTTATTTATCACTCAAAAACGAATGGAACAACGAACATCTTTTGTACGACACTCGCGAGAACCAGACTTATAGAAACGACGAGCTCGAACAAGATGACTCTAAAGAAAGTTTTCAGTGTTACGCAACTACGAATTTCTTCTAACTCGTCGAAATTCCAACAGAATCGGCACCGATTCACAAAAATGAGAAAAAATCGACAGGATTTCTAACGTGGTTCGGTGATATCGGGGATTAAACCGTTCTTTCGCGATGCTCGTTCCCTTAACGAGGCTCATTACGCGAAAGGGGCGAGCCGTGCTGAATCGCAAGTACGTAAAACACGGAGAAGAGTGGCGTTGGCGAGACGCGACGACGATGAGTTCCGCCGGAAGACTTCCGGGAGACGTAGTGGTATCGCGTGTCTGTTGGCGCTCGCTGGCTCAGAGCTTGCGATCCTCGATCGAAAAACGAGCAAACCCTCGATGAAAAAGCAACGCGTGAAACGAGGAGAAAAAGAAATGACGACGCGACGACTTTATTAATATCGCGTCGAACGTTTCTTTCTCCTTTTCTTCTCCTTGTATTTTTCCTTTGACATCGTCGGTTTCAATTTGCCGCTAATGCACGTGCGCGAAAACTCTCTCTCTCTCTCTCTCTCTCTCCTGTTTATTCGTTTCTCCATCCTGCAACACGCATTTTTCGATTGCCTGCGTGCATTCCGAGGAAATACACGGATTATTCGTCGAATCACTGGTTTCGTCGTTTTCTTAGTTTCTTTTCGCCAGATGGCAAAGATAGCGAACAAAGGATTAGAAAAAAAGAAAGATGTCATCGATCGAACACGCCAGAGGAATCACGCGGGGAAAAATAGCTGTCATCGACCGAGCGAGATTGTTCTGTCTCGCTTCGGAATTTGAAGCACGGTGTGGCTTTGAAATTGGGGATCAGAGTTTGAGAGGGAAACGTGAAATATTTGTGGAGAATTTGGGTAACGATATTAACGCGCTTATTCTGTAACGACGGAATAGCATTGCGTCACCGTGGGTGCTTAGAATAATTTATTTTTGAAATTTAGAGATCGAAACGATATAAATATTCTCTATATATTGATTATAGCACAGTAGAAGAGAGAACAATACGAATCTCAGCTACAATAATCCATGCTTCAAAGGGTACAATATGCGCGATCTCCAATCGTACAGTTCTCCACGGATCGATATGTAGATTCAGCCTAAAGCATATACACGCCTTTATGATACTATATCACTCTGTCCGTCCAGTCTATATCATCGTATAGATTGTCAACTTAGGAATTTCAGGCCATGAGGTACTACATCGTACCATTGTATTACGATCTTGTAGAATCTACTTGTATAAACGGTGATCAAATATTATTTCTGTAATTTTCCATTCTTATCTTTTCCTCGTTTAACAGTTTTGAAATCCCTCCTTCTAACACAAGGCTGTAACACCTTCGAAACACGCGTGATATATATACACATGTAGGATCTTACTACAAATAGTTTATTTAAAACGGATTGAACAGGTGTTGGTTAAACAGGAAACGATGGTTGTTTAACGTGAACTAAGTACAATAACGTACTATAATTAAGACAACTAAATAGTTAATTTGCATCTCTCGTCCTCACGGCTCTCTCTCTCACGGGGATCACACTCTCTCGACAACGCAGTTCGCACTCTCCGACTTCTCAACTAACACTGACTATTAATTCGTCTTTTCTCTTAGCCCCACCACCGCGAACTTGCTCGTGACATTGTTTATGGTTCGCCCGGTATCTCTTAGGCCTTTCGTCCACGATACTACGGATACATTTTCTTTTTTTTTCTTAATAAATAACTTGACAAAAATTTATCTTTATCTACAAAACACCGTTATTTACTTGAAAGATAACTTCACGCTGTCTCAACGATTTCTACTTTAGAAGTAACTTCGTAGCAGCTTAACAAATCTTTCGCGAGGAACAGCTAAAAGAGCCTTCCGGTCTAGCACACGGTCGCGTTTCGACACAATAGCCCCGTAGAATCTTCAAAACTCCGACGAAAGAATCTTCCAACCGATTCAACATCGCCCCCTATTTCCAAACACCAGGGCCAAACCACGCTTCTACCCTTCCTACTTTCTTTTCACCGGCACACGCTACTCATAACTCAGCCCTCGGTCGAACGCTTTTGCACGTATTTTCACCAACAGATTTCACCACGACGCGATGCAACGAATTTCGACTCGCATTCTCCATCTCCTCCATCACCGTCGCTGCAGAAACTGTACTTTCCCTGGCCAGCAATTATGCAAAGTGCCTTCGTTACCATTGGCTTAATTATTTCCGGTTCCATTTTTCGCGATCACCGTGCGCCTCTTCGCCCGATATTTCGCGAAACAAATATCAACCGCTTCCCTTCGTCGTTGAAACGAACGGTCGAAACAGAGAGAGTAGCAGTTACGTCGGTTAAACGAGCCAGGGAGAGCTTCTTTACGTTTAAGATATTCCGATGGGATTGAACGCGTTGTATGGCCAGCACCTCTTAGACGATGTTGCTGGAAGCTGTGGGGGTGCGTTCCTCGTAGACCAGCTTCTTCGATTTTGCGAAGATTGCTCGGTCTGTTTCTCGTTACCCTTTCGCTATTGGAAGCGAATGGGTCTTTGTAGCTTCCTAGGTTTCTTGCCACCGTGGAGCAGGCTTTCGTGGAATATTACATTATGGCGATCTTTTTCTCTCTTTTCTTTCCTTTTTTTTTTTTTTTTTTT
>CM026169.1:12811454-13077074 GCA_014825975.1 Bombus haemorrhoidalis
AGAGAGATTGATAAAAGCGAGTAGGAAAATGATAAGCAGTTGGAGTTGGAAACTTCATCGGGTTGTAAAAATTGTAATCTTCCAATATATTGGAGTATTATTATATTTCGATACCAACATGGAATTAATTATGGAAGTTTAATACACGATATTTTAATTGTCTGGTACATATTTCTGGTTTACTTTTGTAACGGTACGTATTAATAACTTTACTACATTATTATAGTTTAAACGATTCTATGTAGTCGGTAAATTTCAAAGTAAATATCCATGTTTGGCGAAGAAATTTAATTAATCCAAAGTGGGGATAAACGATGATACATTATGAAAAAATTAAAACACCATAATTGATACATATCGCAATGGAAATTGATCATTTAATTAATCATTCTCTGCCCCAGCGAAATTAATTAAGCATTTGCACGATGAATATCCTGCAAAAATAATACTGAAGATGTTGGAAAGTGCGGAGTATATGTGTCCATTGTTCACGAAATATCAGAAAGATCATGAATCATACAAATATTAATTATCCGACAAATTAGTGCTATCGTTGAAATTAATTAGTCGCGTTATAGCTGTTCGTGAATACTGATGTGAAAACTTTGAACCATCGAAATTCATTCGTTTCGATAATAAATCACGGTTAAACGAAAAGGAACGTTTTATCAGAGGAAACACGCACGGTCTTTCGTAAATCTGACCACGACTCTTATTACGTGTCCCTTTTCTAAACGCGTGGTTAAAATAATTTCTACGAATCTTCTGTTCAAAGGTACTCGTTCTCGCTTTCCGTTTATTACGATTAAAGTGACTCGAATGCTGTGTTGCTTTTAATGAAATTATATTAAGAGAGGTGTTCACGAGAATAACCTATTTTTGTGTTCCACGTTGAATACGTTAATTAAATTACTACGGGCGTGGATACGCTGCAATTAACTTGCCAAGAGGTAAAGCAGTTTTTTTATTTTAAATTGCATCTCTGCTTAATTATTTCAAAATATTAAATTAAGACGAAACTCGTATCGAGTATTAAATATATCAAATGGAGAAGTCACATCAGGTAATTGAACAAATTGTATTAATGCGTACGTACGCCACGGTCACTCGATATTCAGATACCATAATTTTTCAGATATATAGAATATATAATAGTTCTAAATAACGCCATAAAAGCAAAAGGAAAGGCTGATGGACGAAAAGCCAACGTTGCGCCAAGTTCGGATATACGAGGTTGTCCGAAAAGTGTCTTTCTTTCGCAAACACGTTTTTTACAACAACGCAACTTCGTACAAACGCGAGAGCAAGTCTGTGAAATGTCGCGGTGTCTACCTCAACAGAACAAAACCGATCGTACGCAATTCGACAAAATAATATAACGTTGCGCGTCTATTATTTCCTCATAAAACGAAAGATTGGCGATCTCTCGTCAGGAAGAATCAACAATGAAAACGGGCGATGAGTCTATGAGTAAACTAAAAAGAATTGAAGCCTCACTGAAGAAATAAAATAGTCAAACTCAAAGGTGGTATCCCGCTGGGGGTAGCCATCCATCGTGTTATTTAGCAATCAAGTTAGAAAAATTGACCAAACGTCCAGCTGGACAAATTGTAATGTACCAATTGAGTAATAATAAAAAAAAAACTAAGAAGAATGCGATAGGCACGTGTATTCGTTAAAGTTTCCCCGATTTCTCGTACATCGCCGTTTGTCGCGTCGTTTGTTAAGAAATATCAATGGCGAGTCGATTCGATATTACGAGTTTATGGTTTTCTAAACAAAAGAGTTTCTAGCAATATTCCGAATCACAAATATCCTCAAACCGTTCTAACTCAAGAAATTGCCCAATTCGCGCCGATCTGCATCCTGAAATTCAAATCAAGTTCGAATCAAATTCCATCCACTTAAAGGAAAACAGACGAGTCAGAGGAAAATTCGTTTTTTTTTTTTTTTCGTGACGATGTAATTTACTGTTGAAACAGAACGACTTCTTCGAAGAGCTTCTTCCTAATTTCACAAACTCAAAGACGATTCGTCGAAGGAACTTTGTCACGACAATCCTCGATACAGCGAGTTTCACGTTGTCCATCGTGGCTTGCCGCCACTTGGCGAACATGTTTGGTAAAGATAACTTGGAAAATGCAAATCAGGACGGCAAAGAGATATACATGTATATGCGGAATATATGTAAAAGAGGAAGAGGAAGCGAGAGCGAGCAAGGAGCATCGCCTCAAGGTAGAAGATGGCGTATCCTCATCGCTCCAAAGTGAGCTAGCTACGGTCCTCGTCAGCCGATTCGGGGAATCCCTTTGTGCCGCGAAATTGGTCGAGTTCACTGGCTTGTCTACTATAAACAAAGCTGGTTCTAGCCGCTGTGCTGGAAACTGTCGAGCGTCCATTTCGTCTTGCAAACGAAGCAAAATCCACGTCGTTCGATCGAAGGAACGATGGTACACGATGCCGAGAAGGCTGCCGCTTAGAAACGGTCACGTCATTGCTTAGTTGCACGGTAATTTTCAAGAGGAAGGACAAACAAACGATCAACATTGACATTTCGTACAGACAATTACAAATTTTTAGCGACAAGTTTAGCGGTCAAAGGTTTTACAACTAAGCAAGATACTTTGAAATTAGACAAATTTCAGGACATTGTATCGTACTTACGATACGAGAGATTTGACGAAACTGTCAATTGCCAATTTTAATGAAACTTCTAGTCGGAATAGCGTTTTGAAAAATATTTGGACAATATCTTTTTTTTTTTTTGTCGATCGTTTGTCGTTTTAAATAGCAAAAATAGCCCTCGATGTTACGGACGAAAAAAAAAATGTTTCTTCCGAAATATGGAAAACTATCCGGACTAGAAAAAAAATTATTTTCAATATTTTGTCAAAAAATATTTTTCTGCAAAAGTTTCGTCAAAAACTATTTTCATCGATGTTTCACGTATCATTTAGAAAACTGTAATACTTTGTTCAGAAGTTTCATCAACAGTTGTTTAAGCAGAAATTGCGCATTTTTAACAGATTCACGTAGCTGCGATGTTTCCCCGTAAATTAATTTCGCTAAAACCAAGAAGTTTGAGTAGAAATTTTCTACCTGTGTATTTTCTTCGAATAACGGTATTACGTAGGTGCGATATTTCGCTTAAATGGCCAATAATAATTAAGAAACCACTCTTATGAGATTCATAAAAATCCAAATCGATCCGATGCGAAACATTTATTCGCAACGAACGACTAAGTTCCATCGACTGAAAATGTTACTAACCAAGAAATGACGAAACACCGATTCGCGAGCTGTAATCCATCAACGTTGCCATAATTCTTCGTCTCGATTCCTAACAAAAATTCAAGAGTTATTCTTAAAGACCATGGCACAAGATCCGGGACAGACGTCACGCGATGAGACTAGGAGACGTTCTTGCGCGATCTGTCGCGAACATTCATCCGCGTCGAGAAATTCGGTCGAGAGAAATTCATAAAGGTCCATTTTTCTTGCACGATGCCGCTCTTAATATCTTGCGCAAGCTTCTCTTTTATTTCAACGGGGACCAGGTAAGTCGAGAGAGGATGGCAAAAGGACGGATGGAACGAGGGATGCAAGTCGGAAGGAAATAAAACGCGCGCAGGATTGCGACTCGTAACCGAGTTTGCCTTTCAGACCAGCGAGTTTTAGGCAACGGGGGCTGAATAACGTATCAGACAAGTGACAGGAGATTGCTACGTGGTTACAGGCTGGTTTATTTAAGAGATGACGCGCCCTTTCAGTTGGAGAAAGACGGTTATAAAAAGATTACTACTTGAAAAATCGATAAATAAATAGGCGATGATGTATTTTTAAATATACGGGTGGTCCGCGAGTCGCTTCCCCTTTTAAAAGCTACATAACTTTTTTCTATCGTATATCTCTTCGGAACATTTGCCTCCGATTTTTAGTTCGTTTCTGGGAAATTTACAATGGAAAAATTCACAGCTGACAACGAGCAACGATATTTATAAAAGAGAATATCGTGTTTCTATTCGTTTGCTTGGTGTTAATATCTGTAAAATAAAGAAGCCGGCTACTATTTACGAGATAAAGAATAAAATCCGAGAAAAAATGATGTTGTCTGCTGTGAAGTTCAAGTTAAGCACGATTAATTCGGATAGTTACGATTCTACTGTATTTTTAACGCTATAATAATCTGTTTTTTTTTTTTCTTTAAATCACGAAAACTTGGTTACTTCTTTTATTTATACGATACTCTTCTATGCAGGTTCCATCAATTTTGTACATTTCTCGTATTTCGATAAAACAATATCTAATTTACTCTCTCTACGTTTTTCCTATGTTTCTTTATATTTTCTGCGTTTATAGAATATTCCAACTTGTACGAATTGTTTCGCCGCTGGATCTTTAATGGCTTAATGGAAAACGGGTCGATGCGTGAAGATCGTTCTACGGGATAGACGTTGCTGTTGAATGATTTGTATTATCGGCCACGAGGACGCGTTCGTTGGGATGATTGTCTCGGCGACGAGCTCATTAACGCTTCGAAGAGGGAGGCCCATTGAACCGATGGAAAAATTGGATGCAATGCGGTGATGTGCATCCTGCATAGCTGCTTCACGGAGTAATTTTGAAGTACAAAAGAGAATATTGCTACGTCTTGACACAGCAATTGCGAGATTAATCGATTTTCATGATAAAAGTATGTAATTTAACGAAAAATTAGTATTTGCGTTTCTGATGAAATAAGAATCGTAATATTGTAAATAGGAAATTACCAATTTTTGTTTCAATCTCGTTTTCCGACTCTCAAACGTATCGTTCGTTTGGTTCATTCTTTTAGGCTCGAACTTTTTTTAAAACTGTCTTCTATCGATCATTGAGATAAATTGTTTAAATATTTATATACAACCCTGTCTTAAAATTTTATTGGCTCGTATTTGTTCTATGATCAAACATTTCTGAATGCTCCGGCTGTTTAAAGCTTCCTTAAGTGGCATTAAAGAAACTTTCAATGACATAGAATTAGATTTTTCTTCGCGACAAATGACATCGATTTCATAATGTATACCGTATCAAACACAATACATCAAACGTTGTAGCATCGTTGCGTATTGATATCAATACTTTTATCGATCTTCTCGACAATTCGTCATTTTTCGTCGCTCGTATTGAAAATTCTTGCAACAATGATACGATATGGCAAACGATGCTGAAATATCCAACGCAAAGCCACTCTGTTTGTAAAAACGAAGCAAAGAAGTATCATGTATAGTCGATATTCAATGAAATGATTAATCGATATCTCCTCTATTAACCCTAAACTTACTCTTCTTCTTTCTCGACGAATAATTAATGATACAGCGGGAACGAAATAAATTAAAACGTAGAAATTTAATTCTCTTGCCGATTATTCATTACCAAATAATTAGCAAACAGATAAAACAATTAGTATAAATTAGTTTAAAATCCGGAGAAAATATATCGAACTTTATTGAATATGTATTTTCATAAGGAATGTTATTTTAATGGCCGCTATCGTGTCGCCTAAATACAAAGTATGCGTTTAACTGAAAATTTTGTTCAGAGAGAAAGCGAGAGAGGATAATTGCACTTGTTGCATCTTTTGAACGAGGCAAATGGTCACTTCTCGACGTTTAAACAAATCGTTAGCCATTTGGTACACGCGTTTTAATTTGCTGTATGCGTAGCATCGTGAAATCGTGCCTCGCGATTTTCATTTAAAGCGGCAAAGGAATTCAACTGTGGGAGAATACTGGACAGAACGCTTTTCGATAGTCGTAATTTCATAACTTTTCAATCTGATATTTTGCAATTTGTATTTTACATTCGTTACAAGGAAATATTTCAAATATTTCTCATACAAAAATGTTATTTTCTTATTAACGATTATTCCAGAACGTATCTTATTTCCAGAATCATCGTAGAAAATAATAAATCTTTTGGACAATATCAAATTCCTTTTCTCTAATTATAATTCTCTCCGATAACGTTATCCCCAATTATTTGATATCCTTCCGATAAATTATAGCGTTGAACGTAATTACAAAGCTTCTCGATTACTATTATTCCGACGAGAAAGGAACGCTGGAAAAATTGCAAACGAGACGATAATTTCGAAGATGGTGACTGGAAAATTCAATGAAACGAAAAGCGTATAGCGTTTTAAACGCAGGTTCCTCTTTATTTATCTTAACCGAGATATCCACGGGTGAAAATACCATGATAACATTATTGTCATCGATAATAACTATATCGGGAAGCTCATTAGCAGGCCATGGGTGCCGAGCTATTATTATCCTCGTCGAAAATCACCGCTCGTTTTCGGATAACGATCACTGGACCGGTGATCGTAAAATAAGATACACTTGTTCGAGCATCCGCTTCACCCGTTTTATTGGCGACGCTGCATGCGTTACAAGAGTGAAACATAAACGTAATCGACTGCGGATGAATTATAGAGGAATTGATATAGGAACCTGGAATTTGCTTCAATTAATAATAGGATAACGCGTTAATTGAAAATTTTCGCACGATGTTGTTTCAATTTGAAAACATGGCGAAAGTTAAAATTTCCAAGATCTTTTTGGCTATAACAAAAAGTTATGAAATGTAAAAGAACTACGATGATAATTAATAACGGAGAAAATGATATAAATGAATAATATTATTTGGAAGTCGAAAATATATATTATAAAAAAGTTAGATTTCGAATTAAAAACGTCTTAACGCGAAGAAGAAACAACCAACTATAATTATTGTGTAGTATCGGGAAATACTAATAATTAATGACGATTTATTTACGAATAAATGGATTGTACAGATGTTGATTAAACAGAAAAACGATGGTTGTTTAACTCTCTCTCTCTCTCTCTCTCCTTCTCCGTCACGCGGACACTCTCTCGACAACGCTAGTGTCACGTAAAATCACAAGTCAAAACTCAGATTACAAGTAAATATAAGAAGGACGAGTCGAAACGCAACCTTCCTTTTCTTTATTGCACTTTATTGTGCACTCAATAATTACAATTGCGTGTACACTGAGTTGGCACGTACTAATTACACTAAGGATAGAAACGCTGTAAGAAGATGTCGACTGCTAGAAGGTCAAAGAATCAGTGAAGTTTAGCGACGATATTATGATGGAGGAAAGCTAGCGATGGGTGGGTCTAAGGACACGAAAAAAAGCTGATTTGTTTCATTGGGAGAGCGAGGGAAATAGACTTTGCTGTCAATTAGGCTGATTTTCCTTCTCGTGGTAGGCAAAAATATAAACAACGCTTGTTTTTCAGTCTGAAGGACTTTAACCATGAAAATGGTTTTATGGTGGGTCCTTAAGAATATCGAGGGTACGCGGCAAGAAAGCGTAGACATCTGTTTGTCATCTTGCTCTCGGCGTGCGGCCTGGTCCCCGATGTGTTCGACGTTACACTAGCAACACTATATCGACAACGCAACTCGCACCCTCTGACTTCTCGATTCACACTGTCTGGCTTCTCCACTGACACTGCCTGTTAATTCGTCTCTCTGCCTTAGCGTCACTTTTGTCTTAGTCTCACCACGCGCGTGTTACGCAACCGCCCGTGGCCGGAGCACGTAGGCCTTTTTTCTACGAAACTCTTCAATCGGAGGACCGACGACACGTTGATGACAACTCACCCGATATCTGTTAGGCCCTTTGTCCACCATACTACAATTGTGATGTTATTTAAAGTTTCAAGAAATTGTTTTATTTCATTTTTCTTATTTTTCCATTTAATTACTTAAAACGTGAATAAATTATAGTTTCGAAAACGGAGATATAAACGGCCTTTTTCTCTTTATGTTTAATTAATCAACGACCAGGAGAGACATTGTTCGTCATTTCGTATCCTTATTTTAATACGAATGTTACTTTAATTGTAACAAAATATTATATGTATTTGAACATAATAACTGATAATATAATATTCTCCTTGACAAAATGGAATTATTCAATAAACGATATATAGAAATAAATTAATTAAAATCCCCACAATCGGGACGTAAATTCTTCGAAAAAGTATCCGGAAATATTATAATATATATTAAACGAGTACAGTACTAATTGGAAAATTGGCCGATTTAATTATCTCAACAGAAATGATCGTAATCATTTATAAACTTCCGCTCGTGAATCCGATAATGATTACTGATAAAATCTCATTAGAAAACAATAAAACAAGGTATATCATTACTTTGTAATTATATATTTGTAGATTCATTATTTCCATATTCATGACAGAGGAGTAATTATACTTCTTGCGTATTATGACCAAAGCTTTCAGAAATTTTACGAAATAAATTACGAGTGAAACCAACAGCCTCGAAATATTTCAGAGAGTTAATTCTATATTTTAAAAATAATTAGTACGTGGATCTGCATTTAGATTTTAATCTTCCTTACGTTCTAGAAACTTTTTCACTCCTTAAACTTTATCTACTCTATTCGTTTCATACGTTCCATTTTCAATCCTCAAATACTCTGTTCAATTTCCTTATTCTAAAACATTTGACAAATTTACTTCGCAAAATTACGATATTCGTATATTCTAGTACGAACTTAAGAACAATTTGAACACACTTTATCATTTAAACTCCGTTTCGTATTCGCAAATACAGGATGGAACGAAAGTTATACTTTAACTTTGTCGGAAGCAAACTAAAAAATGCACTCATCGAAGATCATAGAACCTATAATATACATAAAACGTTGTAACATGAAATATAATTTTTAATTCACCGTGAAACGTCGCTTCCAATTTTTAAATCATCAGAACTTTCATATGACTCGTTCCTAAGCCAAATCGATCAACTCTAGTTCTTAAAAAAATTCTTAATTTTAGTATCAACCTGACATCTATGGACACCTTCATTTTCCACATAACGAATCATCTCTTTTATTACGATCGATCAGTTCTCAACTTCTATATGGTCCACGTAAAAGTATTTTTGGATCGATGGGTTAGCAAAATTCTCAAAAAAAAAAAATTTCTCAAAAACAGCTTCAACTCAAATCACCACTGGTTGCACTCCAAATCGTCGCAAGAACATGTAGAACTGGAAATTCCGCGAACCAAACGCAAAGGACGAGCTCTCTCCCACGAGGAAGAACAGCTGGAAAATCGTGAGAGCGTGCATTTACAAAACTAAAACTCGGACGCAATTTGTGGTTTGCGGATGGTGTTTCGCGGACGCCAAATCGCGGCGAAAACGGAAACGAGGGACGACCGAAACGGCCGTTTCGTCGACTAATTTTAATCACTGCTGATTTCGTGGTTCGCTCGGCTGTTTGTCGAGCAAATTGTTCCCTGGAAATCGGCGAAAGCGTCGAGACCCCGAATCCACCACGCATTCAAATCACCGCCACCACTCCCGTTTAACCGTATGCTGATTGCTCGACTACCGAATTGTTTGTGTTTTTTTCCAACCATCCTTCTCCCGTATTTTTATTTTTTTTTTTTTTTACTCTCTTCGTGTTCTTGTATAAATTTTTAACGCGCTCTAGCATTCCATCGATCCCCCGTATAGGAGGGTGCCTTTCGTTTTCCATTCTAGTTCGACTTGTTCCTTTTTTCCTTCTCTTTTCGCCGATTCTTTTCTCCTTGCGCTCTCGTTCGGTAACGAACAACGGAGCTGTGGAACTCGAACAAAAAACGTGTAAGTTTGGAAGCTGGTCTTTATTGGATGGAGAAAGAGTTTCGATGGGATGAGGCAACCGTGAGAAAGAGAGCAACGGATAATCGATGGAGAGCGAAGTGGCTGGCTGGCTGCCTATGCAGATTGGGATTGGTTTGCAAGAATGTGGAAAAGTTGTTCTTGATTTCGCGAAAATAAGGGAACAGTAAGAGCGGATTTATGTATTGCGCGATAAGAGCGTTTTCTTATTGTTTGCTTGAAGCGTCATACGAGAAAATCTTATTCCATATCTTTGATCCGTTTTTTCACGTAGAATAGCCAACGTTATTAATGTTAACACGTTTTGTTTGTAAGTAAACTACCTTTTGTTTTGTCATTTTTCCACGCTGTACTTAAAATGTTGTTAAGTTGGAATATTTTAGAAATTGTACCATACGCTCAACAGGATACGCAGTTTGTTGTACCCTCTTAATAATTAGTTTGCTACTTCCATTATTTGCGCTACGCACGAACGAACAAACAACAATCAGATTTGCCAAATGCAAAAAGGTAAAACAGCTTGATGAATTTTTTAGATCACTTACTTTCTTGTATACCCTATATATGACAGTTTAAGACTATTTTGTTCCATTACTTCACATATCTAATTGCTAAAAATTAGTTAAGACACTCTATATTTTTTATTGGTAACGACGAATATATGAAGAGATGTGCTTACTCAAGATCCGTACATCGAGTACGATCTTTTCGTGTTGGAAAACGCATTAGAACGCACTTAAACTTACTAAAACTTCGAATTTAACGTTTCAGAAATTCGAATTAATTCGATTGCGCACTTTCCAGTCTGCGATCAAACTGCCAGGTGTTATCGAAATAAAATGCGATAATGTTCAACATTAAATGAATTCCGTCACGCGACACGTTTCCGCTTTCGATCGACGAGAATGCGCTAGACGCGAGTTACAAGTAAAATCAGAAAAGAGAGTAGGCCAGCTTCGTCGGTTTGGAAAACCGCGAAGGAGACCGAGTTCCGGTGTTTCGTTCGAACGGAAAAAGTTACAAAGGATTTCAAAACAGAATCCGATCCCGTTGCCGATTCGAAATAGAAAAATGTGAAAGCAGCGTTTCGCGAAAGGTAATACGCGCCGGTCTCGCAAATTTCTCTTTGACGATCGACATTCGACCAGCATCTGTGTCACGACCGATGTGATTCACTGGGATGACGAAAATTTGGACGGAAAAATAACCTTTGGGCTTCGTTAGAGAATCCCAGTTTTGTCAATGCATCGGGACATTGCAACAGCTGTACGAACTAAATCTTTGCCGTTTCATTTCCACATTTTGGAATAATTGAACTTTCCATTGAAATTTTCCAGTTTCTTCAAATTGTTTTAATTGCTCGATGATCTTCGCGATTGTTACGTGATTCTGTCTTTGAAAACGCATTAGAACGCACTGAAACTTATTAAAACTTCGAATTTAACGTTTCAGAAATTCGAATTAATTCGATTGCGCACTTTCCAGTCTGCGATCAAAGTGCGAGGTGTTATCGAAATAAAATGCGATAATGGAAATAAAGAGAAACAAAGGAAAGAGAGCAATGAGAGCCGAACTGTACTTTGGGGCAAATATTTGAACGATTTAGTGAACAATATAAAACGCACGATGGATGCGTGGTCAGGTGACGAAAGGAAATAATGAAATTTTCGAGCTACGCTTTTGTTTGACGTTCGTGCATCGAACAAAGCGTACTGTAAATAACGATATATTTTGCGCGATACTAGGTACGCGATTCATAGTTACGTTTAAGATGAAACGGTACAACATCAAACATTGCAACTTGCATTGAACATCCAATCCATTAAAAGGAATTGAAATGGAAAAACTAAGTTTAATCGAGCGTAGTAATTTTCGTCGACACGAGTATAAGAATTGTGATACGACGGATACTCGTTTCATGTTAGATTTCTACTAATTTAATATTCGCGATTATTTCGAATAAGTATCTCATCATTCGGAAGATTAAATCGTTCCTATTATATTAACTCAATTATATCAAACGTGTACTCGTGAAAGAAACAAAGTGCTTTGAATTATATAGGTATATTTCCTAGATATAGATACGCACAGCAACAAATATAAATATATTTTGATTAAAAAAATAAAAAGAACGAAAAATAACCTAAGTTTGTATTAACGCCAGCTGGCCGCCCGCGGCTTTACCCGCACACCTTTTATAACAATTTACGTTTATTAGCCTCTGTTCGAACACCGTTTATATGTTGAATTTCAAAAAACGTTCAAACAAGCGTTTGTTTATTTTTAATTAGAAGTTCGTACGCTGAATTTCACAGTCCCAACTTCAACAACTCGTCGAATATGGCTAACTCCTAAAAAAAATTGCACCCCCCTTTTAAAATTCGTTTTACGTCCCACGACTAACCCGTAAAAAGTAGTATACTATCCATACTTCACGAATCTACGTACAGCCGTTTGAGCCGAGCTTTGATAAGTATACCAGTCACTTTTGCATTTTATGTACATTTTATACGCAATTTTCAAACTGAACCTCCCCGAAAACTAAGGCTCAACCAAGAAAATTATATTTTCTTTCTATTTTTTCACAACATATCGCTTCCCACTCGTTTGACATATTATTCGGTCGCGCCATATATACACGTTGTATTAAAATAATATAGGTGTATTAACATCGTTGTTATTTCTGTATTTAGAGGTAGCATCGCAATAGCTATTATTTTATTCTTTGGATAAATCTATCGTTCCGTTCTGAGCCGAAAAACCTTCACTGTATCTTTTTACATAGACTAGGAATAAAAAAAAAAAAAAGAGAAGAATATCTTAAACCTATCGATTAAATCCGTCGATTATATCTTTATTTATTGTAACTAGCGCATCTGCATATGAATGTCACGTTGTCATTTTCAACAACGATCTTGTCGTATAAATATATTAAAAGCGTCCTTATAAAACGTCCGTTTCGTCTCCTTTCGCTTTCAGTTAGAATATCCAGTGTCCGCGTCGTGTAAATCTCGTCGACGTTCAATCAATTCATACCCTGGCGCAGTTATTGAACCGAATCGGATTTGCGGGGACAATCGTCATCAGACAATCGGTGCTTTGTACCGGGCGCAAGTTTGATCGGTGGCTACTGTGTTGTTCCAACTATCAGTCAACGACCATTTAACTTCGGTGTGTGTAAATTGCATAAGAGAAAACGCGGTCGATAATAGCTCGTTTCAGTGAAAAATTCACCATATAAATTTGAATAAAATCTATACATGCAAACATGCGTTGATAAACGTTACATGGATTTTTACAACCAACATCGCTCGCAATTTTTAACCGGAATGAACATTTTTAAAGTCACAGTTCACTCGACCAGACGATATACGAAGAGGAGGAAAGTGTAGATGAATCACATTCTTGCTTTTTCCTACGAAGATCGCAACGGAGAAACGTAATACGTCGTATTTTTCATAATTTATAGAGCAACGATATTAAAATTAGTACTCGTGCTGTCAAGTCATTTTACATTATCATTTCCGTTCTTTTATTTAACTTCGTCTCAACTTATCATTCATTGTTACTAAACTTTGTACATCCGTCAGCTATTTCTAAAAAGTTTGTACCTTCGAATTTAACAAAGGTATTCTTCGCAACTGCGCAACCATTCCAAAATACTCTCTTCTACACGCCAAGTAGAGTGAAAATTAAAAAGCCAACAAAAATGGATTTATATATCACGCATTTGCCGTGTAATCTTCATATAAAATCGCGCTCAATCCACGACGTGTTTACGTCGGAAATTACACGTCGAAGAAAATTGCAATTGACGGGACATTAATCGAGAACAACTCGATCCCACTGCGATAAAATTTAACGATCAATCCAAGGAAACTACTTTGGGAAAATTAAGAAACTCTAGAATCAATTTGTTCCTTTGCAGTGAAATTAACGATTCTACGGTGTGTATGTTATAAGTGCACGTATAAATTAGGACGAATTATATAAATTAATGCGATAGACGAGAGATAGGATCGATAAAGTAAAAAGTTCTTCGCTGAATTACGGACCGGATGGTCGAACAAGGATCGAGTATTAGCGCTTTTATTTAACGAGCTGGCGAAAATGACCGTCTCGACGCGCTCGCTAAATTTACGCGTTGTTAACTCGACAACCATAAATTAAGATAGAGACGAAAACCAACGAAGACAGACACGTGCTGAAAGCTACTCATTGTCAAAGTGAAACGTGTTACGAGAATTATAATAAATCGCGTTCCCATGCGAGCCAAAGAAGCCCGTAAATAATCAGATTATCGCAGATCAGAATCTCGGAATAATGACGTAAAAGTTTCGACGAGTTGATTTATGCAGCTTTCGATACGTCACTGCAGCGACTTGCAACATTGAATTATAGCTAATGCCTCGAGATGTGTTTTCCACTAATGTCCCCTCATATACGAAGATCGATTTAGTTTGCATAGACGGACGAATAGCAGACGAGATAATCGACAGAGAAATTTCTACGAATGAACCAGATTCTTTCGATGCTCTTTTTTGCATCCAACGATACAATTGACAGTGAAAAAATGATCGTTTTACGACTGTGAATATCTTCCGCTCTACTTATCCAAGTCGAAAGGTTTCCCCTTCTAATTCGATAATTTTTGGGCAAAAATAAAATTCCTCCTTGCCATTTCTATTCTGTTCTAGTTTCCTGCGACTTTTCTTTTTTGTTTCGTACAGCGAGTCGTTGAAAGAGCACTGTTTTAAAGCAATGGAAGAAATAAAAGGAAGTTGATCTAAAATCGATTCCTAAAAGTACCTATAAGGAAAGGAGAGCTTTCAGAGGTGGAAAAGGCGAATGGCAACGGTGCATAGCTACCGAATGGGGCTACTTTAAAAGCAACCGTTACAATGTAAAATTATTTCGTATAAATAACAGTAGGTATAAAAAGACAGGTATAACGGCAGGATTTTTATACACGTATGCGAACGTTAGGAACTTTATTAGGTTTTATAATTTATATTACATCTCGTTGAGAAACTATGATTTAATAACAAATAGCAAACATAGAAAAGTTTAAACAACGTGTTCATTGAAATTCCGAATTGGCTCGAAGAAGCGCGATAGCTTTGATATTCCATAGAACCTATACACAGGATTTGAATATTTTATAGAATCTCTGTTTATAGAATCTTCTATATTCCATAGAGTTTCGAACAATTGGTAATTCCGGCATCTGCCGTACAATGTTAACGTTCTATTGAATTTTTCATAAAATATTTCATAACGATATTTAATAACATTTAATAGAATATTTCATAAAACTTGGCACGATCGAACGAATTTTCCCGGAAAAAGATAAAAACTTTTAACAAATTGAGAATTCTGTCAGCATCCTGACATCGTTTAGCCATAGAGAAAAGGAGAAAATCGCTAGATGCTGCATGGAATTATTTGTCCATTGTTCTCGTAGAAGCGAGAAAGCAGAATCGCGCCGGTGAAAATATTGCGCCCGGACAAGGCCATCGGATAGAAATCACCGCTGCGCGACGAGATAATCGTCGGGGCTCGTCACATATCTCTTCAAAGCGAAATTGTTGCCCGGTCGAGGGATGAATCCTGGCGAAGCTCTAAACGAAGCCTGGGTGCCACGCAAATACGGCAGGACAATTCCGCGAATTCGAATCGCGCCTCGCGATTTCAACCATTTCGGAGGGTAGGGAACGGCCGAACGTACCCAATTTTTTCTACTTTTCCACGCTGCAACACGAAATAAATGGCACTTTTCTATTGTTCCCACGTTGGTTTCGGTGTTTTGCGTAGAACCAGCGTGTCTGTACGCGAGTTATTCTGTTTTTACCTGCTCTCGTCGCTGTTTCCCGCCAATTGCATTTATATGCTTCGATCCAAGTACCATGAACAAAATGGGAATGTTTTTGAAATTGGAAAGTTCGGTGTACCGTTTCCACCAATTTCTTCTAATTTTACTCAAACGCCTAAGGGATTACGAGTAATTCCACTTTGTTTCGCTGAATTTCAATTACTCCTTACAAACGCAACGAACGAATCACGAATTATCGAATGTCGAATTATCTCTCGAAATACTCGTCATCGGCTTAGGTCGATCAACGGGACAAAGTCTCAGAATGTCAGAAACGACTTATCGAAACGGGGCAGATCTTCGTTTCGTTCACGGCCGAATTCCCACGAATTCAAATTACGATTCTAAATTCGAGGCAGCCGCGGTCTCGCCAACTTAAATGTAATGGGAACTTTCATTGTTATCGCGACCGGGAGAGGAACGGGGGGCACCATGTTCTCGAAAGACTCGGGGAATCACGAGCGAATAATCGAGCCATGCTCGTTTCACGGCTGTTGGCGAGTTCTCTAGGTCTGGCTGCTTCTTAATTAAGAAGAGTATTTCAGACGACTCGGAAACGACCTGTTAAGCGAGTCTTCCCGAGTCGAACTTCCGTTGGAAAAAATTTGCGAAACAACGGCCGAAGATGCTGCTGAAATTTTCGCGACAATTGAATGCAACAACTTGCTCACTTCGAACGTTCCTCAAGAATTGTTCGAATTTGTCTCAATTTTCTTAGCAGCCGTGCGCCCATTGAGTCTCTGATTAATTCAGTTACGGTGTTTGCTACGAGTTGAGATATTTCTTTCAAAAAGACGAACTTTCCATCTCTTTCCTCTTGCGCAATAATTTACCGATTAAACTGTCTTTGACAGTGTAGTAAAACGCAAAAGAGTAAAACATGTTATCAATATGTATGATACATGTATATATATATATAGGATTTTATTTATTCAGAAATATTAGAAATTAGGGTTTCCAATGATTTCTATTCTATACGATAAGTTTACCGATAGATAGATCTATTTACAATGGAGTAAACAGGAAACGATGGTTATTTAACCATCGAACTAAATACAGTAATGTGCTATAATTAAGACAACTAAATGGATAATTCACAACTCACAACTAATAATTTACAACACATAACAACTGGACAACTCGACTCTCAGTCGACGATTCTTAATTCGTCCTTCTCTCTTTAAGCATCCCCTTGTCTTTTCTCATAGTCTCACCGCGTACACGTTCAACAATCGCCACGTAGGTCTTTTCTCCGCGTAACTATTCGATCGAAGAACCAACGACACGTTAGATGGGTTTCCAGACCCTTTTGGCCTGTCCGCACTTAGGCTTTGTCGCAACATTGTTTATGGTTCGCCCGCTATTTCTTAGGCAATCTGTCCACGATACTACGTATATATTATAATATATACGACTGAAATCATATAAGGGGATGCAAATTCGTATTTTTATCAGCTATACGAAAAAGTAGCTTTTTCTATGAATTGTATTAGAAGCGCAAACGAAAACTTATGGAAATCGGCGATCGATGGAAAGTTCTGACAATTTTCATCGTCGAAAGAAATAAAAACGGCATTTTTGCAAAATGTTCCCCGATATGGGCTATCGATTTTCGTGTTGGAAACGCTTGGAGGCGAGTACTGGGCTAAGCAAAGGAGCGCAAAAGGAGCAGCAAACAAAAGGCACCGGGTGAAACGCGGGAACCATCACTTTCCAACGCCTTCTTCCCAAATATCGTTCTTGCTCCTTCGAGGATACCAAAGGATGCGTCTCGCTGAATAATTGAGAACCCAATTTCCCCGTTGAAAAAGCGGCGTATCGGCCCGAGACACGTTTCCCCTTGCCCTTTCATCCTCGTCCTATAGACTACTACGGAATACCATTAATTCGTGACTCGGAACTATCTTCGCGACCTCGTTTAGGTACGTGCTACGTGGCAAACAGTGTATATTCTATCGAATACATTACCTATAAAGGGACGAAAACAGAAACTTTTTATCTTTTATCAAGGCTGTATTTTTCTCTTTAATGGTTAACCTCAACAGCCATGATCGCGTAGATTTCTCCTTGGAGAGAGTATTTAAATGTTCTTTCTTTCGTAACTGGCTAGCTTAAAAAGTTAGCTTAAAGCATCATAATATAAAGTATCGAAATAATAAAAGATAACGTAAAATTTCGTGTTTTGTTTTATCGCAATTTACTTTTACTTTTTCTGTTAAATATACCAGTGCGACAGGAATTTTACGAAACAGAAGAAAACACAATTTTAATTTCAAACGTTCTCCGTAAATCATTTATCGTGTTTTGCTATATATCGAATTGCAGTTTTCCAAAGTTGAATCTTTATTTCTCTTTAATTTACAAAGTACCGTATATCGGAGTCTGTTTAAAGGAACAACGAAACAGAAGAAGAATAAAATAATATAGCAGCAAGGTATCGTTATTCGATATCGAAGAACAAATTTAATTACGTCATCTAACGAACTCCAGTCGGCTGTGTACCTGAGATTTTTATTATTATTACTAACCATTGAAAAATAAACGTAACTTTAATTTCCTACAGCAACTTTAATCTCCCATGTTTCTCAAGCCACCGTGTATTCTTACTACGTTTTCTACGATTTTTAATTAACAATCAACGAAATACGAGTTTCATAGGCGTAAGCATCGAACGTTGAAAGGCTAGAGATTTTCCTGTAGATTTTTTTCGAGACAAACCAAAGGATATACGCAATAACGCGCTTTACATCGAGTTACATTGCTTGGTTTCCCGCTTAACGAGTTGAACATGGTTCGTTAGTTTGATGCATACGCGGTTGATTTAAAGGGGATGAGGAACTCCGTCACAGAGACGGTAATCATTGTAATTGGAACATTTTTGGACACGATGTTCGGCAGGAAGTTTGGTAACTTTCTAACCAAATTCTCTCCTCCTTTTTCGTCTGTGTCCAGTCCGTGTGTGTGTTTTCGTTCTTTTTGGAATTTCCTGAGGACGGATTAACGACCCACGATTTTGTGAAACGTTGCAATTGAATTTAAGCCTGCGAGAACACGGATCGTTCGAAGGGAAGTTTCTTAATTAAACGGATTCTGAACTCGTATGCAACGTTCTGCTCGAGTAATCGTGGTTTCCAGTTAAGCTGAAAAGTACATTTTCAAGTACCGTTACAACTTTTCTACGACCGTATGATGATAAAAAAATTGGCTCGCGAATAGCGATAGTAAGTTCGAACGAGCTTTGTAACGTATTGGAACGTCAGCTGGTTGGTTGCCTGAAATTCAGATGCAGATTTTTACCAGAAATATGGCAGTATAGTTTCTCGTTCATTCGCGCGATCTATCAAACGTTTCAATAGTCTTCAATTAAGCCGGGTAAATTAAATTCGGCGTTAAGAATCATTTTCATACATTCGCACGTATTTCAACTTACCCCTGAAGCTACTATATCACCGTTGAATCGCGCTAAGACTATGAAAGTATGGCGCGATCGGAATCTCGAAAACAGAATAGTGCCGCGCTATCGTAATTTCACTACGAATGAATGATAAATGCACGAGGAATGTCGCCGATCGTCGCGAAATCCTCAAGCCTGTGCGGAAACGTCCCTTAACGCGTGTCTAATACCATGCAGAGATCCTTCGTCACGAATCGTGCCCGTGACGTTGAACAGAGCCGAACGTGTCTCATTAAGGCGTATCGATTTCGCGAGGAAGAGCTCGCAATTACCAACAGTCCCGGATCACGCTACCTTGTAATTTCACCATGCTATAATTATACGTATCACCGCGGGGCTGTTGCTCGGCTGCGCCGCTCCTATAATAAAGACGTCCGTTTTTCCCCTCTCTTTCCGCCGCCATGGCGAGGCAGTCGACGAAATTGGAGCCAGTGACCGTGAAAATTTTCAGCCACGGATTTTCACGGAGGGCGTCTCGACCCTTCTTCCTTCCAGCGTACGAAAAACACGACGAAGGGGTGGAAAAAACCAGGCAACGAACGAGGGTGGTTTGAACGTGACGGAGGGGAAGCAATGAAATCGTTGAAAGTGAGAGCCCGTACGAAAGTGAGAGGAACATCGAAAGCGAATATGGAGCGAGCCAGGGGGGTTGCAAATGGAAATAGAGGGGCGCGAAACTCCTCGCCGGTAGGCGTGTCTCTGTATTAGGTTTTAATCATTCAGGGGATGAAATTTTAGGCGCGTAGGCGTGGTAGTCTGCTCTTCTGTCGGGTACAACCCCCTTTCCGCAGACTTATCGTCAAATTCGTCGCGAACGTATCCGCATTTCGACGCA
Organism: Bombus haemorrhoidalis; assembly: GCA_014825975.1. Classification (NCBI taxonomy): domain Eukaryota; kingdom Metazoa; phylum Arthropoda; class Insecta; order Hymenoptera; family Apidae; genus Bombus; species Bombus haemorrhoidalis. Next base: position 12,831,324 of record CM026169.1, read on the forward strand.
CTCTCCGACGCGGAACGGAGGTTAGTTCGAGGGGCGAAAATCGAGGGTTAAGGAAAACATCGCGTGTGCAACGACTCGACTCTGTGCTTCATTTTGCAGCGTTTCTCGCTCTGAATAAACTGCTATCTAGTCGAACCCCTTCGCTTTAAAATCGAAACTAAAATTCTTGCTCGTATGTAGTAGGAATGCACACATCTCGACGTCCAAACTTTCTTTCGTCCGAGTTCCCTTTAACCACTTGCAGCAAGTGTTTAGACCGGTTAGCCAGCGACAGAATACTTTTAGAGGTTCCTGTTTCGCCAGTTCGTAGAACTTTGTCTGTCAGCTGCTATTGAGAATCGTGCGGCCAACATTCTAGCAACATACGGCGCACTGTTCTTTCCTTTCCAACCGTTCTTTTCGCTTACAGCGTTATAGGAAAATATTTTGAACGTATCTTACATTATTCGATGATTCTCTCTGGCTTTCGATTTTTCGCTATTTCCTATCGTCGTGGCGCTCGTTTTCTGATCTCGTTGTAGCCTTTGCATTTTTTCAATTAATTAGTCTATGACCGCAGTTCAATTTATTAGTTTATAATTGCTAGCTTTCTGACTTTGTTCGTAATTTCGGATGCAAACGTATTTTAGCGTTTCGTAACGTTCAAATTATTGGAACGAACGAAATGGGTAGAGTTTCGTATTTCGATGGTGCGCTTTGTGTACCTATCACATTATTAATTCATTTAGTTGATTACGCGAATGCATACTGTATAATCAAACTAACAAAGTTAAATTGAACGTTATAATTTCACGTAGCGTCGCATATAAAATGGTAATAACGTCCATCACAAATCTTCATCGCGAACCAATCATATAAAATGGATTAAAAGGACAATTGAAATCTACGATGGACGAAATTTTGAGCCACGGAAATTCATGAAAGACGAAACACAAAATATTTATGCAACGCTATATCCACGACTAGTGTTAAACATTGACTTTCGATCGATTGCGTTCCTATTGATATCGTGATATTAGGTCGTCCGAAAAGTTTCTTTCGTTTCTTCAGGAAATAGTGAATGCACAAGATTTTCCGTTTTATATTATTTTATCGAATTACGCACGATCCATTTTGCTCTATCAACATAAAGATCACAACGTTCGACGGATTAGGTTTCATGTTTGTATAAAGATGCGTCGTTGTAAAACACGTGTCTGTAGAAGAAAGACACTTTTCGGACAACCTAATACGATAATTATTGCTATAGCAATCATCTCCGGAAGTAGACACGAGCTCGTAGCTCGTCGCGAAGTACGATACAAAGATGGCCCAGCATTGGAAAAAGTGTGTAAGGCTGCGAGTTGCGTGTAATCTGCAGTAAATTTCTGCACAGTGCGATGGTTTTGCAGGACCACGTAAGCCGCTCCATGGATTCGCGTTATCTCGCGATCTCTTCCTGCGATTTATGATCTGAAAATTTCCTCAAAATTTACGCGGAAACGCCATTTCGACCGTAGAGGATGCGCGACGTTGAGAATTTCTTGGTTACCAGTTCTTTGGTATCTTTGGTTTTGTCTATGTACGTGTTGCTTCGTAGAGAGAAATTTAAAGTGGAATTTGGAATTGATGGAATGGAAGGTTTCGCTTGAGTGGAATTTTATTCCAACGGAATTAGAATGGCACAGAGTGATAATAATAACATTTAGAACATTGTTAATCGATAGTTTGACTAATTATTACTACTAATATCATTAATATTATTAACATTTCACGACTTTAGTAGACCGTGGACGCATTCATGATTTATGCATTTATGAGAACTTTGATATTGAATTATATTTTAAATGCTAAAATATACAGAATGCACATAATATGCAAATATATAGAGCAGGTATCGAAAATAAAATAACTAAAATTATAATATTCAAGGAACGAAACAAATTTCCATTTACGTTTCGTTTATTCAACGGTATTCGTAAAAGTCTGAATTTGCATAAATATTCGCAGTCTAATTATTAAATATGCATACAATGTTTAGAAAGTGGTGTAACATCGATACATCGAGAGATATCGACAGAGTTCGGAATAAAGCGTTCTTGCTTAAAAATTCACATATTATACAATAGGGGTACGATAATGCCGTGCAGGAAACGGGCGTTCTCCGTTCTGGCTATTTCGCTCTCCTTTGTTTCGTTCGACACGATTCGGCAGTGGACTTCGATTTGCGTCACCAACGAAATAATACGTGCAGCAGCTGCGACAATGGGAGTTCGCGTAGCAAGAAGCCTGTCGCGCTAAGTTATGGTCCGACTGACAAAGTGCATAGACTACTGGTACACGACGCCAGACGTCGCGGCCAATGAGGCGTCTCTACCGATCCTCTGTTGCATCTTCGATCTATTTCAATGGATTTTCTGGCTCGACAACGCTATCGTCGAATCGCTCGTGAAATGGCTTCCTTTCGGATACTCGGTCGACTTATACACAGCGCATCGTTCGAAAAGATTTTACGGTTATTTGATTCTTATCGTCGTTGGAAATCGTTAGTTCGATAATAACGATCGAATATCTCTCTGGCCATCTTTAAAACGACGATTACCTTCTGCGTTAATGAAAATATAGTTTGAAAGTAATTTCAAAGGAAGAGTGAAAAAAGGTCACGTAACGATTAAGCTCTTCTAGAACTCGTTAATTTCTACAGTGAAAAATTAATTCGGTAATTATTGTAGGAGCTCGAGGAAAATTTGAAATATTAATTAAGGCAAACTTACAGGATCCCATGAGACAAACACTTAAACCTTGAACCTTACCCCTTCTTAGCGTCGGATATCCTTCTCAGGAGTTTAGTAGGAGAGATTTCAGTAACAAAACGCGAGACCGTCTTACGGGAACGTCTAACATAACCCTCCTTCAGTATTCGCACGAACTTGCCGGGTAAATTGAAATTCTGGATTTAAGAGGGACCGCCTCACGTAAAGTTACATTCGCCGCGACAGGACGCTCGTCTTCAAACCTTGTTCTACCACCGTCCAACGGACGAACGGTGCTTCGCGTTTATACAAGCTTTCAAGAAATTCAACATTTCTCTCCATAATGCATTCTTTTTCTCTTTTTTTCTGCGCGCGCGCGCACACACAGACAAGGAAGAACGAATCGTTTCTTCGCCTTTAAAATAGCTACGGCTGCACGTGTTCGCGGTTTACGTACCGTTGCATTAGGTTTTACGTGCGCTAAGAAAATACGATGACGAGACGCGGAAATGCCGATATGATTATTTAACGCGTAACGGAGTTTCTCCCACTTTTCTACGATATATTTAATGATACAACATACTTTTACGTCTGAGATTGTTTTTTAATCAGACACGATAGTTATACGCATTAATAAATACGTGGGAATAAATATATTCGCAGAGTTGCTTTTAAATACCGGAGCAGATGCCAGAGGAGCTTGATATACAAAGATATCCGGTCAAACTTACCGTCCAACTTGTAAGCAACTAGTACAAATTCATTTATTTCCTATTCCTTGAAATTCTACCCGAAGAAATCTGATTAAAATCTAAATTAATCTCGAAGAGGACGAATCCAAATACGACAAACCACCAATAAAATTCAGAATTTAATCAAACGGTACGAGAATTTGCCTATATATATAAAAAAAAAAGAAAACGCCAACGTAATCAGCGCTATAATTTAGTCCGATATGATAAAACGCCACAATGATATTCAATCATGGAACTGTGCAATTTGCCAATCAACCATAACCGAGGAAGAAGTATAAAACAACTGGTTGAAAGTCAGTTTATCAATTCATCGATTCGAAGCGTTCCTCGACTTGCCAATTTCCGCCATCGACGACAAATTTCCTCGAGAGAACCTTCCGGTTCTCCGTCGACACTACCGATCCCGATCGTCCATTTTCGATTAATTAAACAGGCGTGAAAGCCCGGTGACCTAGGCCGAGAGTGCGCGTGACTGGCGGCGACCCGGAGGATGGCGCTCAACTTCCGGAAGTTTGGCCACCGTTAAATCCTCGTTACCGCGAGGATTAATACGTCCCGTTGGTTGTGCGAGATCCAGAGAACTCTTAGCGCGTAGCAGCAGGACCTGTAATATGTACGATTCATCAAAACGCAATTATTAATTTCTAGCGCTGAACCGCGAATATCTTGCGTTTGCTCGAAAGTTGAAGGGAAACGTGATCCGTCCAGTGCTAGTTCGTACTGTGACCGGTTCATCGAAGTCGAAACGAGTTTACTGTATGAAATTTAAGTTGTTCACTTGTTCTTGTTGTTCTTGTTGTTCTTGTTGTTCGTCTTGTTGTTGTTGTTGATATATGGCACAGGGCGAGAACTTGCATAGCCAGAGATAATTCCTCCGAACAATTTGGTAGGAGTTTCGAAGCTGATCGGAAAGTTGTATCGGTCCGATGTTCGTCATGGATTCTGGATATATTTCCACGAGGTTTTCGGTATGTCGTATTACTACGACAAAAGGAAAATGGTACGCGAAGATCAGATTTTTTGGTTTTTAACGTCGCTGTATCAATGAGCGAACTGATGAGAATTTCGATACAACATAATCGAAGATGAAAAAGACTTGTTGGATCGAAAGACGCGTCTTTTAAAAACGAACGATACCGATCAAGTTTGAGAACTGATTTTCTTCGTGCAGATCGTTCAAACGAAAGGAAAAGAAAGAAGAGGCGATAAATCGTCTTTTATGAATCGAAGTTCCCGGCGGCCAAATTGCAACGTAGTTTGAGTTTTTAACATCGAAATACGAAGAAGTAGGACAGTAAGGGAACGGAAAGTTAAATTATAAATTTAACTTCATTTTCCATGGGTCACAATGAACTTCTCTTTTGAACTTAAATAACTCATCAAACTCTAAGAACAAACCAACAAATTCCATTTGTGTTGGTTCAAAGATTTTCTACTATAAAAAAAAAAAGAAAAAAAAAAGGTTTCATTCCTTCGTCGAGCCAACGGTAAAAGTTTATTTAATTGCAAATTATCGTCCTGTCGGACACCATTTACATTCGTCCAACATCCCGTTTCTCGTTGCAATTTCCATTCACCTTCGAGAGGATGACAGGGGCCACTGATCTAACGTCAAATATTTTCGTTTCATTCGCTCGAAAATCCTTCGATCGTTTACTTGAGCCGGACAGAAGGAAAAAAATAAATTGCGGTCGCTCGTTGGGGGAATAAGGAGGCACGGTGAAAGCGTACGACGAATAGAAGTATCGCCTTCGACTTTCGTCAGCACGCGAAAACTGAAATCCGCGGGATGCAGCGAGTTGAATCGACTAAAATGTTGCCACGGATTAAACAAACTGAAACATCCCCGTGGTACACGCTTCAACTTCGCGCCGCATCGGCGCAAGTGACTCTGGAAATTCAATAAAATAAAACAGCGCGCTGTTATTCCGTCGAGGCGCTGCATCAAAACTAAAAGGTAAAAAGTTTCGAATTAAAAACCGGTCTGCTCTGTCAGAAATCGAATAAAAAGTAGCTTCTAACTGGTTGGTAAACGACCGCGGTGAAAAGTTTCCTTTCGCCACTATATAATTATCCTTTTGCCTTCTCTTCGATCGTTTTATTCGCGAGGCGCTCTATCGAAAATTCTTTTTAATTCGAGTTCGTTAGCTGCAAGATGTTTGCGTGAAATTTCAAGCATTTCGATGCTTCTTTATACGCGATACCATACTACCACGATACGATACTTTATACTACTTCTTACTCTCTTTCATACTATCGTAGAGGATAAAGCGACAAATTTAAGCATAACGGTAGAATGGCTCGGAACAAGGATATTTCAGTATTTCCATTTAAATACGCTGAAATCTCGTATTAAAATAAGATTAGAATTATACGATGTAAAGCCACGTAATCCACAAGAATTACGAAAGTTCCATTGAAATTCTTCCTTCACGATGACTCGTACATTTTACTGGAAACTTTGCTAGAGGAAATCGGGTGACTCGAGTTTCAACTTTAATGCGGCTCCGAAGAAACGTTCGAGGGCCAACTAATTCCTCCACTTTACGCGACGGTGGTGGTTACGTGAAACGCGGATAAGGTATACCCTCGCTTCGACGGTGCACATTCGCGTGAAATATCTGTCTGCAGCGCGTGCCGTAGCAATATTTCGCGATATCACGCAACAGGGCTAGCCACCACGAGCCTTATCGATTTAGTTGTCTCCCTTTCGTCGGCCTGCTCGTTCGTCCGCGATAAAAATGTGCAAATGTTTTAACATCGTCTTCGAGCGTGAAAGAAACGGCGTGGATGAAAGAAGAAGAGAGAAAAAGGCGAGCCGCAAGGAGAGAGAGGAGAGGATCGATGTAAGCAGAACGAGAAAAATGGCAAAGGAAGAGGGTGAATGAACCGTTTTATAGATTTTCATTTGCTTCCGCGAATTTTTTTCTTTTCTTTTTTCTTTTCTAGGATGGAATTTTGTGAACAATTAGTACGCGATCCGTTATTTAAAATTTTTAAATTTAACAAATCTGTCGCTTAGACTAATTATTAATTTAGACAATTTTTTTATTTGCGATAGCATCGTGATTTCGTGATATATAGAAAGTAATTTAAGAACATTTCAAGGAATAACTTTAGAAGATAATTAAGAAAGAAAGCACTTTAGAAAGAATAATTAAGAAAGTACAAGTTTCGTATAATTCAGTTTGAATAAAAAATTGAATCGGTATCTTAGCGTCTTAGTGTACACTAGCGAACTAGCGAAATGCCGTAAAAGAAAGGACAGCTAAATAAATAAAAGGAGGGAAATGTAGCGAGACGAGGAAGGGAATTAAATGAAGCAAAGAGCTAAATGAGTGTATGTAGGAAGAAAGAGCGTGAGAAAGAAACTCGATTGAGACGAAAGGGGAAAAAAAAAGAAGAAGAAGAACGAAAAAAAGAATGAAAAACCAAGAGGTGGTGAGGAAGGAATACAAGGGGAGCGTAAATTAAGACAATGAAAGAAAGTCCAACATACTATAAATAGGATAAAAAAATAAAAGAAGAAACCACGCCAAGACTCGAAGTTTCCCTTTCCTTAAACAATAAAAAAGGTCGAACGTAAGAAGTACAACGGACTAGAAAAAGGAAACTTTCAATATATTCCTGAGGGGGGGGGGGGAAATATTAATGACAAGCAATTAAAAGAAACGGGTTGCAGGAAACTGCGCAGGAAAAAAACTGAAAACAATTGAAAGGAAAAGAAGAGAAAAAAAAAACGTACAGAAGAAAAATATAAAAATTGAGCGAGAAAAGGAAGTGAAATACAAGGAAGAAAGACAAAAAGTATAAAGAGGCAAGAAACGAATCAAAGTATATTTTACAAGAACCTGAAAATCATCGTAAGAGGAAACGAATAAAAATATCGAAGAAAAGAAGAGAATAATTATTCTGAATCGATTGATGGAAAAGAAGTTGAATATAGAAAGAAGAAACGAGGCAGTGGAAAGAAATACGGAACGCGCGGAGTAAATGTAGATGACGAGAGAAAAAAAGAGGAGTATATCGAATTGATGAGCGAGGGCCAGTAAAAGCAGCTCATACGGAGGGAAAAGGAGGGAAAAAACGGGAGTTGGAGGGGTGAGAAAGGGAGATGGGGGACAAAGTAACGACCAGAAGAGTGGAAAAACAAGTGAAACGGAAGGAAGAAAAAAAAGCGAGGACGGGTGAAAGACAGGCGGAAGAGAGATATAAATAAAGGAGAAACAAGACGGATCAAAGTAACGATCGAAGTAAAAAACGAGTGGAAAGGGATGAACTACATAGTCGGAACAAAAGTTGAGAGAAAGATAAGAAAGGAATGGCGAATAGGTACAAGAGAGGAACAGAATAAAGGAGAACCGAGGATAATAAGAAAAATACCTTTTGTATGTCTTTTTTTAAATCTTTATCAACGAACCACGTGTTATAAACGTTACTATACGATACGATTTTTACAAAGAAAAGAAAAAATATATAGATAAATTTCATTCGCAAGAACAACAAATTTTAACGTACGGTGCGACAAGCTTCCAAGATACGTATTTAAATCGCGTTTCATTGTTATTCTTCTAAATTAATAAATAAATCGCAAAATTCCTTTAACAACGAGAGATAGAGATTGCCGAAGGAAGAGTTGAAAAAGATGAAGAATTGTTCAAAAAGGGCTTCCCGCGTTTAAAAACACGTCCTACGATTCGCTCCTACGATCAAACAAATTTCAAATCGAACTTTTACGATTTACGAAATTATCCTATAATCTGCTATAATTACAAAAATTGTTGAAAATCAGAAAGGCATTATGGAGTTTGAGAATTTCTCTCGAACTTCCTCCCACAACAAAGAATGCGTAGAACTGACCTCAAAAACCGCCAAATTCCATGAAACGAGCAACCAGAAAAAGCTCGCCTCGCCTCGCCCAAAAGAAGAAAATGATTTGCGACGACATTCCATCGGCAGAATATTCGCTTACGTCAAAGCGTAGTACCGGATTAAAATTCGATACGGATATCGCGTTGCCCTGCTGCCAATACTATCTCTCCACCATACGACAGGAAATACCGATCGTTAAATAATTCTTGGCGGGTGGAAATCGCCGACGAGTCGTAGAGCAAAAACCTGTCTTTCTTCCGATCTCTATCTCCTATCCACACGGTTCTCCACAGGCTGGAACGACGAACGAAAAGACGTGTAAGAGAAATAGACGGAGGTGGAGGGAAATCGAAGCTGCCAAGCTCGGTCAAGGGTATCGTTTCTGGCGGGAAGCGAGTCGATCCGGTTACCAATATCGGCGATCAAAGAGGAAACGGGTTTCCAGGCATCCGGTGTCCTAACACGCGGACCACGTATTCAATTTTTCCGGCGAGCACGCGTTCACGATATCGCGCCGTCTACGTTGTCTTCTGCAAGCACCGAGCCGAAACCTCTGACGGCACTCGAATAGCTGACTGACCTGCCAATAGGGCTTGCTTTGTGAAACGCAGTAGATTTCGAGGCTGCAGTCGAATATACGTCGCTCTCTGCAACGTGGATGAGGCGTTGTTCATCTCGAAACGAAGGCACAGGTTTCAAGTTTAAATGGAAGTTTGATTGAAAGTTGGCCGACTATGCAGGATACGCTGGGGGCTGAGCGCTTCGTTATTCTTGTTTTCGTGGGCAAATTTATCGCGAATTCTGTTGTCTGGTGTATCGTGTTGGATATTTGGAATTTTGTCGTAAACTGTAGAACGGCATTTCTATCGTTGTCGTTGGTAATTTTTGATACAAAGTTCGTACTTGATAATTTTGGAAACCGGGTACGTTTGTATAGAAGCCAGGTAACATTGGAAAAATTGAAAAGAATAAAAATTTGTTCGAACGAAGGAATCTGCACGAACGTTAGTCTTCAGCTGCGAATTTTTCGAACTGAATAATATAAATTTTCCGTTCTATAAATGATACTTTCGAAGTATAGCGACATCGATAACAGGCTGAAACATGTGACACGCAACGACGATTTAAATAATTTAAATTTTTTCAAATTCTCTGACGATCGTATAATGCACAGCAAGTGTAACTGAAATTCAGGTCGATCGATTTTCGATATTTACACATGATACAGACTTCGTGGATTCTTGAGCGATTCGTTTTTACGACGCTTGTCATAGAGTGTACGCGCGAGCATGAATACGGACCTGCATGTTCCTTGTTGCAGAAATTGTCCCTCAAGGTATAGAAAGTATCGTTTTTACCGAAACAAAGTCGCCGTTTGTAAGCGGCACGTTGCATCTATGGTTTCTAACGAAAAGGTAATGCGAGCGCATTAACGAAAAATGGAACGTAAAGCGGCGAAATAAGTGGATAATAAAATAAAAATGCAAGTAGATAAAATTTCAAAGGAAATAGAAATTACTCACAGGTTGCGTGAAAAAAAAAAAAAAAAAAAAAACAGAATAGATTAAACCTTCCTAGGTTTCTTATTTTAATGTCACTATGATGACTGAAAGGGAATGTTTTAATTTTAACAACGTGGACAGGTAAAATATTGCAGAAAATCACGATCATTTGATCGAAAGCTATATGAAAAAGCCACGAAACTCCATCTTCTCCTTTTATTTTAATGTCGCTTGGTGACTAAAAAGGAATATTTTAATACGAAATACCTGAAAAAGTGAAGCATCTATGAAATTCAAGAATCCTTTAAATCTTTTATTAGGGCGTAATAAATCCACGATGTTCTATAAAAAGTCAATGAAACACGGAATAGCCATTTTTGCGACGATTGATATTTTCAATTAAATGCTCGACGTTATAGCGAAAATACGTATTTCATTCGAAATCCAAATAAAAAGATAATTTCTATAATATAAAATGATTGACAGTGTATTAAATTTTTCAATTTCTTCGTTACAAAATAGGAAAAATATGGAAAATATGGTTGATCACGTTTTCTATACTGGAGCTATGGTAGCATGATGAACAACATCTTCGACAGAGACGAAACATTTCGATAAATATAAATCGCTTGGATAATGAAAGTTTTCAATCAACGTGAAAACTATTTGAATAGCGAAAATTTAAAATATAAATCGTAATCGTAGATCTGTTGGCTGTCGATTCTTCTTACCTCGGTGATGATTTAAACTTTTAGAAGAAAGAGAAATACGCCGAAGCCTCTCCTCTATAAAACGATATACAAATTGAAAATTGTCAAATATTTTATGATTTTAGAATTAGTGAAACGAAACGCTCGTCGAGTAGCGATAGTTATTATTTAAGAATCTTGTACAAATTATTTAATCCAATCTAACATAATTTTTATTAAATTTCGATTTACCAGAAAATTAAAAAAAAAAGAGCCTTCTAAAAATGTATTTCAAAGATAGAAATAAACGAATAGAGGAAAAAGGAAGAATTTCAAGGGCTCGTTCTTTAAATAATCTGAACAAGAAAGGGACAGTTGATAATATCTTGCTACACGACAATTATTACCGTAACACAGAAGCAACGCGAACAATACGAAAGGAAACACGAAGGAGATGCGTTGTTATTAGAGTAGACTCGTCCAGGAGATATTCTTATGAAAGGGGAACTCCTCTCGAGGAATCTTGTACCGCTCGTATTCTCTGCACGCGGGTACGTTTCCCCTAATAACAAACGAAAAGCTGACACGCCTTCGAGTAAATATGGTTACCAGGGTCGCCTCGTTTTTCTTATCCTCTTTTTTTCTCTCAATTTTCAATTAATAAAATATAGCGACAAACAAACTTGTCTCCTTCAACATGGTAGAATTTTCAGTAAAGTAATGTTAATATGTATTGGATCCGAGTAAAAGGTACAGCAATAATTTTTCCAAAAGCTCGCGTATAATAGCAGGTATATTACGTAAGGAAGAGAAAAACCGAGTCTCGGCATTTTTATGGATATTTTTGTTCCAGCGTAAAATCTTGTTTTCGATCGTACATGATTTTGTTTCGAGCACCGTGCGAACTGTTTCTTTGCTTGCGGTATATTTAAAAAGATCGTACGTAAGAAAGCGAATTTTAGAAGCACACAGTTTACTACTTTTTATAAAATGTTGTCGCGTTACAAAGAGATTCGATGTATTAGGTTGTCCGAAAAGTTCCTTTCGTTTTATAAGGTAGATGCACAACTACTTTTTTTTTTTATATTATTTTATTGAATTACGTTTGAACCATTTGATTCTATTGCTACAAAATACATCGTACATAAATTCATAAAATAATATAAAATAAAAACTTTTGGGACCACCTAATATTAAACCAGGATCACGATTTTTCAGCCTCAGATTTAAGATGCTGCGTAAAATTCGCTCGATCTGGTTAAATCAACCGATATGGGAACACTGTCCCGATGAAAAATTTCTCGCTACGTGTCTTTCACCAGAAATAAAGCTAAAGTAGAAGATTCGCTTGAAATAGCCCCGTTTCTATTTTCCAGAGTATAATCGTTTCTCTTACCTGGCGAATCCATTAGTCCAGAGAACCGACCGACAAACCGAAACCGGTCAAGATTCATTTTATTAATCTGTTTTCCCTGTCGCTGGTCCAATATCGACGTCGACCATCGCTAATTCCCGAATTAATCCGCGTCCGTGCAAGCTGCGTAGTTTACGCGCGCTACCCGCAACTTTCCATTCGTTGTCGTGCACCCTGCGTTTTGTTTCATCGTCTCGAACGCTTTGTACACGAGACCGATAATGGAGGAACCGATGCAACTGGAGGTATAACGAAGAGAAAACAGGGAACAGAGCGCCGATGAAATTTCGGGAGTTTCAATCGAGGATTCCCCAGCGGTTCGCATTTCCTATTTCGATTTTCTTTTCGTTTGGTCGCTTTTTCTTCCCACTATTTTCGTTTCCCATTTATCGGAACGTTGCATTGTCCACGAATCTTCTCTTGAATTGTTAGGTTCATTTGCAGACTCGATTTGCAGTATCTTCAGATACGAGCGTGTGTCAACGTTGTGCGAAGATTTGGTTACTATTTTTCCGATTCCTTTTCTTTCTTTTTTTTTTTTTGCGCCCAACAAATCCATTGATAGGTTTTCGATACGTGAAATTGTTTTTGGAGATAAGCCACAAATATGTGAAATACTTAAAGAACATAAATAAATGCCGCGACGATTAAGAGATCGTTCGTCGAAAAGACGATATTCTCGACGATATTATATAAAATAGCGAAGCCTTGAAGCCACGAGGCCATGGAATAAAAATCATCATGGCGTAATCTAATCTTTGTATTTTATTCATTAGTCGAGTTACTTCGAAGCTTTAACGAAACCAGAATTGAAACAATTGTCGCCAACTGAGTCATCGTTAACGATTCATCTCGACCAACTGAGCAAGCTGTTTAATTGTTTAATTGATACTATCCAACAGCACTGGAAGCACGAAGAAGGGCACACGAGTATCGTAAAACAAAGAAAAGCTGGTGAAAAGAATTGGAAGAGTGAGTGGCTGCAGGCACTGAGAGACAGATACAGAGAGAGAGAGAAAGAGAGAGCGACAGCACTTTGAAGGAGCACGGACAACATTCACGATTCATGGCGTGCAAATGTCCCAAAGTATGTAGGAAGATCTTCTCGAACCATTCGACATCTCGGACCTATCGCTGTTTGCTTCTGTAAATTTTTCATCTTGGAAACTCGCGGCTTGAAACAGTGAATTAATGTGTGCCTGTAGCGAATGGAAGTAGAGATATTCATGGGATGAGATCTCTACGTACAAAACGTATTTTTATTCCATTTTTCCAATTCTTTTGCTACTTTTAATAAAAAAGAAAAAAAAAGAAACCTATATAAAAGATTGTATAAAATCAAAAGCAAAGAATATTCATAATCCAATAAAATCGATAAATATGGTATTTCGAATTATTTGAAATAAGCGCGTTAACGTCGTTCCCGAGGAAACAGTAATTCAATATTCAACAAGAATAAAAATACGAGTAAAAAAAAAAAAAGAAGTACGTGGAGAAACAGAGGATACACCCCTTTCGATAAATATTCAAGGCGCGAACAATGTACATGGGCAGACTTTAATTCTGAAATTAACGAACGTTTTGTCGAAGTTGACACGATTAACCCTCGTTAGCCGAGCGCGATTATTTCGCAAAAATAGGATTCGTTGAACTTTAATAAACACCATCGCGTCGTTGGCCGAAATTTATGGACTAGCAGCCCGGAACGAAAGCTGGCCACCCTGCAATCACAATTATTCCACTTAGCTGTTGTACCATCCGGCTGGAATACAACGATGCCTGTAATTACACTGTGAACAGAAAACGCTGGACGTCGATGTAACGGCGATTGGTCTCGACCATTCAGCTTCCATGGATTTACGTTTTTACATGGGTGGATCTTCCAGTTCTATTTAGGATTTTCACAATCGTAATGGGATAATAGAGCAATAACTTATCTTATGAATTATCTATCTTCAGGCAATAATTTCATTCTTCCAAAATTGTTCTACTTATTCGCTCGTTATTTTATATTTTTATCACGTTCCAATCTCTCGGAGGAGCTTAATATTCCAATTTGATCAGCCACCAACCACCATTATTCGTAGCGAAATGCGCTGCATTTATTTCTTATTATCCTCGGATGATCTAATCGTCGCTAAAAATGGAACGCAATTTTTAACTAAACCGCTCTAAAGATGTCCTTTCTCTTTTGCTAGTGTGAACATTCACGATTGGAAGAATATTTGTGAGAAAGAAGCCCGTGGAATTAGATTCCACCTCTGCTAACCGAAAGCCTCAAAGGAAACACACGGAACCACCCGGCAAACGAAATCATCCGCCGTCGTTCCCTCTGTTCGAGCCTAGCCGTTTCTCTGTTCCAGTCTGACCCAGAACCACCACAGATCTTCGAAAAACGCCCGACGAAACCAACCAGAAGAAAGAGGGGAAAACAACGAAAAAGGAGACGAGGTAGAAGATAGGAAAAAGAGAAATGACAGAGAGAAGAAACGAGAATCGTGCAATAAAGAGGGATCCGGTTAAAGATTCGCTGGACGTACGTAGATGAAAATTCCAAAGTCAAGAGAGGAACGACCGAGGATAAGGAGAGCCGGCCTGAAAGGGTGGATCGAGGGAAAGAAGTGAAACGTTTCCCTCCTTTCTCTATTTCCCTCCGCAAGGAGAGGACTCTTTGCCGTTTTTCATTCCGGAAGATCGATCCTCGATGCCTTCTGCCTGGTCTGGAAGGATCAAAAGAACCACGAAGAAGAGAGAAAGGAAGAGGAAGAAGGAGCGTATCACCGTTGAGCGAAGAGACGAGACGACGAGACGCGTTCTCCAAGATGGTGTGCGTAACAATAATCAAATACCACGGGGAGAGACTGACCCCGTGGGAAATAAAGTTCGATAGCAACGGAAAGCGAGGATTTCATACGGCGAAAGCGATCAGAAGGTACAAACGTAAGCGTAAAACGTTTGCTTACGCTTGTTAGCAGTAAAACGTGCTAAGATGATGATTTATCCTCGTAGTTTGACGAGGGTTTTGACGAGTTCATTCGTTGGGATCTGTTCGGCGCTAGAGGCGTTGAACGGACACGATTAGTCTTCGTTCTTCGTTTCTTGGAAAAATCACGGCGGCGAGTGAACGATAAATGACAGATCGCCGTTAAAAATAATTACTTTGGCTGGAACTTTTAACGAAGAATCATATTTAACGTATAAATTCTTTAGAATGAATCGATATCACGTTCCCTTTCACAAAATGAAAGCCGGTTTAAAAGTGAAATTAATCGTTGGTAAAAAGCAAAATCATAGTAACGAAAGGGCTACTAATTTATACGAATACGTCGCTCTTGATACGTACCTTTGATACGATGCTAATGAACTGAACGACAGACGATGCATTCGTTTTCGATAAAACCGATCTGAAATCTTAATATATTATATTTCCTTTATAAAACAAAATTTTATAAATTCTTCTTACAGGATAAAAAGGGATTGGTCTTCGAAGAGTTGATCACTTTCCATACGATATTCGAATGGATAACCCAAAAACACGAAACGAATGCGATTAATTGTACTATGTTGTAACGTACAGTTCTCTCTCTTAACACGTCGCAAACCATTTTGAGCTTGCCAAGTGGCAACTGAACAGGAAGTCATTAAGAATCCCGGATTAACATCGCCGTTATAATTGAAGTTAGTTTGCTGCAGTTTATAGACCTCCGCGCTCGTGTTAAACGCGCCAGTATCAGGTGCAAAGTATATAATAGAGTCGCAGTCATTATTATCCAGATACTGCAACTGAAGTTTCCCAAATCCCTTATCCTCTCTGGACCTTATATCGAATCCGAAGGAAGTAAATGCACGGAAGAACCGGATATTACCCGATTCACAAAAGTTACCATTCCAAGAGCAACTTCTCGCATGAATCGTACGACGCTGTAGTTTTCATCTAATGTCCATTTAATTTCATTTTATTTGTCCTACTACTTTTACCGTTACTTTACATTCCTATTTATTTAGTTTAATGGCTAGACTTTTGCTTCGATTTACTTTTCATCTCTACCTTCTTCTCATCTAAATCATTTCGATCATTCTGCATTTTGCAATTTTATTAACTTCCAATTATTCGTTATCCTTCTTCTACGTTTTTTAACATTTCCCATTTTTTAATCTTATAGTTTCTAATTGCCAGGCACATTCCCTTTCGAATTTTCTCCGAGCTTGGATTATTCTTCGCTTAACAATTTTTTACTCTCGTTCGCTCGTTCCTCTTATTCTTTGCTTTACGCTTACCATTCGTTGGTACTCCTGTGACTCTTTTAGAATACCAAGAGCCAATCATTTCTCAGTCTATAATTTCGTAACTTTCAGTTCTTCTTTACTCTTTTCACAATTTTTCCATAATTGTAATCACTTTTTACTCCGATACTTCGTACTTCGCGATATCTCGTCCAATTTCGTTCACAATTTTAATCGCTTTTATATGTAATTTCATAATTTTTCCACTCCTTCGGGGTATATCGAATTTTCTCACGATTTTAATATTTCAATTATGTAACATTTTCAAAGTTCGCCACGTCGAAACGAAGAAGGTGGAACGGTACTGTTAATTCTCTTTGAAGAACAAGTTCCTCGTGGTTTCTGCCGCAACTCTGATAATAATCTTTACGCGAAAACTCGGCGATCGGTTTGACGATCGTTTGTTCCGTCTCATCGCAGCGCGGATCGCTCGAAGGCTTTCACTAGATCATCCGTAAGAACTATCTTTTCCAGAACCGTGTCTGCTCACGGCAGTTTCATCCGCCAACTAGAAATCAAAATCTGATTGAAATCCTGTGCACCGTCAAAGTTCCTCCCGCGTATCAAAGAGAGGTCGTAACGCGTTCTTTATAATCGCAACGAACTACGAGCTTTTCCAAACATCTTTTGTGAACCGAGTTTTCATCAGCTTGAAACACGTTGATTGATTACCGCCGGTGAAACGTCTCTGATCTTTCGTTCCGCTTTCGATAACTCTGCACGCGTACAAATTTTCATCACGAAACGTGAATCTTAACCAAGACATTGGTAAAAGAAAAATGGAAAGCAACTAAAGTACATTTTATCTAGAAAAACAACTCTGAGAATAATTGCCACTTTATTCTTACTGATGCGCGAATATTTATGCGTTTTTCTTTTTTTTTTTTTTTCTTTTTGAAATTTGAAGCTGTAGAAAGGCGTATAATATATAAAAATGCATGAAATATCCGATTGTTTGGTATATAAAGCGAAATTATTAGGTTTAGCTTTCTTTTACAGACACGTGTTTTACAACGACGCATCTTTATACAAACACGAAACCTAATCCGTCGAACGTTGTGATCTTTAACTTGATAGAGCAAAATGGATCATACGTAAAAATAATATAAAATAAAATCATATAAAACGGGGACCACCTAATAAAATCAGGCCAAATTATCAGAAGATTGCTAAGAGTTTAAGACTGATCTTGCATTAATCGTTTAAGCAATTGATCCATAGTTCGCGCAATGAAGAGTAAAGAGCGAGCTTAGATGAAATAAATGTAGGGAAAGCGGATGTATAAAATTTGGACAAAGTTACAAAGTGGAAAATAGGAAGCTGCGTGAAGCCGAAACGCAAACGATAATAAATACAAATATAATATAAATTATCCAAAGTAAAATACTGGTTTAATACTTAGCGAACGAAGCGAATCTCTGGTATAACTTCCACTTCTTTAATCGCTTTAACGAAAGAAATGAGCTGACATGAAAATCCACCGTTTAATTATTACAATATCCTTCAGAAAAATTCTCCTATAACCTATATAACTTTTCGCTGTACTTGGCGCGAGCACGTTCTTCCAAGGTAGAGGGAGGAGTATTCATTCGCTTTCATCTCGATGGAATCGACGATCGGTTCTCGATATTGCCCTCTATCTCGATCGGGCAAGACTGCGATGAGAAAACACTCGTAGCACGCTCGAAAAAGGGAAACGCTGCTCGCTCGCCTTGTCTTCTCTTTCTCTACGGCATCTTGCGTAGTGGAAGACTCTTCTCGTGGATGATATCGCTGATTGAAAGCGGTTTGTGCCGTTCGATGCACTACAAAACCGTCTACAACGAATACAAGCATTGGCAAGTAAAGATTCAAGCTAAAGTAAAGTACACCGAAACGAATAAAAGCATGGAAATATCGCAGATCTTAGGAAAATCTCAACGATATTCTTCGTTTCTCTTGTTTCTCTGTTTTCTTCGATTTTTAATACGTTTACGAATTCTGTATTTCGGTGTTTGGTCAATGAGAATTTCTGGCCAGCAGAGGAAAATTTCAAAGGTTTTTCGTGATAGCTTTAGAATTACTTTTGGAGATGTTTGGAGGAGCCAAGAGTTTATTGGGATTTTGTCGGATCGGTAGGACTTTTAAAAGAATTTTTCGAACGGTTCACAGGTGCTACTGAAAGAAGTAATTTTCTGAGTAGTAGCTTTGTTCCATTTCCTTTCCGTTTTCTTCTTTCTCTTTTTTTCTTTAGACACGCTTTTATCTTCCGGGATTATTATCGAGTCAATGCTTTAAAGTTGCTTTTAGAGATACACCTGTTTGGAAATGGTTTACAGGATTGAAGTTTAATCTTTTGAACAATTGATATTTGAACACGAAATGCTGTCAGGTATTCGCCCAGTCTTACGAATAATTTCTCGATAAGCCACTCATTTTCTCTGCTTTCCTTTTCCCGCTTACCTTGTCTACGTCTATCGCGCGGGAAAATACACACAAATCACGGAGAAAATATTTGCGACAGTTCAAAGGAGGAAAAAGTAGCTACGGAACACTCTGCACCCTTTTGATCCTTCATCCATCGTCTCAGAATTTCGTCCGAACATCGTCAACTCGATCGAAAAGAGTTGCAAAGTTCTGTTTCTCGTGGAACATCGCTCGAACAGCGAATGAAAGAATTTCAAGACGTCGCTAGCAATTATCCGTTGTCTTTTACGTAATAATGAAACAACTCGTCGGAAATTGTCAGCCTTCTTTCCTCTTTTTCCTTTTCATTCGAACGATTTCCGTCGAAAATGTTCGCCTTAAATAAGTAAAAATAGCGCGTCGTTTCTCTCAAATTTTCATCCAATTCGAAAATTCGAACGGCGATTCGAACATAATTGCACTCTGTATGCGAACCAAGCGAAAACGTTGAAAATCGAAAGATTGATTCGTTTGATACGGTAAATTTCCTGTATATAATCGACGCGGCTTCCGACGGAAAATTATTCGATAGGCATGCTGTTAAATGTCGCTATTAAATCTGCGTGCAACGATGAAGTGGTCGCGTTCAAACGGTTATCATGTTTCATTTTCGGCTCGTTTGAAACCGTTGAATAAATTTTGATTGCCGCGTCTCGGTATGGAACGCGTGGCTACCGATAATCGCCGATGAAACGATTCGGCAGAATTTTCCTTTTCATCGACAAAGGAAATTGAGAAGAACGCGTACCCGTGGATTTTGAGATATTAGAAAAATTCAACTTCGATTTCTCGCTTGCCGATTCGGATTTTAATCAAATTTAACAATTCGGATAAAAGGAGAGATCGAGCGCGGTGAAAAAAGACTGATAATCAAAAGGCGATAGAATAACGTGCAATACGAATATTTACGAGAAAAACTAAAAACTATCTCTCTTCGTCCTTAATAAATTCTTTGTACAAAAGGCGAACCTACACTGTAGCAATTTCATCGGCAGCGCGCAACAGACAAATCACGGCAAAAATACTTAGAATGCAGGCAATAACCGTCAAGCAGAGAAGCAACGTTGCCCGTACGAAGAAAACACGAAAACGAGCCACGAGATTTAACCCTATACAAGTTCATGCTCGAAGAGAGACAACTTATTCAATTTTGTCGCTCATCCGGAAACATCACGTCCCTATTCTGACCTGTATTTTCCTTGATACCGCGATGAATCAGGCAGGATCGCGTTCCAGCAAACGAGATCCGTCCTCCAGATCTCTTTATATTATTTCGTTATTCTTTCACGAGTCGAGCCCACGAGTCCGCTTGTTTCGCTAGGTTGGCCTTTCAATTTTCAGCGCACTATCCCGCTAACACAACGCGAGGTACTAGAAAATGTCGGCTATGAAAGACGCAGCAGGAACGAGTAGAGAGCAACGAGCTTTGCCGTTCTACTCCTCGTTTGTAACTCGTCGCTGGACCAGCCAACGGAAGCAATCAGCGACGATAATATCATTTCACCTGCCTCGAGACGAATTTCTATGCTAATTCCATCTCCATCCAGCGAATTTCGATCGTTTGCATTTTTTAAACGTTCCTAGGCTCGCTGTATCCTTGGTATTGTCAGTTCTTTCGATAGTTTTCTCGATCTTGTCTCTTCTTCAATTTACGTTCTTCGTGAATGTTGAAGTGGTCACCGCTTCTAAGAAAACTCTACATCTGGTCTTTTAGTTTTCTCAAGCATCGAAGCCATCGACAGCGTATAGACAAAAGATAGGGTCGAAGACGAACCGTAAATTGTAGACAGGCGACGATGGCATCAGGATTTTCAGTCGTAAGGTAACACCGTCGGCGTGCGAATCTGGACCAGCTCGATAGTATTGCGACTTTACACTTTAGAGTATTTAAAATATATTTTCTACCTTACACTTTACCCACGCATTTCTTTCTATTAACATCGCATACACCTAATAACCTGAACAGTGGAAGATACGAAACGTTTGAAAGTTTTTTCCTTTCCGATCGTTTCCATTGGCGAAAGCTTCTTATTTCGTAAGTATAGAAAAAAGTATAAAGCCTCTTAAGTAGAGAGTCGTCAATTCAAAGGTTGCTGATATTAAAAAATTAAAACTAGAAATTTCACCATTTTATCTTCTTATATAACCTTTTCACAGCAAGGTTCTCTATACTCGATGATCGAACCGTTTTATCAATCAATGAAAATATTTCTATTCGTTTTTTCTATTTGTTAAAAGATCTTATTTAGATACGGCGCTTGTTTCACCGTAGAAGGTAAGATTCGTTCGCGCAAGACTCTACATAAATCATTCTTTCGTTTACAAAATCTTGATAAATAGGTTCGAAGCTGTGCCTCTTTGAACACTTTATTTTCATGGAATCCTTAACTTTTTTTATTTACGAGATTGCCTTCTTTATTTCGACGAGCTCGTGGACATTGTAAATTTAGCGAACGTTCTGTTTTCTTAGGAGTTTTACCTCTTTTCTCGAAAGTTATCTCTTTGTAGAAAGTTTCAGAAACCTGCGGGAAATGTTCGTGAGAATATGAAAAAATGGAATATTGGTCAGAAAGAGATTTTATAGTATTTGTGGCAAATAAGGACGACCGATTCTAATAATTTGATCTTTCAATGCGCTAAAAAATTGCGATAATTTTCACGCGTGTACTTAAATCTCTGGGAGAAATTTCGACAAAAATGGGAGCCGGTGAAAAACTTGCAAAAAATTTCCATTTTTTTTCTTTTTTTCACGATTCCATTATTTTGATCTGTGAAAAAGTAATCCGGAGGAACGAGACTTTTAATAAAAGATACAAAAGTTGCCATTTCCTTGTCGCAATTCCATCATTCTAATCCCCTGTACAAAAATAAGCGAAATGAACGAAATAAACAAAAAGCCTGGTAAAAGATTAGAAAACTCTTATTTTCTATTCTACAACTCCGCTATTCTCTCTGACTTTTTGAAAAAATTGCATCATAACGTTTCTCTCTCTCTCTCTCTCTCCCTCTCTCTCTCTCTCTCTCTCTTACAGGTACCAATACATCTCGTAGCGTGTCAAAGTTTTAAAAATCTGATAGACGACGAACGACGGTGTCTCGTCTTTCTCCCCTTATTCTGATTTCGTCGTTCCAAAAATTGAGATTCGATGATTTCTACTGTTGTCTACTTAAGAATAGCTAGCGAGGTTCGGGACACGTGAATTTAAAAGGATGTATCGCGAGGCCGAGCCGCGCGACAATGAAAGTACGATAAATGGAGATTGAAGGGACAGAGACGGTTGTCTTGGCTCGTCTTCAGTCACCGCTTCTGCTGTTATTATGAGTCATTATGAGCTTCAAAGCTGGAATATGGAACAAGTTACTATATACGCGACTCGCTCTCATTGTTTCGAGGGCCGCTTTAAAATAATTGCTAAGCGCCATTGTCCACGCAACAATCACCACGCTCGTATCCATTACATTCACAGAAGCGAGGTGTTGTCTTGCGCTAATCCTTCTTCACTGAATTCGAAAATGAAACGACCAACTTTAATAGCATTCTTTCTTTCTTCGCTCTTCGCCATCGCGGTGGGGGGAGGAGAAGGAAGAAAAAAGACGGGGAAGAAAAGATATCCACGCTACTTTCCCGTAAATGACAATGAATTTTCTGTAATTTTGTAGCTGGTCCCCGGGGAATCGCGTATTCTGTGCGTTTCACGGGTGCAGGTACAGAATGTCCAAAAGATTAATCCCTTCCTTTGTTTTTTAATAACTTGTAACGTTGTATCGGGAATTTGTTACGCTGTTACTCTATACAGATGCACTGCAGATTTGATATTTCTCGTGTGTATATTTTTCGCATCGAACATTTTTCCATTGTATTTATCAAAATCGAGAAATCAATAGACACAGGAAAGGGAACAAAATGGAAAATAAAAGGTAAAAAAATGAGATGGAAACTGTATTCGAAGCTCGTATTTTTTCTCAGATTATTTTCATCGGAGGATTTTGTTATCCCTTAATTTCATATAAATTTCATGGCTGTCTGAATCGGCAAGGCTGTTTTCTCGCGATTCTCAAACAACACGAAAGCATTCCCAACACTCGCCGGAGCGAAAACAAATAGAACTCATTAAAATGGGCCGAGGGAATCGCGTGTAATCGGCGAAACTCCTGGACAAGCCGAACTTCGCTATGGAAATTCCACAAGAGTGGCGAACATAAAGAAGCTCTTAGAGGTAGAACGCGTGCAAAGTCGAAAAGCCGGTCTCTAGTCGGCTTTTCGTTCCTCGTGTCCGGTTGTATATGGACGACACACCGCAATCGCATGAATTTCTGAGGACCACAGGGGACAAAATTCTGGAGAAGCTTCCCCTCTGCTAGGAATGTATTATTAAACAATTAATTACAATGGTCAGCACGCGGTCTCCCATCCCTCGTAGCCCAGCCAGATCATTCTTGAATTATTTCAATGCAGACAGTTGCGACTCTTCGTCGCTGAATTACGACGTTGTCACGTATTCGAATTAACATAATCACGAACGGTATTTTTATTTTATAGAATATTTTATTCTATAAAAGCCGAGAATATTTCATTTCATTTCATTTCATTTCCTGAGTCTTCTCTCGAAAGGGAAACATAAATTTTACATCTAAATTAACTGTTACTTGCAATTCGATGGATCTAATAGGGTTCTTCGAGTTTTTAGAATTAACGTACCATTAGTTTTTCAAAAAGAACTATACCAACTTTAATTTACTTTAATAGTATAAAGAAAACTAACAAGATTCTTCGGATGCTTGTATTTTCTGACAGTATCGATATATCTTCGATTTGTTATATTTTGTTTCTCTGAAATCTTGTACCTTTCCATTCCACTGGATACTATTGGCTTGGCAACCGAATGATTGCGGATTTTGTCATTAGGTCGTATGGATAAAATCCGCGATCACTTGGTTGTCGAACCAATGTACGTTTGAAAAGTTTCTTTCGTTTTACAAGGAAATAATAGACGCACAATGTTTTTTGTCTTATATTGTTTTGTTGAAATATGCACGACCATAATATTAAGGATATAACGAAATGGATCATACCTGATTCAATGAAATAATATAAAACGGAAATTATCGTTCATCTATTGTCACCTTATGAAACGAAAGAGACTTTCCGGACAACCTAACACCATTACCAAAGGTAGGATAATTATGAAAGCAGGTTGATAATATTATTAAATTTCTCGATGAAATGCGAGTATACGAACTTCCTCTGGCATTGCTGCGTCCTTTTCCACTGAACGACAGCGTGGAAACACGTTAAGACGAGGGTCCATCTAATCAAACATCCACCGCCGGTGTCTCGGTTTCAGGCAATAAACTGATCTGCGACTGCAAGCTGGCATGGATCTGGGGCCTGAGGAACGAGACGAAGAACGTAAAGCTGCGGGAGTCCCTGGAGGAGCTCACTTGCTTCCTAGAGAGCAATAACGCAACGCTGAAGATCAACAACGACGACCTCGAATGGAACGAAGCGCTCGAAATTGCACGGAACTCAGGTAGGTTCGAGGTGCTTACACGCTTTTCGTTTCTACTGTCTGCCCGTTCAATTTTCTTCGACATTCTGCTGGCCAGATTTTCGTCTTAGACCCACTTGTTCTGTAAAACTACGTAACAGCGTTGATGAAATTTTACGACGTTGCGAGTCACGCGTTCATAGTATTAACGCAGATATTCGGTAACAGCGAAACAAGAAAGCGAGAAGTTTGTAATGGAATAGCGAGTAACGAAGCAAAGTAACGAAATGAAGAAAATATTGGAGAAGCGAGTTTTACGAATCGCTAGTCGCCTAATAAATTAGATAAGACGTTGCAAGTAAATTTTATACAGTCGATACAAGTTGAGGTAGAGTAGAGTAAACTCGTACACGAAAAGTCTACAACTTGGCCATTTTGTAACATTTTGTAAATGTAACAGCGAGCTTTTTCTCAGATAATAGCACGAACATGAAACGCGTAACGTAATTGACTCGCACTTTATGATGTCGTTATTTCTATTCGGATGTTAATCTTCTATCATTCAAAATGTTATCTTTCATCGTGAACAAAAAAGCATCGAGGACAGTGGGCTGAATTCGTGCAAGTGCATTTCCGTCATTGTAACGAATGAATAACCCTTGCTTCTCGGGATCTTCCATTGTCCGCTAGGATGGCTCCTTTCCCTACATTGTTTTCGCAGTTCGTGATAAACGTTACTTCGTACCGAATGTTTCCATCGAATTCTGATTGTCCGAGGTACGGAAGAAGAGATATCGTAAGCATCTCGTTGACTCGTATTTATTTCTATTTACCAAAAATTAAAAAGAAAAACTTTGACCAACTATAACTATCGTAGTAAAATTTCATCTACTCGAATCTAGTTTCGTGGATGCTTTAGATCAAAGCGTACGATATTTTTATCGTTAAACGGAGAAAAGGAAATATTATTTTACGAAACTATCGGTAGATATGTTTACTGTGTATAGATGGATTTTTAATCGATACGTTTAAAAAGAAAAAAAAAATCGTTTCCGTTTATTAGCCACTTTGTGCAAAATTGAATCGCAAGAACACCTGTTTCGCGTTACAGTTTCTTTCAATTGGTACAAAGTCTGCCGGAATATTAACCTTTATAACGACCAGCCATAACGTAAATCGCGAATCCATTAAATTCATTTATTTTGCTGGTGCGTCAAGTTTGCTATTGCTGCCAGGTACGAATAAAGACTCGAAAAATAAAATGAAATAGAAAAAGAAAAAAAAAAAAAGGAGGAGCGAACACCGCTTGGAGACAAAGGAGCTTTCGTTTCATTGTAAACCATATCGACAAATAATATTATATTAAATTTTGTTGCATTGTTTCGTTGCACCTAGTATCCGCATTACATCGCATAGGATAACATTTCATAAAACAAATATTTTGTAATAATTCCCTGTGTCCGAACGATATCATCCGAGGGCTAAAAATTAGTTGAATTAACGACGAAATTTAATATGTCCAGGGTATAAAATTGCGGTTGGAAGCGAACGCTAAACAAATTAATTAACGTTCGAGATATCGAGGGAAATTTTGCAGTTTCGTTGTTCGTCTCTGCAATCTAATTTTTCAGAATTAAATTACAACGTTTTCCGTTCGATGATCAAATTCACCGCCATACGAAATCTTTAATAATCCAGCCGATGCTTGGACTTACCGATATCTAGAACGTTTAATCAGTAGCCGACCAATAAAATAGAATTTCCGATATTCCACTCGTTGTTAGAAACCTTCGGTATTTCGAATTTCAAATTCTCTGTTCGATAATCGAATCCTTCAAAAGAAATATTTGGTATCGGTTTAATTGATCGATATTCCTCGAGAGCATTTCAATTTCCTAGCAATCGGTTACAAATGAAAATGTGGTTATTCTCTTTAAAAGCTGACAGGCAAATTATATGTCGCTTAAAATGAAAATACAGAAAATTGACGTAACAGTAGGCGTACATAAATTAAAAGAAGAAGAAGAAGAAGAAGAGAAAAAGATATCGCGGATATCGAAATTTTCATATTCCTAATAAGTAGACGATTTTTTCACAATGACAACCACGATCGTTCTTTCATTTTCGTTTCGCTACACCTTCAACGACATTCCATTTTTTTTTTTACTAAAACGATCGAAGGAAGGGATCCTAAGATTCTCGCGACGACAGTTATGCGGACCACGTTGTACGTCCTTTTTTAAACAAAAAGTTTCCGTTTTATTTCGCTTTATCTACGACATGTCAACCCCTTTTCTCCTCCCTATTTCATTTCGCGATATAGAAGACCAAGGGAGGGAAACAGCAACAATCTAGAACGCATTTTCGACGACTGCTCGATATGCATTTTGTTCGAATTTTCGATTCTCCGCTGTTACAGAGGAATATCGCACCGGGAGTTTGAGAGACGGCAGCATCGAGGACGACGACGCCTACTTGGGCGACGAATACGAGAGCAAAGATGGATACGAGGATTCTTCCTCGAATTCCGATTTTCAACCGAAGGTAAGATATACGTTTACCTTCTATATTTTTCTTCCTGCCATCGAAGGGAACGGGATCAATTTCGCCCCAATTCCATCGCCACGTTTCTTCCAATCTGTCGTTGAATTAAGGAACGAATAACCTGTCGCCATTATATTTTATGTTACGTTCATCGCGCCTGGCATGATAATATCACGTACCTCGTAATATTTGTCTACAATTTCTACAATGTCTTTCTCCTTCTTTTTTCGCGAACAATTTTGATATTCGCGAATATTTCCCTGTCGATACCCGGTATTAGGTTGCCCGGAAAGTGTCTTTCTTTCGCAAACGTGTCTTTTTTTACAACGGTTCACCTTCGTACAAACGTGAAACCAAGTCTGTGAAATGTTTATCTCAACAGAACGAAATGTAATTCGACAAAATAATATAAAACAAAAAACGTCGCGCGTCTATTATTTTCTCATAAAACGAAAGAATCTTTTCCGACAAGCTAATATTTCAAGGAAATCCTCGATTTTACATCACACCGTTTATCTTTATTTTATTTTATATTATATTATTTTACGTACTAACAGATATCTGTACTGTAAGCAAACCGTACACATCGTGTAAGTGTCGCGAGAGAAGATTTTCAAATTGCTTGAATCGTATATCCAAGTGTCGCGATAAAATGTATCGGATGTTTAAGAGACGCGCGACCGAATTAAAACATGTGGAAAAATCGTCTGGAATTTCGCGAAACGCTCCATAGCGGCGACATGGGCGCGAAACATTGTCTGGTTATGAAACGCTGTTATAAAGTTTCTTATCACGAAGGGACCTTTGGTTTCGCCGGTTTTTTCGACGTGCTCGGAATTTCTCGGAGACTATTTTTTATTTAAATGTAGAACAACGGTAGCGTAGGATAGGATGTGGATAAGCTGACCAGGCACGACGACATTTCGGCAAAAGCACAAGTAAAATCAACACTTCGTTTTTCTGCGTGACGAAAGGCATTTATTTATTCGTACTGCTCTTGCTTTTATCTTCTGATAAAAATGTATCGCGCCATGAAGCCTCGAGCGAACAATTTAACAAACTGTGAAATTTATTTAACGAAACGCCGCATTCTATTTTTATATACAATTAAAACTGGCCAAAGCACTCGCCCCTCGATTTATTCTCAAAATATGTACGCATCGACTAACTTGTCAAAATAATGCCGCGACTAAAGTTTTAATTCGTCCGTTCGTTTCCAGCGGACAAAAAATTCGAAGCATTTTCTGATGTTGCGTTTAGTTGCGTTCGAAATGAGAAAAGCTTTATGAATCGTGAACGCAGGTTAAACGCGCGTTCCACGTATAAACTTAATGTCTAATAAGATTCGAAAAGAAGTATCGAAATATCGTTTATTCGCGTATTTATAAAATAAGCAAAAAGTAAAAAAGGAAGAGCAAGAAGCGGCGAAAGTTTTATCGATTGCGCCAACTTTCTCGATACCAGTCTCTTGCATACTTTCCAGCAATCCTTTCGAAGAAGCTACAAGCAACATCGTTCGAATTCCATACGAAGTCGTAAGGAAATGTTATTTATACAAATAGAAATTCTAACACTGTCGCAGGAATTTTAGTTTTATCTTATTATTAGTAGACTGAATTATCCGATCTGAATTAATAGTAAGAATATTCCTCTAAAAAGAGAAAAACAAGCAAACGTTAATGAAAAGAAGAGATATTGCGTTCGTAAAAACCGTAACTTGTAGAATTCTTTCGTCGAAATGGAATAACTTAATCTCGCGGAACGTTTGGAACAAGCTCGCGAAACATCGGTTACCGAATCATTGGCATATAGGAACGCGTGACGGTGAGCGATAGAGAGCACTAATTCCCTTACCCAGTGTCGTCTCGCTAATCATCTTTCCAGCTCTGCACAGTGCTTTAATTTAAGCTTACAAGAATGTCACTTCAGCCTGAAACCGCAGCCATCCCCGACTAAAACACCCTTCTTCGTGCATACTGTTACAGGTGCAGATGGTGGAGGGTAAACTGTGCTACGTGAAGAACCTATTCGACTTGAAACTAGAAGAGCTGCCGTGCCCGGAGCCCTCGAGGGAGGATTTAATGGCGTCCGAACAACCTTCGAGTCGCCATGAGAATGCTCGTGTCGGCTCCTCGGGTTCCATATGGTTTTCGTCTTCGCCTGACCTCGTTCGCCTCGACCTGTCCGTCCTCCTATGCTCTCTGCTCCTGTTTCTGTCGGTTCTGTTCACGTAGAAGCGGCTATGTTCGCCGGACGGCCCAGCAAACAGATCGGAAAGACGGCCCGTGCACGAGGACGAGGACGGTTCTCGCTATTCCGAAACATAAGAGCGTGCATAATCGAATCGCGCGAGGTGTGTATGTGTGTGTATCGTCGCGTGCGTTCTCACCGGTGTTCTCCAAGGTTTGACGCGTCTCGAACGATCCTTCTTGCCGAGGAATTTTTATCTTCTCACTTCGAACAAGCTTTCTCCGCCGTCGTCGCTTGGCAACATAGATTTTATGGATATTCGCCGAGTATTTGGTATTCTTCCGGTGGAAGGAATTCGTTGTAGCAAGGACTAAAGGGTACTATCTCGCCGAATTCGAGCTTTGGCGCGAGATCAAGCGATGTATCGAGTTTCTGGAATTTTTAGCGGTGGAATAATCTGCTTGACAACGTTCCTCCATGAGACCAAGCGTGTTCCAAGCCTTGGGAAATTTATGGCCAACGAAGGGGCAATCGATGCGAGGTTTTACTCTACAAGTTTAGGAATTACGTATTCCAACATTTTTTTGGAGTTTCAATTTCAAGGAACTTTTATGTTTCTAAATTGCAACAAAGGCTCGGACAACTTCGTGATCCATAGTCTTCTTCTGAAAATGAAGAAAAAAAAAGAAGAAGAACAATCAATGTGGCATGCCAAACGTTACGTATCTCGATCGATCTCTTCTTTCCACCGCTATCCGCAAAATCTAACCAAACCAATGAAACTTACAAGCGCGAGAACTCGAACACGATGAAACGGACGACTCGAGAAACGTCGATCGTCAGTTTCAGCCAACGAGAAGCCGAGGTGAGTGATAGGAACTCCGAGGCGACGACGATCGAAACATCGATTTAGCTGTTCTCGTAAATGAAGAAACGTTCGAGTCGCGTCAAAACCGTCCCGAAACGATCGACGGATCGTTCGCGAGACTGGATTCCACGTATGCACGGTGAGGAGAATTTTGAAGCGCGTGCTGTCGGACGTCGACGGGACTCGAATCGGATTTATCGAGCGCGATCTCGCGAGATGACACGGAGTACGCTTGGAATATAATATATGTATCTTCGAGAGGAAAAACACGTTCGATTCACGTTTTTCTACGCACGGACTCGTTATCGCCGCGTACGTTTACAGGCTGCTTAACCAGCTGGCACTTTTCAGTGACCATTTTGTATTATTGACTTTTCGACGTACTTTTATTCTCCATAATGGAGTCCCTTTTTCGAACGATCGATTATTAAATATAAACTCGTGTTTTTCGCGCGACTTTTTCATTAGCTCGCTCGATTATAGAGAACGTTTGTACATAATTGGTGGGGAATAGTCTTCGTGTGCTTTATGGCCGATCTTTCGTATCCTTTTTTACACGCGTCTCGTGTGAAGATTTATTATCGGTCGGGAAGGTGTCGGGAAAATCGAGGGATTCGGAGGAAAATTGGTACAGGTGATAAAACGCCCTTAACCGATAAGAAAACCCTCTCGAGGCTCGATGTTTCGTGGGTCGTGGAAAGAGGTTCTCTTTAATAATTGATAACGGTAGATATAAATCTTGTCTAGAATTTATGTAAGTAGAGCATAGGATTAGTATCGATGATTATGATTTAGTTAATTAATCCTTTTAGCGATTTTACTCCGTTTACTGTTCCTTTCTTTTCTTTTTTCTCTTTTTTCTTTCTCTTTTTTTCTACGCGTTTACCGCGGAAGGAACAGCCTTTCTCAGGAAGAATGGGAAAAATGTCTTCGAAAACTATCAATAAGTAAATTACAGACGCATTATCGTTTACGTAGATATCTAATTTCGACTAATTTCCATCGGATGATCAATCAGCGATAACTTAACAACATTAATTGGGTATAAATTCGCAAATGGAAATGGGAATCCGCGATCGGGTTGCAATCGACGAAATTACAGCCTCTGATGAACTTCCACTGATACATGTTCATTTTATCAATCACAGAGTACCCCTTACTAATTAATTCAATTACATATCATCAAAGAATTCGAAACTGCCTCTTTCGATTCTGTCGTATTTTCAGATTTTCACCGAACGCTTTTTTTACTATGAAAATCCACGGAAATCGTTTTATCCGCGATGCGATCTTTCCTATACGAGATTCTAACAGGATAAAAAGAAAAAAAAAGAAAGAAAAAAGAACAAGAGGAAGTAAGAAATATCGATATCTCGTAATTTCCAACTTTGAAAAAGTTACCATATATTTCCAATTAACCAAATATATCGAATGTATCTAAAATCGCCGATATCTCCAATCGCTTAAAATATTACCACAAATATTCTCAAGCTAAACTTTTTAAATATATCGTGTACGTTTCTGATACTTGTATGTATTTTTCGATTCGCACGAAGACTATTCCGATCGAGTCTGATTCATCGTTGCTTAAATCTACATACACATATACGTGCGCACACAGAGACACATGTACACATGTAAGATTGTTTCCACAAGTTGGCAATTTCTAGCCAGCCGCGTCCTCGCGAGGCTCTCGGAAGTTCGACGGGAACGGAAGTTGACCGAGGAGACGATCCACCCCAAAGCTTAGTCAATTCCCCGTGCAATCGCGTCGGTTTTATCGTTGTGGATCAATCTCCACTCTCCTACTCCCTCCCTCCCTCTCTCTCTCTCTCTCTCTCTCTCTCTTTTTCTCTCTGTAAACGCACAAAATCCCCTGGAAAACCGCAACGGTAGATCCATCTCGATATGTAGAAACGATTATCGAACACTGTTAACGTTTCTCTGGATTGCTTCAGAGATAGTTTTAGAGACACTGACGCTAGTATCGATAGCGTTGGACTTTGACGTAAAATTGTAAGGACGCTGGAGGAGGAATGGAGGCAATCTGATCTCGTAATTGTCTCGTAAATTCATTTGCTACAAATGTGAAATTTTGTCTTTTTATTTTTAATAGCGAGATACGTCTGCAATAGGGTGAGAATTGATATTTAGATGCAATTTAGGTCTGTAGAAACGCCGACGCTAATTAAAACTGAAGCTCACATTGGCTATAATATGGAATTCGCAAGCTGCAGGAGAAAGGACGATTGAAATTCGAGCATTTTTTGAAAATGCTGAAACAGATTTGGAATAGGAGATGAAAGACATTTGTTGGAAATTGAAAGAGACAGATTTACAGAGACGTTAATTAAAACGGCATTGCTCGTGGTATGAAATTACAAACGATACTGGACGAAGACTAGAAAAGAGTGGATCGCGGCTGGGAAATTTATTTCTGGCATAAAGATGGAATACAGTTGCGACGGCTGGTTTATAGATCGCGCGGTCAAATCAGCGTAGAGAAGGAGAAAAACAGACGTTTGATCGTTAATTTCTTTCATAATCGATTTAAAAGTTTTAAAAAAAATACTTGTCCGATTATTTTAATCCATTGTACAATATTAGCGAAATTACGAATAGTAATGGAGATTTTGGTGGAGATTTAGGTGCGAGTTTCTAACCACCTGTTTCGGATTAACCGAAACTGACCCGGAAAATGAGATTTCGCTATCGATTTATCACCCCCAGCCCAAAACTAAACCTAACACAGACCTAATTTAAATCTCATTCATTAACCTGCGTTTCACCAAACCGAAATACGAACTAGCTTTTTGATAACTTTCGATCAATCTCTCGAATTCAAGATATATTAATCTAATATTAAGCTAAGGAAAAAAAAAACTAAGAAAAAAGAAAGTCGACGATAAAAGTTAGTAAAGTAATTCGTATCTCTGGAAAAATTGGCGCGGAATACTCGGCAATCGGAAAAATCCGTCATACGTTTCCAAACAGGTCGCAATCTCTGAAAACTTTCGAGCGCAGATCCGCCCATCTGGAAACATCGGTTCCTCGCGATCGAGCTGAAAGTCTCGCGCTCGAAGGACGCGTATTCCTCCTCCAGCTGCATAATTCGCAGCAGCTAGGACGAATCGAATTCGCCAAGTGAATCGTGTTTCGAGAGCTTCGCGCGGTTTCGCGACGTTCAATGAATAAATTAGCACAGTCTCGAGTTATCACAGGGCAGAGGATGATCCGGCAAATCCTTCGTCTCCGTAGCTAGCTTAATTACGCCGCTAATTGAACGTCAGACAATCGAGAGAAAGAAGGAAGGAGCGAGTGAACTGATCGTTCGCGACGATATCACACAGCGAATCGTCTTTTCTTTTCTTTTAGAGCCGCGGAGAGCAAACGAGACGATAAAAGAACGAAACGCGCGACGGTCGAAAGAAACGGCTATAGTTTCTTATTGTACGATAGAGAAGCTGTGTTCTAGATTGGACGAGTAGGTACCTGTGTTTTGCTTCTCGACCGACCCCCTCAGTGCCATCCCTTAGCTGTTAACTTATTATTCGTAGAGATTAGGTTTTATCGAGACTCGAACGAGCAGGATAGTTCGGTTAGGATTTTATCAGCGAGTTTCTACGTTTTGGGAAAATTGCAGGGAAATTGGTGGCAGTGGAGTTTCGATCATCCCGCCTTTCGAATTACAAATTCTTAGAAAGTTGCGAAATACCGAAATTGTTGAAGGAACGAACGGACGTTAAACGATAATTTATCTTTGCATTTTTGGAGATAAAAATCGCTGAGATCGAAATTTTCGTCGTCCTTGCTTTCGAACGAAACTTTTCTAGGGATTTACGTCGCGAAAGATGGAAATAACGTGGTGAAATCGTTCGAGCGAATGTTTGACAACTTATTTAACTCGCTGTTATTTTAATACTTTATTTATTTAGCTGCATGTTTTTGGGATTTGCAAAAATTATTATTAACAGATGATGTTGGTAGCTTAACTGCGTCAGTAAAATATCAGCGTGAAATTCTATATGAATAAAGTTACGTAAGTAAACAATCATGGTATCGAAAATTTGAGTCACGCGCGTTGCACTTTGTCAACGGATTAATCGGCTTTGCGTAACGGGAGCCAGCTCACACAATCGACATTGTTTACCCATTCCATATTCGTTGGATCGATAGTCTTTTTCGCTTTGTTCTAAAAAGAAAAGCCGTACGAACAATTTTATATCGAAACCTATAAAAATAGTCACTCGATAAAACTTGCAAAAGCTTCTATATTTACGAAATACCGTTTTCGAAGGTTCGACCATAGAATTTACTTCCTTCGATCGCTCAAATAAATAACGAAAAATAAAAACATCGTGCTCATCTACCGTCTACTCATCTACTATCCTACGATCGTAAAAATTCTCCAGACAGAAATTAAAGTCTAATTTTCAATTCTTAATTCTATTCGAATAATAATTCGATCCTACGAAACTCTGCATCTCCGAGCTTGTTCGATGCCAAAATTTCTCCCATCGATATACGTTTGATGCATCGTTAAGAAAACGCAAAACTAACGGCGACAGATGACAAAAAGATGTCGAAACTCGATTCTCCCGCCGCCAGTTGATCTCAACGACTTCCCCAAAAAAATGCGGAAGAATCGCCTGACACGATATATTAATAAGCGTACGTCTAAGTTCTCCTTCTAATCGTACGTTTACGTTAATTCAAAGCGTCTGTCTATCAAGAAACAAACGAGAAAGTCGATGGTTTACGAATCAAACGAAATTGAAAAGAAACGCGAAGCTTCGTATTGCGCTTTGTTCTTCATTTTTTTTTTTTTTTCTTTTTTTTTTCGCCCGTGAGGTAGCTCGCGCTTTTATCGTAACGCGAAACGATCGAAGATAAAATGGCGTGTAGGGTCGAAAGGAACGATCGAAACGATGAGCACCCCTTGATAACGGCGGACGAACGATCGATAACGTGGAGTATCGCTTGCCCCGCGCGATCTAGAGAAAGAAAGTAGAAAAATGGAGAATTATCGATGATGTTGAGATTGTTTGTCATAGTATATGCGTTATCATATATATAGTATCGCGATATATAGTATATGAATGGTCGGACTGCAAAATGACCTTGGCTGCAGAGGATGGGATTGGTGAGTTGATGGAGAAAATTCGATTATAGCGCGCACTGAAAACAGGCCTCGGTCCATTAAGGGACAACGTTGCATTTACACAACGTCGTTTTTCCGCCAATTTACTTTGTTGCGTTCCGGTGTTTTCAACATTGAAGTTGCGAACCGAGATACCAAAAATTTATTTCGTCCTATCTACGACGAAATATATAGAGCATACAACTTTACGAGGGTCGAGGAAGTCAGAAATATTCCCGACTTACGTACAGAGATTTTCCTATTTTTACGAATTATCTATCATCGTAATACGCTTCTCTGTCTACGTCAGACAAAGTGTTTAAATTATTCGACGATTATCTCAAGATCAAGATTCGATGTTATTGCTTAATCGATGTTGATCCTTAATCGGTTGACCGAGCAACGTGCAGAAAACGGAACGTAGATTCTGAACGAACAACCATTTTTTCTATTCTTCTTCTACTTCTCGGTATTATAAAGGAAGAAAAATGGAGCGCGAGACGAGATGAGAAAATTTGGGGAACGTTCTTTCCTTTTCTCCTTTACTATTCTTCCTTCTTCTCCATTTTTCCCCTTTTTTCTTTCTTTTTCTTTTTTTTTTCTTTCTTTTCTTTTTTTCCAGACTTGGAAGAAAATAATTTAAGACAAATGATTTAGATGAAGAAGTTTGAGGTAGGCGAACCGGATTCTTTTGCTAGGAACGATCTCGAGATTGGGACGAGCGAGCGAAGCTGCTGGGTAACGAAAGGATTGGGGGATTTGACCGACTAAGATCGAATGAAAAATACGTTTCCTCGGAGATTCGTTGAGATAGAGATTCGGTAGAATTCGAGGCGACCCTAAGGACAACACGTAGCATCGGGCGAATCAAAATTGAACAATGGCGAGTCAAATCCTTAGGCGTTAGAAGATAATTAAAATTGGGAAACGCGAACGAGAGAAAGCAGTAGAAGTGGCGATATCTGTGAAACGAAACTGATCGCTCTATTCGATATTTTCGATCAATTTCAAGATCCTCTTGCCAACGTAGCATCAGTCGCAAGATCTAAGAGTACGAAGTTCCATAAACGAGTCTCCTGGTTTCTCGTCTTGGACCGCGTCGTCTTACCCTAATCCAATTCTTTCTCATTGTCATTGTTCTTCGCCGACTTCATTGTATATCGTCATCCATGCGTCCTGCACGATGGCATTTTGTGGCACGACGTCTGTTGTCGATGGAGACGCACGCACGCGTACGAAGGGAGACAAAAGAGATACAACAAAACGAAGCTAAAACAAAAAGTAAACGAAAATGAAAAACCAAGGGACGAATAAAATTGTGTACCAAACGGGGTTGTCGCGTGCGCCACGTTATTTCAAAAAGAAAAAAAAAAAAAGAAAAAAGAAAAAGGGAAAGAAAGAAACGAAAAGAAAGGAATTACAAAGTATTAAAGATTGCGGATATTTATGCAAATCCATATTTTTATTCGTGCGATTGAAGATGAACTATTAACGGGATTTGTTTCGCCTAGTGAATACGTATTAAAAATTACGTTACGCATTATTAACATTATTATCAATCGACCGTGAATATTTTATATATTTGAGCACGTTATGTGCGCTTCGCGCGATTTTTATATAATCTTATATTTTCAATAAATGCATAAAAATCCGCAATTTATTAGTAACGAGAAGGTTAAAGGAAAATCCCATGAACGCACCGATAACCGATTTCCCATGTTTCACGTGTGCGTGGAGCGTTCTCGCTCGAATCGAGGATATAAAAGATGTTCTAGAAAACGTTCCGAGTTTTTTCAATGATTCTCGATGAGCATAGGATATAAAAGAAAAGGGAAAAAAAAACGATATCTTCTAAGCTAGGCTTAAGTACGATTCTGTCTAAAAGAAGAATAACAAAAAGGTCTGTCTATCTGTTTCTCTCTCTCTCTCTCTCTCTCTCTCTCTCTCCCCTCCCCCTCCCCCTCTCTCGCTCTCTTTCACACGAATATAAGACACACGCACACATACATACATACATACATACATACACATCCATACATTACACACACAGTCACAAAACATACGAATTCTCTGGAAAAAAAATATTAAGCTCGTAGATAAACCAAAGATAAGGAAAGTTCGGTGTTAGTCGTTAGGAAAGCTCATTAACACAACCGGATATTCATCGTCCGCCTTTGATCGATCACGTCTTTTAAAAGCAGAATTAATACTCGAGTCATTGCCGGGGAGCTGTAGAGCCAATCGCTCTAAAGTCGCTCCGATCAGAGAGAAAAGAAAAAAAATGTGAAAGATATAAGAGAATATAGTATAAGCACGTTCGATTCTTGTATTGTATTTAAATGAGAGGAGGGGCCATTTTAAACGTCGTCGAGCGAACGACGACGATGCGGTCCCCCGTTTTTTAGCCGTAAGATCGTACGAATCTTGTTTCCGTTTCGTATTACTAAGAAAGAAAAGAAAATATTATTCGACGGAACGCAGCGAAACTTTACGATTCGTGATCGAAATCGTGCGAATTTCGGTTTTCGTATTACCAACACGGAAGAAAGAAATTATTCAACGACGAGATATAACGAAAATACGATTCGTGATCGAAATCGTGCGAGTTTCGTTTAGTTTCGTATTATGTAAAAATAAAAGGAGAAAAAGCGAAAAAAATAAAAAAAAGGGAAAGAGAAAAGAAAACTGTTTAACGAAAAACCACAGCGAAATTTTGTGACTTCCGTATTTTTTCTTTTTTCTTTTTTCTTTCGTTACGCGTAAGTAATTACGGCGATTGTCGTTGTTTCTATTTAAAAAGAGGATAAAACGCGGAGACGATCAGACGCCGAATTCTCGCAAATCGTGTCGTACGTGTGTATGTATACGGCACACGTGATTGTCATCGATACTTTTGCCGTCATGTGTACTATCATATACACCTGTCCAAAGAGAGTAAGTACGCACGTACGTATAGGTTCTTTCTCACACCGAGTGATTCTAATTTTTAAGCTAACACACGAGCGCGAGTGCGCTACGATATAAGTTCTAAGGTTTTGAATATTGTACTACTTATGAATTCACTGTCAAGCCGTAATATGTATTATATGTTCTTTTGTAAGATCTAAACGATAAATAAATAAATCGTCGAGAAAGAAGAACGTTGCGAAATGTACATCTTTGCCTGCTGCGATATCGATTACCCTCGAGAATGAGAAAATCATTTCCAAAAACACGTTTCGATAACTTTTCCTGTTATTATCCTTCGTTCGTCCATTATCCATGGACTTTACCTACTTTACCTTGCTGCTTATGACCGAAGCAAAATATTATTTTTACCTTTTCCACGGTATCTTTGCTTGCCTTTGTTATCTCGACTTTATTTTGTTATCTTGCCTTTGTTTCGTTTCATTAGAAAGTCTCGAACAAGAGGGACATCGACGTTTTTCATTTTTATTTATAAATAAAAAAGCTTCATAGATACACGTATGTTATAAAATATGATACGATAGAATCGATTTTTAAAACTTAACGCGCGACAGCAAAATCGTTCGTGTCGCGAAATTCTATTAATCCACGCGTTTTGAAATTTATAGTTAACTCGTACATTTATACATTGTCGCTCTAAATTGACAAAGACGTCTGGATTCTTACGAGCTTTGCATTTCTTGTTTACTGCTTTGTAATTTCATTTTTTAAGATCGAGCAAATATTAAACTGAAGCAATTTAACGGGATCAAAGGTTTGATAAGAGTCGAAGCGGAAAACCGGAATACGAGACGATCACGGAACGCGTCTTCTTCCTTTTCCATCGCCATTTCAGATACATTAGAAAATAAATAAATAATGAAATTAGTAAATCGTACGTGATTCTATAATCTGTTTATCCTACGACAAACGTGCATTCGCTAATTCCATGTCTGATGCGCATTTAAGTGGCATATTTATTCCGTAAATCACGCGACTAATTTCGAAATAATGGTAACGCGTTGAATCCATAGGATTTTTGTTTAACCTCGTTAAAATATCTTGAAAATACTTCGTTCTCGGTTCTTATCTATTACTATTTTTGTTCCCTTGGTTTCCCGATTCCTACGTAATGTTTATAATTTTCTTTAAATATCTGTGTAGTATACGAGACTTTTTATCGGTTAAAAAGACATTTTAACTTTAACTTGGCAAACTTTGAAGCACGAGATAATCGACTTCCCACGACTCGAGCGAAACTGTCCTGATTTTAACTGTTCGTCGCCGTACATAATCGTCTGAGTATACACGATCACCTATCGATTCGTGTTCCAACGCAAATCGATCGCGTGTCATCCGTCGGCATTGAACGACTGTTTGCTCCGAGTACGTGCTTGTCCGTCTTCGAGAGAACAACTCAACGATTTTAGTGCTATACCATCGATCTTGGCGAAAGTTTCTTCGGAAAAAGTATACCTTGATTTACCCGAATTTTTCAACTTATTCTCCCTCGTAAATCTATTTTATCGTTCGCTTCTCTCGTCTTTCTCACTTGCCTCTTCGTTGTTTTAATTTTAATTCGGCAAAGTTTAGCAATTCTAATTGTTCGTAAGTGTAATTGGCGAAATTGGCCGAGGCATCGATTCGCGAGTGACGAACGAACGACCGGTTTTAACGTGAATTTAGAGCGAACGAGAAGTAGCCGACATGACGGCATAAATTACTACGGAGTGGCTCACTTCCATCCAAGGCTTTTCTACAGAGACACGGTAAGCACGCTGGGAAATGTGTTCCCGTAAGTAGCTCATAAATATAATAAATATCTCCGTGTTCGATTACCGGGCCAACGATGTCGCGAATTTATGGATCTACATCGATCAACTCAGCTGAATTGCCTGTTTTCCGCTTCATAGAGAGAGGAGTGCAAGGGAGAAATTCTATCATCTATAGCTCTACGGTTACAATCCATGAAGCAATCCTATGGATCTTAAAACTCACTAGTGGGAAACCTGGGAAATTTTCTATGGACGGTGACGTTTCTCACGCGGAACTAATATTATTCCGGTATCGACGACTCCACAGAAACCTATTCTATATCAGTTCTTCGAGTTCTCAACCAGAACTCTAGAAAATTCTATAGACGTTGAAATTCTCCCTTGGTGGGAAAAATACTTGAAGATCGTACCAATAAAATTCCAATATTTGTAATCCATAAATCTTGAATCAGATTTCCCTCGTTCGATCGACTAGAAGTTTCGTTAAACTGTAAATTACGAAATCTCGAAATTCGTTGCTCGTCGACTATCCGTTAAAGATTCTGCTAAATTTCTATCGCAAGTGGAATTAAATCTTTATATTTCCTAATAAATATTGATATTTCATAATAATGACGTAAAAGAAAAAACAAGATAGTAAGTACTATGAAATTTACAAAAATTACACTTTTACCCGATATATTGCATCGTCGTGATTTGCTTAACCCGAAATTCAAGTTCGTTATCTACGCGCTAAACCGTTCTGCTAAATTTCTATCGCAAGTGGAATTAAATCTTTATATTTCGTAATAAATATTGATATTTCATAATAATAACGTAAAAGAAGAAAAGTATTGGAGAAAAAACAAGATAGTAAGATGAAATTTACAAAAATTACACTTTTACCCGATATACTACATCGTCGTGATTTGCTTAACCCGAAATTCCTCAAGTTCGTTATCTACGCGCTAAACCGTTCTGCTAAATTTCTATCGCAAGTGGAATTAAATCTTTATATTTCCTAATAAATATTGATATTTCATAATAATGACGTAAAAGAAGATCGTATTGGAGAAAAAACAAGATAGTAAGATGAAATTTACAAAAATTACACTTTTACCCGATATATTGCATCGTCGTGATTTGCTTAACCCGAAATTCCTCAAGTTCGTTATCTACGCGCTAAACCGTTCTGCTAAATTTCTATCGCAAGTGGAATTAAATCTTTATATTTCCTAATAAATATTGATATTTCATAATAATGACGTAAAAGAAAAAACAAGATAGTAAGTACTATGAAATTTACAAAAATTACACTTTTACCCGATATATTACATTGTCGTGATTTGCTTAACCCGAAATTCAAGTTCATTATCTACG
Source organism: Bombus haemorrhoidalis (assembly GCA_014825975.1). Classification (NCBI taxonomy): domain Eukaryota; kingdom Metazoa; phylum Arthropoda; class Insecta; order Hymenoptera; family Apidae; genus Bombus; species Bombus haemorrhoidalis. Next base: position 12,872,328 of record CM026169.1, read on the forward strand.
CGCTAAATCGCTCTGCTAAATTTCTGTCGCAAGTGGAATTAAATCTTTATATTTCGTAATAAATATTGATATTTCATAATAATGACGTAAAAGAAGATCGTATTGGAGAAAAAACAAGATAGTAAGATGAAATTTACAAAAATTACACTTTTACCCGATATATTGCATCGTCGTGATTTGCTCAACCCGAAATTCCTCAAGTTCGTTATCTACGCGCTAAACCGTTCTGCTAAATTTCTATCGCAAGTGGAATTAAATCTTTATATTTCCTAATAAATATTGATATTTCATGATAATGACGTAAAAGAAAAAAACAAGATAGTAAGTACTATGAAATTTACAAAAATTACACTTTTACCCGATATATTACATCGTCGTGATTTGCTTAATCCGAAATTCAAGTTCATTATCTACGCGCTAAATCGCTCTGCTAAATTTCTATCGCAAGTGGAATTAAATCTTTATATTTCGTAATAAATATTGATATTTCATAATAATAACGTAAAAGAAGATCGTATTGGAGAAAAAACAAGATAGTAAGATGAAATTTACAGAAATTCATTAAGTTCGTTATCTAAGCGCTAAATCGTTAAAAGTTGCAATAAATTTCCACTCCAGTCGGAGTTGAATTAAAAATCTTCGAAGTCTGGGTCGTCAGAATTATACCGTTACGTTATGTATCGCGTGGTTCTGGTTTGTCTAATTTGAAATTCACCTAAATCGTAAATGTATCTCCATATAACAGGAGATCTTTAACCCCATTACTCGTGGACCAGACTGTGCACGCATCGAGCGCTACGGAGATTAAGTGAAACCAGACTCTCGAAAGCATCAACACGCAGAACGTCGGCTGTAAATTACAGCGAGTTATACAGGAGGGAGCTAAAGCCGCGGTAATTGGTCCGCATTTACAGATTCGATTTAATTTATCTGAGCTGCGCATATCGATCTCCCCTGCTCAATTAACGATACAAGTATAATACCTCGAAACTAACCGTATCGAAATCGCAATCATCGACTGCAAACCAGACGTTTCCACGTTGTAACGATCTTCACCTCCTAAATGAATCGTAACTTTGTTAGCGACCTTGTAACGCTGTTTTCGATATCGCGCGTTATTACGAATAACCGTTGCGTTCAAAATTTTCACGCTCATAGAATTTCAAAAGATTTCGTAGAATTATCGTTTAGCGAGTTTACGTTTACGAATTGACTCGAGAATATTTGATACGTGGTTGGACATATGGCAACATATTTCACGAAATTTTGTGCGCCGATGGATAACGAAGCGCACGAAGTACTTGATGTCGGACTTTCTGAAATTCAGAAACGTTAGATTCGACGTGTAGTTGATGATAAATATGTAAAAAGCCATCGTCGCGCAAGTATCTTGCAACGGTATTCTTTCGCCTCGAGAATTTCTCCGTCTCGCAGCAAGAAACCTTTTCACTTGCAATCATTCTTGGAAGGATTTCTCGCAACACGCGCAATGCAACTCCATTCTTCTCGGCCACTTGTTAAAAGCGTCTAAAAGGGCCCCTTTTATAATTCACCTATTCCCAATGGCGTTGCAGTTAGAAAAGCATTCTGCGTCGCTAAGAATTTCATTAATTTCCTTCCCCCTTTTTTTTCTTTTCCAACCAAACGTTCTTTTACGCTGGAGAAATCGAGTTTCCATTTCGTTTCTCTCGGAAACGAAACGATGTAACTTCTTCGGAAACGGAAATTTATCAAGGCAACGGATGAAGATAATTATTTGCTGCTTCTCTTCCTTTTTTTTTTTTTTTTTTTTTTTTTTTTTTTTTTTTTTTTTTTTTTTTTTTTGAGAAAATCAACAACGCAACGAGATGCAAAGCAAAGAATTATTGTAGAGAAATAATTACAACTATCAGCGAGGTAATCTGACGCGTCAATACGGAGAATGTAAAAAATATTTTCAACAAATATTTGAACAAAAATTTTGAAAAATTTGATCATACTAGAAACAAAAAATGTGCTTACACGTACCACCTGCGTCTGTTTAAACGGTGCTTATAATTTTTATCTTGGAAATTTTCTTCCAATTTCCCATTCGGTAAATATATGTATATCGCGTGACTAATCTCGCATAGCGTGTATAACCATCGAATTTATCTTAACGAACAACATATTGCGTTATAAATAAAATTGTATAAAAAAAAAACTCGCGATTCCACGAAATTCCACTTGAGAGGATTAGTATTACGAGTAAAATTGTATAGTACTACGTTCGAAATATTTAAAAGGACCGTATAATTGAACGAATACTTTGAAATCCTTTCATCAACTTCATTTAGAAGTACAAAAATTATTTAAACCGCGCGCTATTCTTTTTCGTATGAAGAAACTCGTATTACGTGTAATAACTCTTTCTTATATTTTCAACCATTTACCACGTGCTTCCAACGTATCTAGTTACAAAAGAAACACCCCGTATAGAATGAGATTGAAGAACACGATTACGATAGAGGCACGGAGGAAACAAAATGAAAAATATCGAGTAACGGCGTTCACCTTTTTCATTTCGAGGCTCGTTGACAAACGTCGAGAACACTCTCCCGTTGAATCGCTGCATTTGAAGTCGCGGTTCGAATATAATTAGCCACGAACGATTCGCGGATGAAAGACCGATCGAGTCGACCGACGGTGACCGCTCGATTGCCTCGATTCAATCTCACTTCCGGTAAATCGTGCCACGACTGCGGATTCGTGAAGGGAATTTAAAAAAAAAGAAAAAAAAGACCCTGCCGGAATTCGCGAGAAAGAGATGGACCGCGAAAAAATGTCATTTGACAATTTTTGACAGCGACTTTTTCCTGTCTTTGTTATAATGCGAGAAATTTGAGCAGGAGTAGAAAGATAATTTAAAAAATGGCATCACGAACGATCCTTGGAACGTTACAATTTGAAAAAGTCGTTGGAACGTTAAAATTTTGAAAAATCGTCCGAGTATGAGAATTTTGAGAAAATTATTCGCGATGGAGGGAAATGGAAATACGATGCTAATAAGGTGCGTTCGGACCAACGGGAAATAATTCTGCCGTGAAAACCACGTATTATTTCAAGAAATCAACTTACGTAAAGAATAATAAACATAATAAACGAAATCACGTAAATTCGCATGTAAAATAAATCTCGTGATATTACTGTAATAAAACATAATAAATATAATATAAGTGTACAAGGTTACAGATAGAAAAAGAAAAATTCTAAAGACTATTGAAGAAGGAAGATTCGAAGGACGTTGAATATTTCGTTTCGAAAGTTTCACGATCTCCTGTTTACAGGCATGAAAGTTGCATTAACGATTCGAAGCGAACGCGAGCTTCGCAGGAAAGAAAAGCAAAAGAAAGAACGTAGCGCAAAGGAAATTGTTAGGTGAAAGAGCGATTAGCCAATTAATTTGATGATAACATTGAACGATCGATCGTCGAACGCGAGTCCAAAAATCCCCAAAAACGTATACGTTCGAGTGCATCTAGCATTCATAGCTTCGACATCCGCTTTTTCGGTCAAGAAAGAAATCTTCCTCTTGAGCGAAAAATCTTCACGTTCTGAACTTTCATCTCGACTTCGTCCATGTTATTTCCACCGTCTCCGTCGTCTCGTCGTCTCGTTGACCTTCCCTCGCCGTTACATGCGTAACGCAGCGAACCGACCACTCGTCTTGCGCGTCATTAGCGTTCAGAGGACTGGACACAATAAATCCTCATTCTTAGCCGGCCTACTTTCAATTAGTAAGGCTAATTGTCGGCGATGATACAGTCGCTCGAGTGGTTTCGCGTTTCTACTTGAGAAATTTAACGCGACGTCGTGGGATCCTTGTTTGCTGCCCGCCTATTTCTCGACAGCTAAACTGCCTCCGTATGCTCATCCACGCAGAATTATGTAAAAGGATCAATTATCGCTAATTCACGGAGTTTATATAAACCTGTTGTACGTTCTTGTCGGATTACTGTCGTGTTTTGTGCTGTTTTGTGCGCGGAAATCGTGTGTTCCTTTTTTTTTTGGCTTTCTTTTTTCCTTCTCGTGCCTAGGGAAGATCGGCGGAGATTCCTTGACGAGGCGACTCGAGGTTCGAAATTGATAGATTGCGGGTGTTCGTGCGTTTATGGGAAATTTGATTGTGTAAAAACGCGGAGAGTGAAATTCTATTTCTTTAACTGCGTCCGTTAATGTATACATGATATACAGAAAAGCCCGCAATCTATCGATTACATTGGACAACGTGGATTTGACGGTTTGGTCGAAAGGGTAGAAACAAACTGGGTAAGGAAAGAACCGATCAGTAGTTTGGATGTTTGGTAGAAGAAATTTATTTGATTAAACGTAGAGGACGATTGACCGGATAAGTTAATGACCGAATAAAGGTAGATTACTGTGTATTTTGTTCTCAGTCTGTTGCGTATCGTAGATTTTTCAAGGTAAATTTCAGGCTAAATTTTTTTCCCTCTAAATTGAGATTTATTTTGTCGTTAGTTACATTAATGAGAAGGTATTTGGAACAAGGTAGCTATACGAAACGCTCCATAAAAGGAAATTAAGCGTTGTAAACGTTTTTCTGACAGACAAGGAACGGGATTAAAACGCAATTTCTTTCGTAGCTTTCTGTATTCTATTTCTGCAATAAAATTTTCCACTCTTTAGGATCATGCTTTATGGCGATTGTAAAGTGTATCGTAGCCTATCGTAGTATCATAGCGTCAGTCATATGCTACTACACCGTTTCAAATAATCTTCAAATATCTTACCAAATGATTTACTTTCCTCGAAAATGTTTAATAAATACTTGGTTCTGCGTATTTTCAAGCAAATTTCATTGTAAAAATTCCTTACCAGTAAAGATAAAGCAAACTGGTTTAGATAAATACAAATAATCAACGACGTAATACGCGAAAGTGACGAGAAGAAGAAGAGGGATGACGATAAATCGAATGATTTAAACGAGTCCGTGTGGTCGTTCAATGAAAAGGAAATTCGATTTCTTCGCTGTGCGGTCAAGGAAATATCTTGTGTGAGCCGAGAGGTTCGTAGAGAAGCAAATTGATTTTCGTGTACCTTATCCAACCCTTGCGAAGACGTGGTACGGTTCTAGTTCGCGAAAAATAGGGGCGGAAAAAATGAAGAAAGAAGGGCGGCGGATGCTAGTTACTCGAGCTCATCGTTATTCTAAAAAAGCATTCGCGAGCTCTAAGATAAATCGCATAATTTATGAAAGCAGCTTCCGTATAATCCTCTGCAGTGTCTGCAGCCGTGATTTGCTTCTGTTTCCATCGGAAACCCATTCCACTGGCAGAGTTTTCCACGTGGAAATAATTGTGCCACTCACAAATCAAGCCCTGCCCTCCTTTCGCCATAAAGGAACGACGATCGAGACAAAGGGATTGGCTTGTTTCTTCCACGTGTTAGCAGCTATTCGCTATGCAAAACGAGTAACACGGGTAATTTTGTGTTCCTTCGGTGTTGGTTCCTTTGATACTAATTTTCGTATCGAATATCCTTGAAGTACCTGCTGCGCTATTTAAAGAAATCGGAAGAACGATTAATTTGAGAAATTTGTAAACGAGAACATTAACGATGGAACTCTAGCAGAGTAGTCAGAACAATCGAACGATTTCGAAGAGGATTTTTCACGATTCGAACGATTTTTTTCTAGAATATACGTGTACAATAGTTTGTTTTCCTCTTTCGCATCGTACATCTTATCGCGTGTTTTTCATTTTCATTCCATACAAATCTTTTATTTCGGTCGTTAATAGAATTCTAATGTTAATGGAGAATTGTTTTTAACGCTGATTGGGACAAAGGGATTGTTCTGCGACATTCTGGCATTCGACAGAGGAAATCTCTCTTTCCATCGATATTAGCTAATTTCGATACTGCGTATCTTTGAAATATTAATATATATTGAAATTGGTGACTTTCGTTTCGGCTGTTAGAGTGGTGAAAATTACGAGTTTATAAATGTTCATGGAAAATTTGTCAATTCACAACGATTCGTTTCTGCAGATCTCCCTGTCCGTGTCGATTTTTTAGTTTCCATCGTTATAATTGTAAGGTGGTTTGATATTTTTAACATCTGCGCAACGGTAGAATATTTCTGGAAGAGTACACAGATAGAATAACATTTTTTCATGCTTTCTAGGCGTGGAATTTTTTGTAGCATGTTGTAAAAAAATATAAAAGATAGGAAAAAATAATTTTTAGAAAAAGGGGGACAATTTAATCAAGAGCTGGCGAGTTCCTCTATTCTATTCGACATACAGCAACGTAATACCTGTTTTTGTCGGGTATTGATTTTTATGCGATTTAAAAAGAAAGGAACAACAGAAGAGAGAAAGCAAAATGGTAATAGCAAGAGAAAAAGGAATGTTTTGGGTAAAGGTTTGAGTTACGAGTTCCATATTTTTCCGGCGGGCCGGAATCACGCAAGTTTTTCAGCCTCTCCAGTCGATTTTCCATTGAATTCGAGAGTTTCCTCGCATACAGATATCGATATTCTTCCTTTCTCTCTATTTATTTTTTTGTTTGTTTTTTCCGCATTGTACGAACGATCGAAGGAGGACAGTATCTAACGTTTCGCTTCTGAGCGCCATTAAAATCTTCTATACAGTAAAAGCATCTAAATAATGAGAATTCAAAAGATAGAAATTCTTATTATACTTTTAATAAAAATAGGTCGCAATATCTTCTTTTGTCCTTGTTTTAACCCATTAGGGGTTGAGCAGTAAAATAATACAGAGAAATTGATTAAAAGTGATATTATCGAAGGAACAACGAGCGACGAAGGTCCAAGCGTTTGACAATTAAAGCATTTTCTAAATAAAGAAATTAAAAAATTGGGCAGAATGGTTAAAATTAATCGATCGGTTAGAATATCGTCAATTAAAAATTATTTCTACAAAATTATGATTATTATCGTTCGGTCGATTCACCGTTGCGTTAAAAAAATTAAATAGACGAGATATAGCAGTTTTTAACTGTAAAATATTCGATTGCGACGAGTTAAATCGTCGTGTTGTCTTGACAAAATTACAAAGAAATCTATCATCTCGTTTCGTTATTCCGTATGAAGTTGTTCATATAGGATCGTTCAGTCACGATTTCATTCCTAATACATTCGATTGCTATTTCGTTTGACGCTCGCGTGACACTTTTTGCATCGTCGACGAGAAACCGCCTCTCGAATCGTCGACGAACGATCGAACGTTAGTTTGCGGTTACGAGTTAATCGCGTAATAACAATAGCCGATTGACTTTCCGTTTTATTGATTGTTCGCTCGCCGAACGAAAACAATATCGTGCGATTTAAAACAGGGAAACGTGAAAAAGGTTGGTAGGAAAAGAATCAAATAAATTAAAATCCAAGAATCTTTGCAGAAAGAATTTAATAGCAAGTTTTACGATACTCCACGTTTTTGAAATATGAAATTTCCGATTTTTCCCAAGTATTTGAATCCGTGCAGCAAACACTCGCAGTTCAATTCCAACTAAGATTTAATTCGATCAAATTTCAGTCTTACGCGATTTAAAGAAGAATTAAGACCAATCTCGCTACTCATTGCGCGTTAATTAATCACTGGAACTGCAAGTACGCGGCACGAACAACGCGTTCGGGAAATCGTTTGCTGGCCGAACGTCCCACGATGAAATATCAGGCGTGAACGTTTTCAACGATCCTTTCTCACTGAACTGTACGAGAAATCGATTAACACCAGGCAAGACTGGATAATAACGTTTCTATCGAACGGATCGCCTCCGTTGAAAAACGCTATACGTTAGCTTCGCGACACTGTTCGCGCGTCAAACGTGTCGGCATTAAGGGAATGGCGTATATCCGTTGGGGAGATTTAGACGACGAGGTCAATCAGGATCAATCGCGATGTAATTGGATCGTGCATCGTAGAAACGGATAAACAATATCGGGAACGAGCCGATATATCGGCCGAGAATCGTTGATTTCACGACAGATACTTTTGTCCCTCTGTGTGTGATTCTTCTACAAACCGCTTGGTATATCGCGAAACTGTCGTTCGTGTGTTTATTGGGAAATAGGTTTTCATGGGTTACCGATAGCAAACCAATGTATTTTTAGGTTGTTACAGTAATAAGCGTCGTTTCGGAACAAACGGTATCGATAGAGGTGTAATTTGCTTTAAAATAAATAGTTTTATTCGAAGAAAAAATCTTAATTGGAACTTCTTTTTGCGTTAGATTTTGTGTTAGATTTGTGTCGTGTAATAAATATCGTTTGCAAATAAACGATCGATAGACGCTTGTCTTCATTTTTATTCCTTTTTTTTCTTTTTCTAAATTTACAACTTGATAAGATTGACCAATAGCATTGTATTATAGAATATTAAGTATTATAAAATTATTCCGATATATAATATAAACCTTTAATAAATCTATGGTTTCGCCAAACCGTTCAAAGAATTAACAACCTCGAAAGACAAGAATTTTGTCGAACGACCAAAGAGTCCTTTCCAACGCGCGCGCTCAACGATCATCGTTACGTCGTTTACAGTCATCGTTGCATCGATCTTTGCCCCGGCACAGTCATTCGTCAACGTCGTTCGAATTAAGATAGCCTCGTCAGGGAACACGATCTGCTCCATTCAGACGAACAGTTCTTGGCGAAACGAAATTGCGAAACAATAAAAAATCTGTCGCGTCAGGCGAGAACTATGAGTTGATCGACGGCCAGTGAAGAGTGAAACGAGCTTTTTGCAACCGGCCGCAAGTTACAAAGCTATCTAAATCAAAATGGTAAAAATATTGCTTGAACGATGTAGCCGCGAACGACGGTGAAATTTGGATACGAATTGCTTCGGTGCATGATCGCAGCTTTGGATCCACTTGTTCTTCGATAAATCAATCTTTTTCCAAGCATGTGCGCAACGTGATATTACGTGTAAAGTTACGTGATAAAAGTGGAACAAAGTTTCTTCGTGGAAAACCCTTCTTCTTAAGAGAATTTAAATTAAGAAATTATCTTCATCGCGAGATATCCGGAAGAACAACTAACAAACGAATTTTCGTTTACAATTTCCTCTATATAGAGCAGGATACGACTTATTGGAATCGGCGAGTAAAATAAACAACGAAATAACTTCGAAAAATAGAACAATTGTACGATAAAATAAAAATCATGTAGCCATCGTAGAGCTATACTCATTTCCTCGTTCTCGATATTTTTCCTCGCTAGATTTAAAACATTAGATTGTCCGAAAAGTGTCTTTCTCTTATAGACACGTGTTTTACAACGACGCATCTTTATACAAACATGAAACCTAATTTGTCGAACGTTGCGATCCTCGTTCTGATAGAACAAAATGGATCATAGGTAATTCGATAAAATAATGTAGAACAGAAAATTATTTCCTTATAAAAGCTAATACAAATCGTTTCCATTATCGTGTCAAAGATCAATAGTATGATCTCATAATACGCAGCGAGTTTGATTATTCCGTGCAAAGTTCAGGATCGAATCCTAAAACGTAGAAACTTGATCGACTCGAATAACTTAGTATCTTAGCTCGGAAAGGCGAAAAGCCTGAAGCAAAACGAAATCCTCGATGAAATAACGTCTGCGTGTACGTATCGGGTTCGTTAATTTCATTCTTGCTGGTTGCGCGTTTCCCGCTTGCAATTATCGGCGGAAAATCAGCATCGAACGATAAAACGATGAAAACGGATGGAGAGTGACAGAACTGGCAGCGACGCGACTGAAATTTCAGCTTTAACATTATATGATATCATTAAACCATCTACCTGCATCGCTCACGTGCACCCAATTTACCTTACAAATATTATCTCTGTAAACGATTAACGAATTATCGAGTTTTCCATCGTACCGCGCTTGCGATTTTTCTGCTTAAACCTTCGAATAATTGCAAGCATTATTTCCTCTTTTTCATCCTAGACGACGAACATTTTATATTTATAACGCCGACTATGTACAATCTCACGAACCGTTGTATATTTCTTAACGATTTTTAAGAACAGATCTGTTATTGCATGTACAGCTGCGATACGTGTAACAGTTTGACGTTGTCGAGGATATAGCATTTGCTTATTGGAATTTCTGTTTATATCTGTATTTGCTAATTAATTTGATCGTAATATAATAGTGTAAATATGTTTATGGAATGTATTTGCTGTCTTGTATCGGAACTTCGCTATTAGATCATAATCGATACACAGAACGTGTAGTACGATTGCAATATTGAATTATCGAATGATTCGTATTGAACAGTTTAGTAAAAGATCGAAGAGAATGACGTTTGTTTGAACTTTGTTGAAAAGATCGATCTTAAAAGCGTATAGTACGAAACTGTAAATATTTTGCCATCGTATTAGATACAATGGTAATAATTAGTCATTAATCATAATATCATTCGTGAATTCGTATCTGGAACTTTCCTGCGAACCTTCGCAATTATACTACTCTTGCATTCTCTCTCTCTCTTAATTACCTTCGTATAATCCCTCTACCATTTGCCACGTCTGTAATACCGTGTGACTTATAGGAAATGATTTCTCGACTCGAAGAAATATAACGAATGCTTCGTAACAATAAACGCAGAACCTACACAACTCGCATTCTCATCTGTACATATGATAACGGGACTGTGAAACGTTTATGCATTTAAACAACAAATTTAAAGATACACGAACATACTAGAACGCAACGTAATAAACGAACAAATGAAAATTATGGTATACAAAGTTATATAAAATATCTAAAGTGGAACAAATAAATAAAAGGTTTCGATCGAATTAAGTTTCCTGTATCAAAGTTACGTATAGATATACGCGGTCTGATAATAATAGCAAATATTGCTTGTTCCTAAGCGATCTACGGTAAATAACATTAATCGCTTTAACGATATAACGGTATATTTATTCATAAACAAAGGTCAGATTTAAAAGACGCTTGGACACGTAGCCGGCCAATAACGTTCAGCTTACAAAAGACTCCTTAAGACGTGGCCGGTTATTAAAGCTAATGTTAATAAACATTTATCCAGTTTCCGCTAAATCCTTGCTTCTTTCATTAGGGAATGTTCTCGGTGCGTGAAAAGCAACAAGTATTCCTGCTGTTCTTCGTCCAAGTCGTCCTAATCGTCCTAATGGGAGCGTTGATGACGTACGGGCCCGAGGCGGACGCTAATTCGCTAAAAAATCACGGACAGTCAGGTCTGTATGAGTTCCATAAGAGAGTGCATACGAGCAACGAGTTATACTCGACGATGTAACTTATCACAGCGGCCAGTACGCCGTTATTATCGTTGAATATGTATCTCGTGACGTCGCGTCGAAAAATATACACGGTCATTGTACATTAATTTTGGAAAATTTTCATCCGTGATTCTCTTTACGATCCAATGATTACGACGCGAATAAATCTTGTGCAACAACGAGACTACGTAAATAAATGGGAATAACCTGCTTTTTCTAGCACATCACGTTCGTAAATGTTAATGGAATTTGAATAATTTTGTTTGGTTCTTTACGAAGCTTTTTTCCCGTAATGATCGAAACGCCGATTAAACGTAAAGAAATCGATAGAAGTTGGCGAGCTTAGTAAATAACGTAGGGAATTTTGTAAAACGTAGAAGGAGGTAGCAATATTCGCTTTTAGCGATTTTATGGTATAACGTATTTTGTTGACAAATCGATCGTGAAACTGTAGAACCATCGTATCGCGAAGGGTTACAATTACCACTTTTTATTATTTACATAGGCAAAATTTTGATACTTCCAGTCCAATGATTTTCCTCTGCGAGCGTTAAGTATAGAAAGTAATGAAATATAAACGGTAGTACAGGTTTCCTTTATCAGTCTAATTTTGTCTGGGTGAAGGAAAAAGGAAAGCATCCCAAGACGAAGAAACTGTCGCTTCTTGCTTCCTCCCTTACCATCAATCTACCATTATCTCTAGGCAAATTACAAGATACACCGGGTGAAATCAAACGAAGAAAGGAAAAGACAAACGAACAAGATCCAGGAAGCAAACAATTACTCACCCTCGTCTCTGTTTCTCTTTACTTTTCTTTTTTTTATTCCTTTACTCGGTCGCGAATAAAGCTGCACCGTGTCGCGTCGCGATAAATTGAGAAGGAAACGATCTTTGCGTCGTATTTTCCTTAAATATCGTTTCGTATATAATTCTGAATGACCAGGCCCATTTTCTTTTTCGGTCACGATCGCAAGAAATAAATAGATCGAATTTCCATAAATATGCACATGTTGAACGACGAGTCGAAATACGAATGGAACTTGTACGTCGAATATCACACGGTTCGCGTTTCATCGGTCTGAATCAAAGTGTCACGAGAAATATACTGTTTTGAAGATCGTCGAAGTAACTTCTCTTGCAAGCATCGTTATTCTCTGGCAACGTTAACGTAGACCATCTTGAGCTACGTATCTTGAGCAACGTTCGAGGAGCGTCGAAGGAGGAAGAGCGAAGAACGTTTCCGTCGTTCCCGACGAAGGGAAAGTAACGAGAAAAGAAAGATGTCCCGCGGCATGGATCCGGTGGATATTCATAAAATTTCCACACCGTCGTGGCGTGCATATAACTGAAGGAGTAATTAAACTTTCAGGCGACCACGGCCGGAAGCACGTCAAGATACCGGATACGGATCCGTTACGAGTTTATCCGAGTGAGTATCCGAACGAATTTACTTAATTCCATATTTATATTCGCCCCGTGAGAAACGAATCCCGGAGAGCGCTCTGTCTTTGCCTTAACGAGAACGAACCTCGGCCTCGACTTTGAAGTCTAGCTTGTAACAAGTTCGGGGTTTATGGCTCCTCCACCTGTATACGCTATACTTTGGCAAACGGGGAATATGCAGAGTGTTAGAATTATGTTACCGGCCCCGTAGCATAGAATCGTCTTTCATAAAAATGCTGATCTCGGTTTTATATGCAGCTTTTGTGTTCTTTGATTTATAACGCAGAAGTTTCTGATTAGTTTCTGTATAATTATTAAGAAATTATGAAAACAGATACGCAAGTACTATCCTGTTAAATCTGCTTTTCTACTAAGAAAAAGGAAACTACCTGATGTTTGAAATGGACCTCGAGTTCTTTCCGATTTTCCGTATTTACCAAACAATTATATACGATCGCAAATATCCATGTACAATATTTTAAGTGAAAAAGACACCAACGTGTATTGAGCTTAAAAGAAATAAGCCTTTGTTGTTAGGATTTACTCCGTCTATACGTGAAATCTGAATTATCTAAACCGCGTGAGAATAATTGATAACATATTCTTGTACAATAATTCCTCGCTCGAAACAATATTAACAATATTAAGTGATCGTTGCCTGCAAATCTAAAAGTCGTCTGCTTAATAATAAATCCATTCCCGTCGTACCCTTTTGCGAGCTCTATTAATTTAATTCACTCTTTGACTCTGTCCGGACGTTTATTCGAGGTCGGCCCGAATAATCCGTATGAATTCGTCCATTTACTTTGTCGCTCGAAGAATTTGAATAATGCCACGTTGATTTCATAGCTAATGTCCCCGTGAATAATTTTATCGAAGATATAAAACGCGATGAATTTTCCAGCGAGATCAAAATCAACCGACGAAGAGACGCTTGGAAATCGAAATTTGGATTTTATCGAAATATCTTAATTAACGTCGAGATCGTGGAAATATTCTCCATCTAAATATAAAGCTCGGCGTATCCGCTTACTTCGTGATGATAATAAAAACGACGGCGTATAAAACGATTTATCGTGTGAATTTGCTTTTGATAGTTATGCGTAAAATAGTTAGTTTGTTAATTGCAATTTATCTTAAAATTTCCAATGTGTCTTCATTTAGAAAGAACGCTGAGATTCGAAATAAAGAGACAGAAGTTGAGATTAAAAGGATTATAGAAATAATTAACTTGCGCTAAAGAGCAAAACATTTCACGCGATGATTTCAAGGAAATTCGCGAGAATCGTTTCACACCGATATCTCCACCAGTCCGGTTTGACGGATATAAGAAGGAAATATGAAAGAAGACAACGTGTAAAACACGTTCTAACCGGAAATATTCGCAACGTATGAAACTGGTGAAAATGGTAGCAGAGGCAGCTCGCGCCGCGAAATAATAGAATTTGCGAGACTAGGATCGTAGTAGAGGCCGTTTAATTGGAGGCTGGGTACCAAAACGTAAGCACAGCCGGAAGTTAACAACCGCGCCGGCATTATCCGGCGAAGAACGACAGTGACTGGCGAGAACTTTCCAGGATCTGCTTTCACGCGCAGCGAAACGCGTAAAACGCGAATATAATAGGTGTTCACCAGTGCCGTTTAGTCTTATAATTAGATTTTTCTTTGCTCGTAAATAATAAAAGTTGTATTAATATTTCCGAATCTGCAGTAAGAGACAGTTACATACCGATAGCTTTACGAGATAGCGTGAAAGGTATTTTCTTTTGGAAAACACGTAATCAGTCTTTGTGCGTTATATAACGAGGCTATTTCTATTGAAATCAAATTCTATTAGTTTAAAGAGTCGGTAAATATTACGTCAAGAAAATCAACGAAGAATTACGCTTTGAAAACGCAAGGACAAGCTCAACAGCTGTAACGTAATCTACAGCTCGAAAGTTACGGATCGCAAACTTCTCTTTCGCAATTTTATAACTTTACGTTAAATAGGATGATTTGTAAACTTCCGATTTGTATGGTTTACGAGTTTCTGATTTTTTGCTGATTTATTGCTGGTCGTTTAATTACTCGACGAACGAAACCAATTTACTCGTAGATCTATCGTTTTATTAATATGTTGGTTTCACCTTGAATAGCGTAATCAACCGACTCGTGATCTATAAAATTTTCTTCTGAAAAGTTTGCTTTTATAATCGAACTGTATTATTCCTTAACTAACTACAGTTACTTGACTCGACTAACTTACTCGCAGAACTTTAATCTTCTCGATACGAGCTATCGGCTAAAGTCAACAATGCTCTACGCAGTCGCTCTCCTTAGTCTCATTAATAATATTGTTTCAATTATACAAGAGAAGGCCCATTTGCCAACGTTTCAATTCTACCAATTGCTAGCAAAAACGTCGTCTCGCCAAACTGAAACCACAAATTACGAATATACCAAGATGTATAATAAACTCACATATTAGGTTGTCCGAGAAGTTTCTTTCGTTCGATAAGGCGACAATAGATGAACAACAATTTCTGTTTTATATTATCCTATCGAATTAGGTGTGATCCATTCTATTCGTTCTATTTCCATTATTATATTCGTGCATAATTCAATAAACTAATATAAAACAAAAGTCTATTATTTCCTTATAAAACGAAAGAAAGCACCGCGAACGGAGCCAGGCAATCGTATATTAAGCAAGATGTGCACTCGAGACTTCGTGGCGATCGAACTTCCATAAAAACAGAAAGAGCGCCGCGTTTCTTCCTCGTTGTTCTTTCGCGTCGACTGGAATCGAATTCATTGGAATGTTTAGTCGATAGGTGATACAAGTTCGCGGCGCACCGAGACGAAAACGAAGAAAGAGGCCATAGGTTTCAACTCTCTCATTGCTTTACAAAATGCCACCGATTTTTATCAGGTTTATTCAAAAGACCGTGGTTCTCCTGCGTAGCTCGTATATGCACTGTGGCATACCAGAACCCCGTGGATGCGTTACGGATCGAGTATCGTAAGAGTTACCAGATAGAATTCCGATAAACAGTGAACAGAAGAGGTGGTCGGTTACCCAACGTCCTCCTTTGCAACGAGAATCGACGGTTAAGCGAATTCGACGTGCGTTAACGAAGGGGAAAAAGCTGGATACCGTTTCAATAGGTTTGTTTCTCTTTATTTTTGCGCGAAATCGATACAGCTCGCGTGTCTTCGTTCCTTCCCCTTTTTGTCTTGTTGCTTCTTCTTTTCCTTCTTTTCCTTCTTTTTTTTTTTTTCTTTTTAATTCTTCCACTATCGTACCGTATTTTATTACGAGGCAAAAGAATAAAAATTTGATTAATACGTTCGAAGGTTTGTCAAGTTAAAAACGTCCTAACCGAAAGGAAAGTACTTTATCGTTGCGAAAAAAGTGACAGCTATCTATGCAAAGTTCAGCGTGATCTATCAAAGTAGCGTCTAAGCGTTACCCTTGTATTATTCGCCGTCTACTAAGAGATTCGTCTAAACTAAAGGACTCGCGAACGACGAAGAAAGGAAATTTTATCGAGTCCGACGTTCCTCCCTTTCCAAAAGAGATTCGCGTCGTTCGAACAGCTTAACGTTGAATCGAAACGCGCGATCCAAGCGACGAAGATCCATCGTGACTCTCACAGCCGGAGAATTAACCCTTTGCACTCCTATGTGACTCGACATCAGATTTTATCTCAGGAGCTCCTTTGTCGAGTCCCACTCGACATTTCTTCAGTCCCACCTTCTTTTTTTCTGCAATGTGCGAAAGAAAACCAGGATTGCGTCCTGGAAATTGTTTCATGATCCACCATACTGTAGTATCGTAAAAATAATTGCGATTTATTTACAATGAACGGATTGTACAGACGATGATTAAAACAGAAGAACGATGGTTGTTTAACGTGAATTAATCACGATAACGTACTATAATTTAGACGACTAAATAGTTAATTAGCAACTCTCGTCTCCACTCTCTCTCTCTCTCTCTCTCTCGTACGCGGATCACACTCTCGACAACGCTAGCGACACTATATCGACAAAGCAACTCGCACTCTCTGACTTGTCGATCCATACTGTCTGGCTTCTCCACTAACACTAACGATGTCCTAGCATCCCTTCGTCTTTTCTTAGGCCCACCACGCAATCGCTCGTAGCCAGGGTCACATAGGCCTTTTCTACGAAACTATTCGATCGAAGAACCGACGATGGGCCTGTCAGCACCTCGGCTCTATCGCGATAATGTTTATGGTTTTTCCGATATCTCTTAGGCCTTTTATTCGCGATACTACAATACAGTTAAAAATGAGAAAATACGACAATAGTGTGAATAAAACTGATATTTAAGTGAATCTGTTTCTTTCTTTATTTATTTAAATTCTTATTTTTTTATAGTTAAAGTAAATTTCGACGCTTAAAAGCGTTGGGAGCTGCTGCTAATGAAATTGAAATAAAATTCAGAGTGCAAAAGGTTAAAAAACCCGCTAGAAAAGATAGCAGAACCTCGGGAACTCGATTCTTTTTGATGAACTCCGTCGAGAGAAAAGGAATGCAAAAATTCTTACCTACCCTACCGTCCGATACTAATCAAGCGTCCTCGCAACCAATCAACCCTTCGAACCCTCTAAAAACCGAAGAAGAAGTTCGATATAATACCGTGGAAACGATAACTCCTAGGGGACGTTGAACGAACGAGCTGGAATCGTGGTTCGACTCATAGATTCGATTCATAGATTCGATTCATAGAAACGAGAAATGGTTAAACCGTGGCTGTGGCAGGTGACGAGGCTACGCGGAGAGGAAAAATCACCCCCTGGGTGCCAGAGAGTGCCGTGGTAATTTCGCGGCCAGCGTTGCCCGCGAAGAAAAGCTTTCTCACGAGGGTAAAGGGAAAAGCGGAGGGAAGGATGAAGTTGAAGTACAACCCAGCGCACGCTATCGTGCTCCTCTTTATCGAGGGCTTTATCCTATGCGGTTTTTTGGCTACGTTCGAATACGCCCCCGAGGCGGACGCCAGTAACAGGCAGAACAGCTACTCGCCTCATCTAAATGGAAAACCGAACTCTTTGCCGGTCACGTACACACGTAAGTCCTACGATCTCGGTCTCTCTCGATGGGGACCACCCACGGCTTTCTACCCTTGTTCGTCTTCCTCTTTTGTATTTTTATTCCCTTTTCCTCCTTCTTTCTCATTTTTCTTCTTTTGCCTGATTCAACGTATTCGTGGTGGTTAGTTGACGGAAGTGGGACGTTCGTAATAAAGCACGATCTTTCTCTTATATTTCTGAATAATACTGGATTAGTTACATGGTACTGCAAATACACCGTGATCATCCGTGTAAACGTCGAAACGGCCACGGCCTTGATTAATCGCGAGATGAAAATTAAAGATAGCCGAACCACTTTGGAAACTTCTGTTTCGCGAGAACTCGTCGAACCAGATATCCTTATCCGTCGTTACGAATAATCAAAGAAAGTCGAAGCTCCTATCGTTTTCTTTGTGCCGTCTCTGTTCCCGTCCTTTAAATTTCAAATATTTAATCGTATTTCGCTTTCGTAAATATTTAGCCATTATACCTGTACAACGTAATTTTACATAAAAGATAAAAATCCACCAGCCACCTCAAATATGTATTTATATCTTGAGAAACGAACAAATGCCAGACAGAATATTTGAACTAAAGACGGTTTCTTCTTCAAACGCGGTTTTCTTATCCGTGATTTTTGCCTTATTTCGAACCGCGGAATCTTCCCGAGCACGCTTCAACCACGAATTTCCACCCACTTTGCTGTATATACGTTTCCTTCTTCATTTTCTCGTTGCGATTTTTACCCCTCCAACGAGAAACTACGCGTTTTTCTTCTTTCATCGTACGGTTTCGTGAAAGATCACGAGCAACGAAAGACGGCGAGAGAATCGTAGCCAGTGAAAGATAACGAGAAGCAGGGAGACAGATACGCTTGCGTAATATTCCGTGGAACTCGTGTATACCCGTGGAAGGATGTAAAGAGTCGACGCCAGGGCTTAACTTTATCCATGGAGTCGGATAAAGTACGTATATTAACGTCGTACAGCTACACCAGAAACCTCTTTATAAAATATGGCCGGCACTGTGTTTCGCCAAATCGCCCTACGCCGTCGTTGAAAACTCTCCACGATTACGAAATCGTTGATTTCTTCGCTGACGATGATCGTCGTCGTTTCGTATAGGCTTCATGCGTTTTCGCGTGTCGGCTGTTCGTCGAATTTTTTAGTTCCATCGTGTCTCCCGTTCGTATCTTTTCCGCGTACGTTTTCAAAGATTCGAGATTTTGCGAATCAAACGCACGTGAAAATGCTAAATTGCGATTCTGCCACGTTTGGAACAATTTCAAGCTTCCAGGATCGTGTCCTATTATTATTACATTATTAACTTTAGTCAAATATTGTCAATTTTTCGCACGAATCTTTGTAACGAGCCTTAACAAAATTCGAAGCTAGCTAAATTTGAAGTAAACAGATGGAGTTTACAAACGACTGGCGATGAAGTTCGTGTCGAATTTATTATGATTTTACTGAAATATTTACAACTTTTCTTCTGAATTCTGACAGACGCAAAATAGCTGGTTTCTTTTCTTCTTCTTTTTTTTTTTTTTTTTAATGCATTCTAAGAAGACTGTGAAAATCGGATGCGTTTGTAAATGGTTGATGAAGGAACTTCTATTGAAGCTGAGATCGCGTTTGATCGTTGAGATGGGAGTCCGTGAAAAAAGAATGGAAACGAGGATGCTTGTTTTTTATGATAGACGCCTTTAGGGAAATGAAAGGAGAAGCTTCCAGTAGCATCCAGAGGTGGAAACGTGCCATTCCTTCAAAGCAAGCGTTTCATTGTTTATAAAGTCTGTTACTCAAACGTTCCGTTCCATTCGTCTTAGACTGGCGATTTCCTCAAACGCGTACGTTTAAATATTCGTTAAAAACTCGCGACATGAGCAAAAAATCTTACTACTCGGCGAAGAAAAATATTCTATCGTTGAAAAATAGAATTCGAACGCTCGATCTAACGAATGATCGCGTAATTTGGTAGTCGTCGGTGAATGTCCCAAAATTTTCTCTGCCCTTTTTAGCATCGTATTTTACGTTAAAATAACAAACTACGATATTGTACGCTTTACGACGAGCCACGTCCTTGGTGCTGACGAAAATGTCCTTTCTTGCTAGAGTTATAATTTCGAAGTGTCTTCCATGTTGCGTTTCTCCGGTTAGAGATATGCGATCCAATGGAACAAAACGCTTTGAAAACGAGTACAAAAATACAGATATTGTAATCGAAGATTTTAATCTTAACACATTGACGTCGCCAGATGTGAATCCACGTCTTGAGTTTCTCGAGCGTCGCCAATGGCACCACGTAGAAGGACGTTCTTTTTATTTTTTTCCAACGTTTCCATATTTTCCATTTACATATTTACGCTGTAAAAATGCGCGCGGGTGGCGAGACTACGTGCACGCGCCAGCATACCGACGTGGAAACGTTAACATTGCAAGGAACGGTATCGATGAATTCCCTAACAATCCGCCTATTAAAAATACCATTCGGTCCAAAAATTCCAACATTAAAATATCTTTGATTTTGCGCGGAGGAAAGTTCTGCGAAAGGTCGCAATAAAAGTATAGGTCTAAAAGAAGTGGATTCAAAGCGACGTATAAAGGTACATATTGCAAATCAATATCTCTAATTTTAAACTCGCAAGGAACAACAGCGGAACAATTTCTATCGCAACGTGTGCGTTAAGAATATCATTCCACAACGATTCCATCAAAATAAAGAATACGAGTAGTTTAAAATATTCTTTAGAAGAGACAGCGTACGCTAAACTTCGGGATAAATATGTAACACGGAAATACAAAATAGAAAAATCTAGCAAGAGTGTTTGGTAACGACGAGATTCGGATATAACCGTGACTCGACAATTTCGTGCGAATTCGCGAATTCCAGTAAACGATAATAACATAGTTAAGGAGGTTATTACATGCGTGAACGTAACAGAAAGTGCCAGTGTCTCGGGAATTTCGAAGGCGGAATAACGCGGATGAGCACGTGGTCAACACTTTATCCGGTGGAATCTGAATTTCAAAGTGATACTTTGCGTAGATTACGTAACTGAGTCTGCGGCCAGCGGCATAATTGGCGGGCTAATCTCGTTGCTTCTCAAAGATTATAAATTTTCAGACGTCTACGCCAGGCAGAAGCGTGTTTTCTCATGGAAATCGGTTTTCACGCGCGCCACCAAATTTCCTTCTCATGGAAATCACGACTGTTACGGAGAAACGTTTGGGAACGGTCCGCGAACGATACGGAAATGTAGGCGTCCTATTGTCGTCTTCCGTTTGAATGCAACATCGAGAAACAACGTTCTCTCTTCGACGAAACGTGGCAGAAAATGCCACGTAAAAGAAATTTGTTTACTTATCGATTCGTCGACTTATTGATCTATCGTATTCAGAAGCTTCCGCTAAAAAGAAAAAAAAAAGAAAAAAAAAAAACGAAAGAATAATTGGAAAGAAAAGTTACTTGGTATTTTCTGTTTCTGAAAGTTCGAGTTCTGAAACATACCGAGATGAAAATTAATTTTTCACGAAGGAACGAAGGGTAATTCGAGGCTTGTTAAAAATCGATACGCATTTAGTAACGCGTGCCTTTGAATAATACGAGTAGCTAATAACGATCGGTAATTGAAATTCTGGCATTAATGTTTCATAAATGTTATTATCGATATTTCCAGCAGAATGATTTAAGTCTCTTTTTATAAATTCATTTGTAAGTTCACGTTTTTTATAGTGCGCTCTTAAACCAGCTTTATACCTCTATAAACCGGACCCGACAAAGGGTTCCTCCACCATAATTTCCTTCCAATAGGAACTCGTAACGAACAATTTCTTCCCCTTTCACCACTTTGTTATTCGTTCAACGTACAAAACAGCGTACAATGTAAAAAGAAAGAGCAACGGTGCTGAGCAGGGCCGAATAAATTGCATTCTTTAAAATTGTACTACGTAATCGGGCGACGATTTTCCACTTTTCGTTTTCGCAACTCGCGATTTTTATTTACTCTATTTCTACAACCTATAATAAATTTCTTTCATACCGGACCAATGAAATATGCGATAAAAAATACCTCCTCTTCCGTGAAAAAGAAACGTTACAGCAACATCTAGCGTAATTAGTAAATACCAATATTCTCACCGAGCATCCTCTTTACACGGTTACGTGTTTAAATTAAATTCCAAAAAATAAAACCATAAACGTATCTGGATATAAATGAGAGATATCTACGATGTTAACGATATCCACGGGTGATATAAAGGGATCGTGCAAATGAAAACGACAAAACCAAATCTTTGTGAAGAAACGATGACAGATAAAAGCGTTCGTATCGTCATTTTATTGCGAGCATTCACGCGAAACGGCAGAGATCGATCAACGATGGAATCAACGACGAAACGATCGAAATCGCGAATTTTTAATACAACACGGCTTTCTTCGTTGCAAGTGGATGGATCGTGAATCCTTTGTTTATACGTAAACGTATTAAATAGAGACGGTGTGGTAGAGATCGTGGCGGAAAATCGTTTCTCGTACGAAAAAGATACGCAGCGAAGCGAAACGTGTAAATTTTACCATTCCGTGAGAAACTTTTGCGCAATCTATGCGAAGCTGGACCAAGTTTGACACTATACGTGCCTGTTTATATACAAGTTGCAGGCTTAAGTTTCGCCAACTTATACCAGCTGGATTATGCTACGCTGGAGAACGCGCGTGAAAAGGTCACAGGTTTTGAAAAAAATCGGAACGTTGGCTGAGAGTTCAGCGAAGTCTAACGGAACGTTTGAATGAGAAAATACGGTGTTACGCGACAGTTTCGCGAAACTTCGTGATTATTAAAGCGCAAAGCTTTCGGTGTAACCACCGTGGATAATATAAAATTATGAAAGCTAGCGAAAGAATCCTTGGATTAGCGAGAAAGTTATCAAATTAGCTAAAAGGAATGTTCTGTTCTTTCTTTTCTATTCAGAAAATACAATTTATCGGTATCTTCCCTCTTTTTTTTTTTTTTTTTTTTTTTTTTTATAGACGGCACAGGCGTATTATAGGATGAAACTAACGATAAGAGTTCTTTCCATTTCGTGTATTTTTGTTTAAACGCGGGCTTGAAAAGAAGCGATGTTATTAAAAATTCTTATCTTATCGTTTGCATATCTCGTCCCAATTAATATTTAACGTTATAAAAATGATCCTAAGAAAATTGCGATATTATCAAAGTGGAAAGAAAAATAATGGCGAAAAAAGGCGGAAATCAGGTAACTTTCGAACAAACAACTTTCGAGAGGGGAATTAGGTGATTTTAACTACTCATTCGAGGGAATAATCGAGTCACGTCCACGTCGGGGCCAATTATCTTTGGTTTGAAAGTCGGCTAATGCGATTCCGCTGCAACTTTATCGTCGTCGATTCCGTTTCCCTCGCTGGCTTTTCAAAATTACCGTTTGATGGATGCGAACGAGCAAAAAGACAGGCCACCACCGTCGAACCTTCCTTTTCTCGCCCCATCTCTCCCTCTCTCTCTCTCTCTCTCTCTCTCTCCCTCTCTTTCTCTGTTTCTCATAAAAGTCACGACAGCGACAGCGATGCCTCAAGTGATAAATAGATTATCCGGACGTGACTCGAATAATTTCCACCGGAAACCAATGGTTTTCTGCGGCGTAAACGCGTAACCAAGACTTATCCCCTTCGTTTTCCTTTTCCCCCCCTTTTTAGTCGAATTCGCGTTTTATATTTCGTCTCGAGCTTTTTCTTCTTTTTCGGTGGCTTCGAGTCGAATAGAAATATCGATGGTAATTCATCGCGCGTTTAAAGGACCGTGAGATCCAGGATTTTTATCGGAACGGCTTGTTTAGGGCGAGAAAGATTCGACGGATTGGCGAAAATGAGATATCATTCGTTAGCGAAGGATATTTATCACGAAGTTCGAATTTTTCGTATTATCGTGATTTCATTGAATTTCATTGGTAAAATAAGGGAAAAACGTAAAATAATCGCCAACTGGTAGAAAAGATCGAAAGAAGAGTTCTCATTAATTATTAACGATATCGATAGAATTCATATTTAAATTTTAAGATCGTCAAAAGTTATTCATATTTATTCTATTAATAATTCATATTTGTCCCTTTTCGTGTAGAAGCACAGCTGCACATGTTTCGAAGCTTCTTAATCTTCGTTTTCTGGTGGCGTTCGCTATATCTGTGACGACATCTCGATGTATCGATACGATGTATGCACACGCTCGACGAGAAACGAGGCGCTCGAAGAAAAGCTCCTCCCTCTTATGAAATGTGCCTCCGACCCACTTGAATTTCGACTTGACTCCTCGATCATCGGTTATCCGCATATAAATTACACTGGTGACAGCGACACCGCAATACCTATGATAAATAAATAGATCACCAGTACCGGGAAAGTCTCCTCTTCTTTCATACCGTTCCACTTCCTAAGGAAATGTTGGAATAAGTTGTCCGCCATTCGGAAATTCTTGCCTCCGTTCACTCTGCGAAATACGTACACCGAGAACATTATTAATCCTTTGACAACGCGATAAAACTACGAAAGAAGAAAAAAGAGAAAAAAAAAAAGACGATTTGCAAAGTAATTATCAGATCGTCGCATAACTAACGTCGTCTCTTTCTTTTTTGCGCTTCGAGTTTCCAAGTTGAAACGAATCGCTAATTACCGAAATTTACACCTCGCGATTAAATTAATAATTAATATTAATGATTCTAGCATTTTGTTAGCACCGCCTTATCAAAAGCGAGCAGATATTCAAATACGTTCAAGCAGCGATCTATCATTCGTCGAATAATCACCAATTCTTTCGCGTCTTTGCTCGGCCAATGATCAATGACAGGCAAATCCAACTTCGAGCTGCAACTTTCTTCGCGACGAAAATCGACGGAGGCCGATTTTCTTGCATCAACGGTGTTCGAAGGAATTACAAGGGAAAATTCGAATCCCGTCACCAGTCGCTATCAGCCGACTCGTTTCCCCGGCAAAAACGGTGACCCGGATCAGCGCGATTTTCCGGTTATTATGCATTCACGGTGAAGCAGCGACACCCGGTGATGGATGAGTCCCGGGGCGAGGCGCGAATTATCTGTTTCGAAGCGAATCCTAAGACGTCCGCCGGTTTCCCAATGATTTACGAACATATTTTACAGCGGAACGGCCGGCGTGTCGCCTCTTAATCCAACCTCTTTTACGTGTTTGATTTATTCGCGCTTAATTTCGCCCACGGATGAAAATTCAAACCGGTGAAATCGATTACGTGCAACGGCGAAGAGTTACAACCACGACCGTCTACGTCTACGTCTACGTCAGGGTATAGAACGTCCGGATATCTTTCGCGCGGAAAGTTCACGCGAACCGGAAGCACCAGGTTTTTATCGCGAAAATTAGTATCGATTTCTTGAGCGGCGACAACCGGTCGTCTTTTTATTTCGGCCTCTGTGTCACGTTTTAATTAAGAAAGCGGGATTCTATACAGAGATAGAATTATTGAAATCGATAATATTAGAAGAGTTTGTTATACGTTCGTATGAGACATTTTTGTTATTTTGAATTAGAAGAGAAGATCTTGGATATTTATAGAAATCGTAGGAATAAATAACGTACGATACGATGGTTAGATGTTCTTTTGGAGGTAGAAGTTATAGAGAAAAGATTCGGGAATTTTTCAAACGGCGTTGCATTCGGCTTTTCAAATGGAATGTTCAACATTTCTGTAATAAGATTCCGTAGAATATAGCGAATTCTGAATATAAAGGTACGAAGACACGTTTATCTCAGTACGTTTATTTTAAGAAACACGCTTGCCACCTCCGGTAAAAGTTCTCGCTGCGAATCAATCCAATTCCTTATAAGTTGCTTATATAAATCGACGATTATCGATCGTTTTAATAACTAAATATATCGATAAATGTAACAGTGTTTAATTGATGGACGCGGAACGATTTTGATGTTCGTTAAACGACGGAGAATTAAATTATAACAACGTGTCGGTTATCGATCACGGTAAATCAATTCTTCGATGTAACCAACGAAGAATTGTTGAGAGGTCAAAGTTACATAGCCAATTAACGCTTTTCACGGGAAATTCGGAAATGATACTTAAAAAGATTTCAAAAATATAAATATTTCTAAATGAAGACGCAATAGAAATTTCAACGATTATTCTCTGGTAAATAAGTAAAATGAACCGCGCTACTGAAAACCAAAAAAAAAAGAAAAAAAAAGAGAGTCGCGTCAAAGAATCAAATTTAATGGAAATCGCTGTTTGAGCTGTTTGAGCAATGACAAGAAAAGAAAAACTCTGTGAAAGGAACGTCAAATCTTCTTCCCTACAAGAATGATTACCCTATTTACCGTACATAAAACCTTAAACATGTATTACATTACATCATTCACATAACCAAACGAACTCATCGATCAAACCATACTACATACCGCTGAAAAAAAAAGCACGTGGAAGCTTCGAGTCTCTTCTAGTATAAAAACCATTAAATTATCCTATCTGCTGTAAGTGATATCTTGAACGTGTATTACGTTATCCACTTAACTGAACCAGATTCCACCCTCGAAACACGTTCGTCCGGCTTCTCAAAAAATTTCATCGCGAAAAAGAAAAGACCAACTCTTCTTTACCGTTAAAAGAAGCCGTCCAATTAGTTTTAAATTCGTCGCATCGTACCACTCGCCTATTAATATATCAAACACGGGAGTTAACGATCCTCCGTCACGCGCAGGAAGCTCACCCTCGTCTTCTCAAAAAATTGTATGAAAAAGACAAAAACAGGACAAAAATAGCAAATGTCAATTCTTCTCTTCGACGAAAGAAAACGCACGATCCGCTTTGAATTTCTTACGCCTTACGATTCGTCTATCAACACGTTTCACCGACGAGCTATCCGGAAACACAGATGGATATACCTGGCGAAGAAAGCTCGCACAGCCATCTTCGAATTGCCCCAGCCATTTCTGAGAAACCGCGTTCTTCCTCCGAACGGGCCACGTAATTACAACGATCAATTAACGAGCGATTAACACCGATCTCCGGCGAACAAACGAGCGAGCGAGCCAAGCTGATTAACCGCACGCGAGCTGTGCATGCGCCTACAAAGAGCTCTTTCTGTTTTCCCCTTGTGCACGCGTACGATTTCGGGCCACCGTTAAAACGACTCAGTGTATCAAGATGTCCACGTGATGATCTGGATCGGATTCGGCTTCCTGATGACGTTTCTACGAAGATACGGACAAAGCGCGATAGGATTGACGTTCCTACTCGGCGCTATTTTGATCCAGGTTGCCATGATCTGCGAGGGAATGACGAATTTCAAGTTACACACCGCGTCTCACTTGTCGTTGAAAAGGTTGGTGAGATTTTTTATTTTCATTGCTTTTATTTTCATTTCTCGTGTCATTTCGCGATAATCGTCAATTTCCTATTACGTTTATACGAATAATTTATATTTACATCTGTTATTTAAGGTCGTGTCTAAAGTTCTAAAGTAAACACGGCGAACCGTAGGAAATTACCGAAAGAACCGGATAGTCTAGCCGTAAATCGGAGAGCCTATGGTTAATTCCATGGAAAAGTTTTTCCAATGCATATGTAGCTGACGGAGCGTTCCATTAAAATAATTAAATGAAAACTTCCATCGTGGAACTCGTAGTTTTAAAAGTTTCAAACAAACCTCACGAATTATAGATCGTTTGGCTAAGCTTCGCTAATCCACGAGCTGCTTTCGAAATTTTGAATTACAAATTACACGGCTGATGGAATTATAAATGGTGATTGGTTCTCGCGCTTTGCAAATACATATATGTAATGGGAACGCTAACGAATTTGCATAACAATTTACGAGGGGAGAAAAAGCACAGGAATACAACGGTTGAATAAAATCCACTGTAATTTTATTTAATTGTAAAACGTATTTTATTTAACTCCGCGATTCTTCGCGTTAACGTACAACGAATAAAAAATTTCCTGCGACTTGTGAATATTTTTCACGTCCAACATCCAAAACTAAAATATTTACAATAGCGGCAACCGTTGCAAAAACCTGTATAGCAGATAATACAGTTAAAAGCTTTAAAACGGAAATGTTCGTAAATAATAATTTTACGCAAGAAACAAAGCACAGGAAATTTTATTCTTTTTCGATCACAGCGCTGATTCGTTTGTGATCCGTCGCGATAAAACGATAGAAACGTAGTTCGGTTTCAATTGAAACATATTATTAATTAAGGATGATGTAAACGAGATTTTCAAAAATTTTAAGCCAAAGAAGATTCGAAATTACTGCGGATAAGATTTTCACAAGGATCACGGAAACGGAGAACGGCAGCTTTGAGAGGCAGAAACTAACGAAAGCGAAAGTAATTACTCTCGCGGCTAATTATGTCGTCGCATTCACAATGAGGATATTCTGAATCGTTGAAAACTTCCTCGCTTGACCAGATTCCGAGTCGGAATTATCATGGAATTAAGGTTGTAAGCAAGCTAATTGAAACATATAATATTCATTACGCGACTTTTCTCAGAATTAAATTAACTCTTCTCCAGCATCCTTTTCATACACCAGCCCTTTCCATGATTTTACTTTAAAATCTTAGGAGACACGGTATCACCTTTCCGTATACATTACGTCCATTAAATAGCGCACTTCATATTTTTCCAACATTCGTACTCTGGTTAAAGTCTTATCAACTACTTTTCTTTCGTCCCGCTCTTAATAATATTTCCCTTTCACGAAGAATCTAACTTTCGATTTCGCTCGGTTAGTCGCTGTCGTTATTGGTAAAACAAATAATAGCAAACAAATTCCAACGTATTTTTCCAAATAATCGGTATACTATAGAAAACTTGAAAATATCGTCAGACACGTTCTGACAAATTCCACGGGCTTTTAAATCATTGTTGCGAACTTAACTGAAAGTTTTTCAAAGGTGTCGTCGATCTACAGATTTACTACAACAAAGTATCCAACAGTATCCTACAGTATTACGGATAGCCTGTAATATTCAAGGGTATCGTAAAAATGTTTCCAAGTAACGTAGCAATTCCCTAGAGAGGGAATTCCAATATGCAACTACGTTGCAAATTATTCTAAACTATTTCCAAAATGTTCTACGTATAAACCTGATCTACTGTGTACTGTAATACAACAATCTACAAAGTCAAAATAATAGCGTGTACGGTGTAACGTTGAAATAGTTTCGAGAGAGGAAAATACTCCAAACTGTTCTAAAACATTCTATAAACTTGGAAAGTATTCGATATTGTTTTAGAACATTGCAAATAGTCGCACGTGTAATATGGAAATGTCGCGCAGAATCTTTCCTACTTGCAACGATGTTTCAAATTGACTCGGCCACGTTTCAAAACGTTTTATAAACTTCGAATGCGTGGAAAAATTATTGCGTAATTTTCTCACAACTTTCCTACGCTTTGATGCTACACACAATCTTGCAAGAAAGTTGGAAATAATTTTAACGCGAATCTGACGCGTCACGCGAGACTCTAAATTGCAAGAACAATTTTGGAGTATACTGTACGGAGTCTGTTGCACGATGTTACATAAAGTTTCTTTAATCCAGCAAAGGTTTTCTGGGTATTCAACTCGAAGCATTCTTAGGGCCTAAAGCATCTAAGGCACCGCAACAATATCGCAGAATGTTATATAGCTTCCCTAAGTGGTTTCACGATTCACGATAGTGTTGAACAAAGTAACAAAGCGCGCAGTTGTTTGCCACAAGCTTCTAAAGCTCGCTGCTTAAGACAGATGTATTAATTCCATATTTCCTACCTTGCCCCGCACAATTTACAGATGCTTTTCCATTCGAATAATCTGACTAATTACCAAATACCATTGCACACTCCGATATCTCAAGTTACTTTCCATACGCAAGAGAAAATATATTAAAGCGAATTTCCTTTTTGTAAAATTCTCCGAGATGAACGATCCGATCACAATTTCAAGAAATTTTTAAGAAATAAGAAATTTCGTTGTGACGACGTTACTTCGATGATGTAAAATAGCGCTGGTCCTTCTCGATCGGCGCACGATATTACGAATCGTTAAATTTGTTTTAGTATAAAAGGAATAAAAAATAGATAAGAAGAAGGAAATGTACTAAATAGACTAGCGAATAACGAAATACACTGTATTTACAATTACTTCTAAATAGCAATTCGTTTTTATCAAATATTATCATGGAGAATATCTTCCGTTCGGAACTTCTACTGCTTCGATCGAGATTTTCGCAAATATTCGCAAAATTATCGTCAACGGCAGGAATTTTGCAAATTCTTTTGTCTAGTCTACGTCGCTGTATTCGAAAAACTCATGGCATACGTACATATGTAGCTATTGGAAACAAATAAATTTGTATAGCAGACCCGGTAATATACACATCAGGTTCCTATTGGCAGAAAAGTCCGAGGATATTTTTGTCGGATACTGCTGCAAAATATATTCGAACTGGCCGATGCACGATTGAATGCCAAAGCCAGCTTGTAGGATTGTGTTTACCTGATGCATGAATAGTTGATAAGCCGAAAAAGTGTGCAACGAATACTCTGTGTTTCGAGTCCTCTTTTTTTCCCTTCGTCGAGCCTCGAATTCACGCTGGCCTATCGCAATAAGAGAAAAAGTCTGCCTCGAATAACAGTCCGCTCGAATTTCCAAACGAAAAGTGATCATAAAGTGGAATATCGCTGTATCGCTGTTTGTCAGTGTAATTACTTTCGTAGTCTCTACGTTGTTCGCTCGTATCTGTTACAACGATTATTTACTCGTATTAAGTAATTCCTACACAAATATGTGTAAAAGCGCATTGAAAAATATATAGAACTGGTAATGGAACGAGAGGATCGAGTGGAAATAAAAGAGACATTTCACATTGAATTTTTACACGGAGTGTTTGATCTGTGTTTAATCTGTGGAATAAAACGTTTTCTATTAAACACCGAATTCCTTGGCTTCTACGTTCATTGATATATGATACGAGTAAAACGCTACAACACTGTAGGCAAGTTCTTCAAAATGTATATATTCCCAGAGAATAATTATCGTTTGATAAATATCTATAGGTACAATGTTCTCCACCTACAAAATCTTCTACCATCTTATCCTTTGTATCACGTTAATAATACATCGCAACGTGGTAATTTAACATCACTTTATTCACCAAATAGATTTTTCGTTGGAATGGTCAATATTTCTTGACCACTTCCTTCAGCCAGAATTTTCCGTTTCTTGGACTCGTGCAAAACTTAAATTTATTCCCATCTCCAGTTTCGTTCTGCATATTTTCGCTTCCTAAATGCGGCGTTACGAGAAAAATCTTTCTCTACGTACATTCTTACGAACTATTGGGTTGATTTTGTCAAGACCACCAGTAATGACAAAATCCAACCCAAAATTATCCACCGAAAATTATCCACGCTACCCGACCTCTCGCTTCTCGCTTGCCTGACAACTGGTTGTTCCAGTTACCTCGAACAGCGTTAAAAAAACAAACGTAAAGAGCAAGATGGCTGGGAAGCTTGCTCGAAAGAAGCAACGTCCCATCTTCCATAGTATTCCAAAGGAATAGAAGTAGAAAACGAAAAGAAAAGTAAAACGTAGATTCACTCTGGTCGCTATACACGAGCCTCAGAGGCGCGGAGGAATGGTCGCGCTAGGTCCGCGCGAACGAACGACCAGGATATCACGTCCGTGTTCCGGTTCCGTGATCCGACCTGTTTGCATAACAGTCGAGATCGCGCATCCATGTTATGAATACTGATCTCCGGTTTTCGGGGCGACTAGCAGCCGGTTAATAACGCGCGTATCGATCAACCCACGTGGCAACTTTCAGCTTGCTGAACGCGGACATTGCGGTGGCCACGCCGTTGATATCCATGGGTGCTTTGCTGGGTAAGACGACCTACATGCAGCTCGTGTTCATGGGCATTCTCGAGCTGATCATGTTCACCGTGAACAAGTACGTGGGAGAGCATCTGCTCATGGTAAGTCAACTCCTCCTTCTTCGGACGCGTTTACGAGCGTCACGCTCGATTTTCAAACGACCCGCCATCGAGAGCGCGAGTTTCCGCTCGATACCGGAAACGATCGGTTCAACGGCACGTAGAGAGGCTTTCCGCTAGGCACGTTATCGGCTTCTGCGGAAGAAAATGATGGATATTGGATGATGGATGGGGCGCAGAGATCGAAGAGGAATTTTTGCTAATAAAATGAGATTGTCAAGGGCGTGCGGGGTTGTTGGTTAATTTGAAACGTCGGTTAATCTTGAAAGAACGGGGGCAAGAAATTTCTTGTAACGCGGAGAAGCTAGTCAAGTGTACGTACAGGCTCGCTAGTCCATCTAAAAATAGTTAAAATAATAGTTTTTGAAGAACAGCGGAAAATTATTACGCGCGTGCTGTTCTATAATTATCCAATGCATCTTTAGAGAACGATAGAATATTTTAGAATATTTTAATTATTTATTAATTAATTATTTTACTAAAGCTAGAGTATTTGAAACATTTATCCATGAAGTTAAATTTAAGACTTCTGTGTGATAAATTTTGGATAACGAGAACGGAAGAGAAGTTGGGACAATGGGCTTTCTTAAATTCAGTATGCTTTAAAGACAGTATGCTGTTCCTTCTTTTTTTTTTTTTTTTTTCTAATTTATAGAATAATCGATATACGTATAAAAGTGAAATATCGCCGACATACGATCGAAACAGACATTTATATAGATTTTCTTCGATCTATTTCGATCTCTGTTCGCCCCAAAGTTCGAAAAAGTTTGATATTTTCGAGGGATCGATCGCGTGCGGTATAATTTCGAAAGTTCGGTAAATTTCAAAGTTTTTAAACGACGCGACGTTGGAATAAGATTAGCGAATACTGATAATTAGAAAAGTTGCGAAAAAGTATTCGAAGCGGTCGATTTTAAAAAACAGACTAAAGTCGGCTATCGCGTAATCGATAGCCAAAAAAGTAGAACGAACACGTACTAATCAAATCGTTTCTCCTCCTTACTTTCGTTATTAAATTTCTTCGAAAGTTCCGTTTTAAAAATTACTAGAACTTCGAGCAACACACGTTGAAATCACTGTTGGCAGTGAATGTTCGAAAGAGTCGTAAGCACGATGCGTATTACTGGTGAACAAACATGTTTCCACAGTATACCATATTGTCCTGGCGCATCGAACTTATTTACTTTCGCTATTATCGATTTTATTTTCAATTTACTTTGGGATTTTCCTCGAAACAGAAATGAAATCTCTACTGTGTTACGCGTGTTAACGTTTATCGATGAAAATATCGTTACTCTACGAAACAGAAATCTAAACAAAACGATTTAAAAAATCAAAATCATAACTACAGATCGAGGAACTCGTGATAAAGGTGATTCTTTTTTTTCCCTGCTTTTTTGTCAAATGAATTTTCATTTTTGCAGGCCGTCGATGCAGGCGATAGCATGTTTGTCCATGTGTTCGGAGCATATTTTGGACTCGCCGTCAGTTTCGTATTTGGAATGATGGACAAGCCTAAGGAACATAATCTCGAGGGAGCATCCTACAACTCTGACATTTTCGCCATGATTGGTCTGCTTCTCTTAATTTTTTCTCCGCTTCACGATCGAGAAACATCGCTAACTTCGTCAAATTATACCTCCAACGTTAAATAATCGTTTAAGTTAATTCTTACGGAAGGTTCATTGACTTGTCGAATCTTTGAATCTCTTTCGATACTATCAAATTCGATTTTTTAACACGGAGAGGACTACGAAAGGAAATTTCAAAGATTCGCTCGGTATCTTTCTCTTTTTTCTAGATTCTACAATTTTATGAAATTTAAAGTATCTGGAGTATTTCTATGATTGGTACGCACGATATGATCTTTGGTAGATTAACCATTTGCGCGATCGAAATTAAACGAAATATTTCACGTATTATTAGGTTGTCCGAAAAGTATCTTTCTTTCGCAAAGTATCTTTTTTTACAACAGCGTACCTTTGTACAAACGCGAAAACCAGTCTGTGAAATGTCGCGGTGTTTATCTCGAGCAAAATGAACAAAACGAATGCCGCGTAATTCAAACAAAATACTATAAAAGGAAAAACATCGCGCGTCTGTTACGTTTCTCATAGAACGAAAGAAGCTTTTCTGACAACCATAATACGAATAGCATTGAATTTTGTTCGAAAATTCATGCACGCGATAATCACGGAGAAACGATTTATATCGTCTTAAAATGAAACTGCATCTCGCTAATAGCTGATGTAACTTAACCACGCCTCTACGCTAAAAGCTACTATCAAAGATATAGCCATCTCTTCGAACATCGCGCCGTTCCTCGTTGCACAAACTCACGTTCCACAAATTCACGTATCGCGAGCAAATTCATCGACGTCGAATACAAAGATAGTATCTTTGAGGGAAACGGAGGAAAGGAGAACATAGTTTGCTTCGACAGGCACCGTGTTCCTGTGGTTGTTCTGGCCATCGTTCAACAGCGCCGCTCTGCAAGGAGACGATCAGCAAAGGGCCATTATAAACACTCTTCTGTCCATCTCGTCCAGCTGTGTGATCGCGTTCGCGACCTCCGCCCTGGTCTCCGAGAATAGCAAATTCAACATGGTGCACGTGCAGAATTCGACGTTGGCCGGCGGTGTAGCCATCGGCACCGCAGCAGGTACAAGACGATCTAATTAATCGAAGATTTACATTGGACGGTACTCGATCCGTGCGTCTAACCAGGCGACATTTTCTGAATAAATACAGGCATGATGTGCCAACCGGTGGGTGCTTTGGTCGTCGGTGCTCTAGCCGGACTACTCAGCGTGTTAGGATACAAATATCTCACGGTAATTGGCTACCTTCTTGCTTTAAACGCGTGTGGAAAGAACGAACGAATCGGATGGGTGACGACAGTTTCGCTGGTAGTTGGAACGTTTGAGAAAGAAAGAAACGAGGAGAGTGCAGAATGTTTGAGAATGTTGAGAAATGGATCGATCCGAGACAAGCAGTGATTGGATTGATTTTAGGATTCGCTGTTGGTAAAGGTAAGAATTATGAAACGTCAGTTATTTTTAGAGGATCGATGTTAAAACAAACGGATTCTTTTGAAACGAAGACGGCGTACAGGTAGCGAGGTTCCACGGGAGATGGTAATTATTTCGAAACTATTACTAGGAAACGTGGTTACGAGACGACCATGACGATCGCTGTACGTACGAGGATTGTAAATCGGTTGGATATTTTTCATCGAACGATGTTCTACGTTTGTTATTTTAAATGATTCGATATTATCTTTGATATTATGATAAAGTCATAGAACGTGTAAAATTAAAATACCAACGACAGTCAATAATTACACGATTCGCAACGTAAAGCTGTTACGGTAAAGTGAACTACAAAAGAATCAGAAGTGACAGTACGATGTGATATTATGTAATGAAGGTAAGCTTAAGTTGGAAAGGTGAGTGGTCCCGTTCGATAT
The DNA here is from genome assembly GCA_014825975.1 of Bombus haemorrhoidalis. Taxonomy (NCBI): domain Eukaryota; kingdom Metazoa; phylum Arthropoda; class Insecta; order Hymenoptera; family Apidae; genus Bombus; species Bombus haemorrhoidalis. Next base: position 12,907,625 of record CM026169.1, read on the forward strand.
AATCATAGTAGAAGCTCCGTGCAAAGCGTTGACGAGGTCGACTGAAATTTTTAAGCTGCCAAAGTGGCGGGCAAAGTTCCCGCGAGGTTCATATACGTGGGCAACATAAATTTCGCGGAAAGTGGGTTTCGTCGATGAAACGACGTGCACGTGAAGCCCGGGAAACGATTATGAATCGCGAGCAAATTAAATTTACCGGCACGTGATCGGCTCTGACGTCGGTTATCCTCGATGGTTACCTCCAACAGCCTATATCACGTTACTTTCGTATTTCGTTATCGTCCAGTAGCCAGATTCTCGTTAATCTTGTGTCAATGCCGTGATTTCATATCGTAAAAGTTACCACCGCGGTTATATCTTTTTCCTCCAAATTAAATCGTAAAATACTTTGCAAAAGAAGAAAAGAATTTTTTTTTTACTCGCCATGCTCCTCGCTAAATCCACTTTTTCACCGAGTTAAAAACTTTTCTCCGAAGTTGCACTTATTTTACGGATGTAGTAAATGCAAAAAAAAAGAAAGAAAGAAGAAATATACGAATAAGCGTTGTAAATATAAAGAGATGCAATTCTCGTTGAAAATTCTTTAGACTTGGAAAGTTTATGTTTTTTAATTCGACTAAGTTTCAAAGATCATCCTAATTTCCTACAAAATACGGAAAGACGATGTTACACTGATCTTTCAGATGGCGAAATTACTTCAAAATACTAGTATCGCTAATAACCTTAGCACGAAACGGATATATTTAGAATCTCGATAGCGTTTATAAATACTATACTCTTCGATGAAGTTTTGTACTTGTCACGCATCGACAATCGTTAATTATGCAACAATACGCGCTTTGTATACGGTCAAATATTTGTAACGTTAACAAATAACGTTTAAAATACTCTTAAAACGTCCCAAAGAAGGATAGCACGAGGGGATGAAGAAAAGATCAATAAAAGATAAGAATAGCGAAGAGAAAGTCAAACTATCGATACCACGTAATTTAACCAATTGTTCCTTAATTTGCGCGGAACACAGACTTTAAAATGTTTAAACCCTTTCCTTTCGACCTGAGTCTCGACAACGGAATAGAGAAAACGCGCGATGGCGGTATTGACTTAGGAAGATCCGCGGAAGACGAATAATCATCGCGAAGAACTTTCGTCAGAAGTTCTTTTAATCATCCGCGCGATTCATGCGGCGAGGTTTCCTTCGCGGCTCGCTAATTCCATATTCTTTATGTACTTTGTTCTTCTGATTTCCGCGCCCTTTCCCTTCCGCGGTGGAACTTCCGAACACGTACGGATCAAACGCAGTTTAACCGTATTAATCAGCGATTTTTTTTTTTTTTTTTTTTTTTCGACAACGAAAATCTCCTCGTGTCTATGCTAAGTTTCTTCGTTGAAAGTTCCCTGGAAATTAGTCTAGTTATTAGTAGAGTTACTGCTTTCGTGTGATATTACTAGGAAGAATTAAGAGAGGTAACAGAGGTTTCTCTCGCCTCTACGAAAACTCCAATTTATCGAACACTATAATCGAGAAGAAATAATCTGGAAATTTTAACTTATACAAAACTAACAAGATATCTCTTCTCGGATTAAAGAATCCAACTGTATCAAGGAGAAAATAATAATTTGTTACGAGCGGATTTTCTACCAAAAAATTATCAGAGTATTATACAGAGCGTTAAATGATAATGAATAAAATTTAAAAGCAACAATGATGATAAAATGAACATTTATTAAAGGTAAAAAGAAACTAATGTCTTTGCAAGTAGAACGATAAAGCACATGGAAGTAATATTTTCTACGTAAAAGTCGTAACGACGAAAAAAGAAAAAAAAGGGAGAAAAAATTAAAACTAAATTGTTTTCAACGTGGTACGCATCATCCACTTAGATTTTCCGGTTTTGTTATCTTTCGCCCGTTTAACGCTCGCGTAGATCTATGCTTTCCACGGAACAGTCAGTGGAAAGCATAACAGTAAATATAAGCATATCTGGGAAACGTGTAGGTAGTCGCGAATTTGCGTGAAATTTAGGACGAACAATTATCGTACGTTTCGGATGCGTTATTATTATTAGCGTTAATAGCGATTAACAACGTATAATAAAATATAAAGGAGAATTGAAAAAATATGTATGAAAAAATTAATAACCTTGATTACTCTAACGAAATGTATTTTAATTGAACGCTATTCAAATTGCCAACTTAAATTTTCATGTTCTTCTCGCGAAAAAAATATAAATAGCACAGAGAAAGAGACAAGGACGTAATAGCTACGATTCTTTTTAGTCTCTCACTTTGATTGAAAAAACGACGAGAACAACAAATATACGAATGCTACATTTTCGTACGAGATACATTTTTTCCATCAACTTTTTCTCTCTTAGTTTGTCCTCCTAAATTTTGTAAAAATGAAAATTACGCGAGAGTAACATTTTTCGACACAGCGCGCGCCCCATGTTCAAAGGAAACAGCGATATTAAGTAAAAAAAACTAAAACAAGGAATGGTAACAAAAAAAAGGGGGGAGGGGGAGAAGCGTTCAGCTGATGCAGGAAACAAATTAACAAATTGGTTTTCCAATAAACTGAATGCATTTTATTCAGAGATAACACACAGCAGAACGACAAACGAAAATCGAGGAAATGTAAGACCATTTAGTCAACCACTGTCAAATTGCTTCGAACAGTGACCGTAAAAAAATATGTGCTAAATATATGTTTAAAATGATATTCGACATTTTATTGGTATTCTAATAATAGAAAAAAATCAAATTCTATTTTTAAACATCCATTGAAGAAGATCGACACAAGATCAAAGACGATGTTGAAGGAAATTGGAGAAGGATGATGAATGATCGTAAAGAGAAATTAAGAAAGCAGATAAAAAGAGAAACTTTCACGAAATCATAATCATTTGCAAGGAAATAATTTTTTATATTGATAAAAAAGTGAATAACAAGCAAAAGTAACGGAACGGAATAAAATTGTTGCAGAGATAGAAAATTTACAGTGTACATCTCTTAAAAAACTATACGGCCAATTTGTCGCACCAAAAATTCACAAACTACTCCGTGAATCGGTTCAAAACTCCCGCTTGTCCCCATTAGTGCCCAATCATTACCTCTCATCTACACCCATCATCAACCCCAATACCCTAATTATAGCCTCGACTTCATCCTTACTATCAACCCTCACGATTCTAACCGCCGTTCCCCGGAAGTCATCCACTTTAACTTCATCCTGCAATTTATCTTCTTAACCCTCGTTCGTTCTTCGCATTAATCTGATACGTTCCGATAAATATAAAAATACCGGCTATATGCTTAATGCAATGTTCGACTTTTCGAAAACCAAGCGATTGATTTCAAATTGAAATTGTTCACGGTTTGACTACTATATATACATATTTGTAAAAAAAAAAAAAAGTAAGAAATCTTGCGCTTGAATATAAAAAAATCATACTTTTCCTCGTTACTTCTCGATAAAAGAATTCGCAAATTTAACATCTTGATTGTATCGATTCTTTCAACTACTACATAACCTATTTACGAGCAATACAACAAGCAATCTTATGCTTGAACATATACGATCACTCTTCATATACATATACGATATCCTCTTTTCATGTGAGATAAAAGAACTTTCAAATTTACCTGTTCGTTATCATCTCATTGTATCAACTTTTAGCACTGTGCCTTCGGTATCGGTAGAAAAATCAAATTGAAAAAAAATGGCTTGACTCATCAGTTACAGCAATCTCCTTCGAACTTGCAATTTCCAGACTTTCGGTCACGATTCTTCCACTTTTTCTTCCAGCCGCTGATCCAAAAACGTCTGAGGATTCATGACACGTGCGGCGTGCACAATCTCCACGGCATGCCCGGCGTTTTAGGTGGTATCTTTGGCGCACTGATGGCAGGCATCGCCACTGAAACCTCTTACGATTATTCCCTTTACGAGGTACGTAAGTTCCCTCTCCTTAACGAAGGATTAATTGGCGACTGGCTTTCGGGTAATTGAGTTCGCGGAAGGACGCTAAATACGCGACTAGCCGGTGAATAGCGGCCAACTTCTGTCCATTCTACGAGGACGAAAAGCCTCAGAGATCGCTTAATCTATCGGTCGTCCGGAGACGGATATCCCGGTAGGTGAACGTAAGAAACTCGTGGCTGTTGTTGTTGTTCGCTGGCCAACGTAACTTTAGTCTTTCGACCTAAATCCTAGGGGACGATTGCAGTGATCTTTGCTCTATATTCTCTGCGTCGGTGAATCTTGCTGTCTTCTACCAAAACGTTGTTAGGAGAGGTTAGAAATGATTTTTAACATTTCGATCTATGCTTCTCTCTTCTTTTGGTATATCGGAAATTTTTGATGTTAGAATATAGAATACTGTGTGACCGAATCACTGTAAGCCTGTATAAAGATCGCATGCAAGCATACGTATGTGTCGCAAGTTCTGATGTAGGCGCTATACTCTGTGCCGTACCAGAGGGCACCATTACGTTCTCCATTCCGTGACTAGCTATTCTAGAAACAATATTCCTATTTCTCAACACGATCATTACTTGCCATCTAAATTCTCTCGTTATAAGCAATCACACACTCGATACCCGATAGTTACGTGACTTCGAGTTACTATATAGATATCGTCTGATTTTCACTGGCTCACATTTTCACTGGCTAAACGTACGATCTAAATATCTGTTATAACTCGGCTCGAGGTACTGATCAATTTTTTATGCGATCGGCATATTTTTCTGATGACACTATTAGTTAGTCGAAGCATTAAATATATAAAGCCACCATACTGCCGCCATCCGACTTTGAAGACAAATTTTAAATTTCTCTTCAAAGATGGATGTCGCTGCGGTAGCGACATTTGAAATCTGTCTTCAAAGTGAGATAGCGGCAAAGATTTAAAAAATAATACGTCGTTATTATGAAGTGCACGTTAAAGGCTCTTGAATGATTATCGTATAAAATATGATTTACGTATGTAAGTTTATTGTTATTACCGAAAGATTCAGAATTATGCAATTTACTTTCGCGATCTACTTGCTGAAAATCACGAGTGATCTTCGCATATTGTTTCATAGAAAATTCATCTCGCTTCTTCTTGTTAGATCTTCCCCGCGCGAGCACCAAACTCTGAAGCAAATTTGGCCGAGATGAGAGACAATTATGGTATATCAGCTGGCTTTAACAGAACAGCCGGGGGACAGGCTGGCTATCAATTATTAGTACTACTAATTACAGTGGGAATCGCCATCGTTTCAGGATTAGTAACAGGTAATCGTTTCTCATTGATAATCCAGATGACATTTTGAAAATAACATATTGCACAACTCCTCGTTGGAGTTTTCTCGAATTAAAAGAAGGAGCATAAACAGTTATTAGAATATCGATTGACATCTAAATATTTACTCAACTTCACAGAATCAACAATGCAAATTTATAAAAGTTTCTAAATTTCTTTTCTCCCAATTTTTATTGTAGTCCCATTCGTTAGGACATTGTGTGTTATTCTCCTTTTTGTTTTCATTTCTTTCTTCTTCTGGAAGAGAATACGCAGAAAAGAAATGTAAATTTATGCATAGTTCGCTTTAAAATCATATCGACATCGCACTGGGACAAATAAATTCTTGCGTAGGTTTAATGATGCAAATATCGATCTTCGGTTCGATTTCCGAGAAGCAAAAGTTCGACGATAAAGTCTATTGGGAATTGGAAGAGGAAGCCTCGCAGGAGTCGAAAATCAAGAATGGCAACAACTATGGCGGCGACCAATTACCGATGGCCCATATCTGAGACGAGTCCTTGTTATCAACAATAGCAAAAGTAATTACGTTTACACGTGAATGCAAATAAATGACAAAAATAGAACCCTGAACTTAGGAAAACTTGTAAAATTTATTAAACAATTTGTTAAACATTACATACACGATACATCTTCACCGGTGCAACAATATTCTTGCAAGAGGAACAGTCAATTTATATGCTACGTATTCAACAAGTAGCAGGAAAGTGAAAAATCAATATTACAGACAGAGCGTACAAGATAAAATAATTGTTGAAAGAAAAGCGAAGCATACGAAGAATGCATGGCATTCCACCCTCTTTTTTTAATCGCATTATTTATATTTCTTAGAAAACACCACAAATTTATATCATAAATCATTTATAATGAATTCGAGTGATTCTAAGAATAGTATTATTTACCGGCTCGTTTAAACGCTAGCGTATTACAAAATTTATCATAAGAGCAATATAAATCGATGAAAGATGATCAAAAATAATACATGTGTATTGAAACACGATGATATATTATTCTTGCTAAACTTTTTGTATATAATTGTAATTATTATTACAATAGAGATAATTAATTCCACGAAATAGTTGATAACAATCCATTGAAATTTTAATTAATTTTTTTTATATAATAATTTTAATATCTTTTATTATTCAAATCAACAATTACTTCATTAATGCATGTACCACGGCTTTTGCGTTTAATGACTTCAAATCAGTATAAGTTTGCCCTGTCCCAACAAAAACAATGGGTTGTCCAGTAATATACGTCATAGAAATTGCCGCGCCTACCTGAAAACCAATAACAATAAACAGTATAACAATATATCGTAATAAATATTGAATTATATCCTGTTGATAGATTCTATTCACCTTATCATCGATTGTATCAAATTTAGTTAACACGATGCCATCAATGATATGAGGATTGGTGGATTGACTATGATCGGCTAGTGCTTGATTAAATTTTACCAATTGATCAACAGCTTCGTTTCCAACAAGAGCTTCGCCAACAAAGAGTACTAAATCTGGTTCGTTTACTTTGATCAACTTAGTCAAGGCTCTCATTAATGGTTCGTTATCTTGCATTCTGCCCGCGGTATCCACCAAAACTACATCGATTTTCAGATCTTTAGCAAAACGGATCGCTTCCATGGCAATACCAGCAGCATCTTTTCCATAACCTTTTTCATATAGTTGAACCATAGATTGATTTTCATGCTTCTCTGGCGGATGAAGAGCATTCAGATGGCGCATATGAGTTCTCAATTGTTCAACTGCACCAGCTCTGAAATGAAATTATTTGAAAATACAACACGTCTATATTAAAATAAAAAATTAATGAGATAGGAACTGTGGTAAATAAATAAGGCACCTAAATGTATCACACGCTGCTATTAGCACACGAAAATTATTCTCTATAAGCCAAAAACAAATTTTCGCAAGATTTGTGGATTTTCCCACCCCATTTACGCCGCAGAAAGTCATAACATAAGGTCTGTTATTTTTTTTTGCTTCCATTGCGTCTCGCAGAATATCCACACGTCTCTTTGGAGACAGTATTTGCACCAATGCGTCGGTCAGCGTGGCTTTGACGGTACTAGTCACGCTATCGAACGTACCAAGTACCTTTCCTTCGAGCTTTACACCGACAGAATCGCACAATTTTTGAGCAATATCAGCTGCTACGTTTTTCGAAATCAAGTGATCTTTTAATTTTTCCAGAACTGAAGCCATATCCTCGTGTTTCAAAGACTTGTTACCGACCAAACTCTTGAACATTGAAAACATACTGTTGCTTTTCTTTTGTACTTGGGGTTTGGGATTCTCCATTTCTTCGTCAGACTCATCCTCAGAATCACTTTCAACTACTATATCACGAATACCACCTTTCATCTGGCCTACCAACTAAAAAGATAATTTTGAATACTCCACTTTTTTAATTATGAATAAATTATTAATTATTTAATTAAATAATTATTTAATTAAAGATAAATGATTTATACTGTTTTATCAGCTCCCACATAGTCGCCACTTTCTTCTGGTTTATCTTTGGTGCGTTCCAAAGCAGCAAGATCTTTGATAGTCCCACCTAATTCCCACACACGGGGTTTCTTGCCAGCTTTTTCAGGTTTTTGGCTTTTTCTATGAAACATAAATATTGTATACAGCGTATTATTTCATACAATACAAAATTTATTGTTTCTAAATGTAAGAAACTCACTGTTTATCAACTTTTTTCTTTTGATTATTCATTTTTTGAGCCAATTTCATACGGTTTGCGATTAAAACTTCTTCATCCACCTCTCCATTATGATTTACTTGATTGTTTGACAAATCCTGTTTAGGGACCTCCTGAATTTTCACTGTGAAATTAAATAAAGGTCAGAACATAACAGGCTAAAAACTACTGGAAAGAAAAAGGAAAATAGACAAACTGTTACAGACATTTAATTATCTTTTTAAAATTTAATAATTCATATTTAACTTATATCATAACATGGAAGATATTAATTCTCTCATAGACCCAGTCACTATTAATATTGTTAATCCATAGCAGTAACATATAATTCACTTATGCAGCAGATTATGTGTGTATGTAAAATCCAAAATCACTTACTTTGATCATCTCTATTAGTATTAACTCCCATCTTCCTTTTACCTAGAAGCGAAGATCCCCATTTCCTGTTAGTGATACCCACATTGGAAAGGACATATTACTACCTAAATGAAAATTGCTTGTGATTCTATATTAAATCCTAGACAAATATCCTCAACAGCTTAAAATACTCAACAGTAAAAAATAAATGAAAAGGCTAATAAAAAGTAATTCCAGATTACTCCAAAAAACCATTGGCAACGTTATAATCATAAATAATAGAACTACTCGTATTATATAAAGAATTATACCTAAATCATTTTAAGCCTTTCAATATAAAAAAGAAATAATAATGTAAAAAGAATATACAGATAATGTTAAGCTATAGAAACAAAGTAATTAGTAATATCTTAAGCTTATTAAAGGCAAAGCATTCGAAATAAATAAAAGAAACATTGAATAAAATCTCCAAATTACATTCATTACATACCCTGCTTTTTATTATCTTTGTCATCTTTCCGTTCAATCATACTAGCAACAGTCTTCTTTGATTTTTGACTTTCATCAAAAGTACGCATTTGTTTAGGTATCTTAGCCTGAGTTCGTGCCCATTGTTCAGCCATAGCAAGTACATGCTCATAATTATTTTGAAATTCGAAATTGTAAAACCACTTAGAGTTCTCCAATTCATTTTTGAATCTATCCCTAAATTCTAAATGGATGTCGTTTAAAAATTTGTCTACATACGACAATTGTAGTATTTTTTGATATGCAACAACAAACACTAGCTCAAACTCGTTATCGAGTTTATACTGTAAGCGTAGGGAATCGTATTCAAAAGTATGATTTCCCGTACGTTCCTGCAAAAAAAAACATACAAAATGTCATTATGATAAATATTAGTTGTTTAATTGATCGATTATTTAAATATGGAAGCTACTCCTTTTTCCGAATTTGATCCCTCTTCAACATTAAGATCAAACTTTTAATAGTATTCCATATGGACGTAACGAAATTCAAAAAAATAAATATCATTGACAGCAATACTTACTTGCAATATGACACTTCGTATTAGAGCGTTAACGCTAGGAGCAAATATTTGCGAGGTGCTTTGGAAACACCATAGAACAATACCACCTTTACTGAATATAGTAAATAAGTCGAGCATGATTATACGATTTCTTAGTAATAAAAAAATGTTTGATTTGATATTACAATCTAACCTACTGGTGATCGTGCACTTTGATTTTTGTACACGTCAGACAGACACTGGAAGAAACCTTAGAACAAAAACTATAAGATACGATGAAACGTAAACATCGAGAAGTTTTAAGGCAACTGTACATTATGTTAGTGCCACAAAAAGGCGCCACTCGCAAGACCCGCATATTTTAAGTGCATGTACGAAGTTTTAGATGTACTAAAATTTAGAATACTAAAAATTCTTAATCTTGATTATGTAATATTGTTAAATGCGCAATAATATGAAGTATATTATACTACTACTAAATATTAATAAGTATTATTATTATTCATAAACATTATACTATTATAATACATAAAAGATACATAAAATTATTCATTACTACTTTTACATTGCTTTATTCCTTACAAAAATAATTTAAATACGATATTATATATATATATACACACACGCGCGCGCGCGCGCGCACACACACACACACACACATATAAAAAAAAGATTAATTTAACATTTTTATCCAAAACATTGATTTAAAAAGCATGATTGAAAAGTATCAATTATATATATATACATATATATATATATATATATATGTATGTTTGTACATATTTTTTTTCTATTAAATATTCAACATTATACAAATTTGCAAGTAAACATTTTTCTATTTTTGAAAAACAAATCTAATGTAATTATAATAATAATTATAAAATATTAAACAATTTTCTACAATTTATTATTCTCTTTTTTTACTTTATCGATACAATTATTCTTTGAATCGAATGAGTATATCTTCATAATGCTACGATCCTGAACGGGCAGTGTACGATTATCACGTGTATTTAAGCTTTCAGTGTATCTTATACATTATTATTATTATGCATGAAGTAAATATAGAAATGTATCGTAAAACAATTTCATTAATATTATGTACAATAATTACAGCATGCTTTACATAAATTAACAAGATTTACACTAGCCTAGATTTTCTATAAGGCTATATTAGAACCATACATCATCTGAAGAATTTGAAAGTTTGAAGACATCTCGTGTTCACTTCTGTACACTACTGTAGTCGAATAAAAATATGTCATTATGATAGTGAGAAAAACCTGCAATATAATAATGATCATATAAGGCATTGAATATTTAATATCTGTATAAAGATATATATTAAAGAAAAAAGCACTTATAGTAACAACGACACTCTAAATGCTTAGAATAAAACAACATCCATGATTTTAGGAAATTTTTATATAATTAAAAAAAATTAGATCAGAAAAAATACTGTTCATATATAAATGTACAAAAAGATATCTTTTACATTTGTAAAAATACACATTATAGTCTACAGGAAAATTAAAATGATGTTCATACATCACTTTATACGCAATTTCTAAAATGAAATTTGAATATTCTTTTCCGAAAAGGAAAAGAAAAAAAAAACAATTTATGAACACATATACAAACATATATGTAATTACATAGATACAAACATAATGCTTTGGCATTGTATATGTTTTTCATTTGCATATGTTTTTCATTCATTTCAAATAAATTGTTAGAAATTGTTGTCAATACAATAATGTAAGATTTGCCGAATTTTAAGAGTATTTCTTTGCAAAGATATCACAACATTAACAGATTCGTAAGAAATTTTATAAAACTGTAACATTTAATTGCAACATTTAATTTAATTATGCTAAAAGAACAGTCTTTATACGATATCAATAATACTGCAACATAAACACTCTTTCTGATGTTATGTAATACAACTTTTTACACAAGCTTTAATTAATCGTAAATTCTATAATTCCACTTTTACATACATCTTATTTCTAAATACGAAGTATTCTTCGCTCTTTGTAAAAATGCAAAAAGATTCATTCTTACGGGTCTTATAATAAATAATCGTGTAAATTTGTAGACTAGAACTTACACGCGAATAATATCAATTTTTGTAATTTTTTCTAGATAACCTAGAAGTAAAGTTAAATCATATATACTTTGTGCGTGTTAAGGCGCTTCCTCCTTTTGTGGGATCCATCATACGATCCCAATTTGTATGACCGACTACAAATCCTACAGCGCGCATTTTTTCTTGTTCTTTACGTTCTTCCAAATCTGCCCAACGTACCTATCAAATCCAACAGTTCATGATAAATTTATCTGTATATTTTATCGATAAATCAAACAAAAATAAACTTACACGTTTTTTACCAGAAGTATCTTCCATATTATAATAGTCAGGAACTTGAAGGAAATCTTTCATAGTTTGCACCTTTCCTTCATTTTTCTTTCTTGCAAGCCCATCCAAACGATCTATTTTAAATTGATATAATTCATAACGTTAGACAAGATATAGATTGTTTGTAAGATATATTAATATCTTCTAAAGTATATAATAACGTACCTAATTTGTCCTCTGCTTCCATACGTTCCCACTTACTAACCCCCTATAAATGGATAACAGTATATATACATATACATACATATATATAATGAACCTAATATTTATAAAAATATATATGTATAAAATTGATAAATTACAATAGTATCTTGAGTGTCATCTTGACTATCTTGACTATCTTCATTTTGTTGTGGAGATTTCTCCTGGGTTTCTTCAGTGTCTTCCATATGAACCTAAAATCAGGTAAATAATTAACATGAATCTGAAAAGATAAATATACAACCTAATAAAAAAAAATATACTTCTTCGATTGCTTGTTCCTGTAGCATAGAATTAACATCCAATTTTTGATGATAGCTTGGAGTTGGCTCAAAATAATCTATAATTCTATTTATTTCATCTTCTGTACGATTATGAATATTTCTTTTTAAACAAATTTGTAAATCCATTTCCATCTCACAAACATACACCTATAAACATTCATGTAAAAAAAAATATTAACAAAGAATTGTTCTCTGTTCTCATTTATTCGAATTTTGATGCTGCAATGAAAACTTACTTTGAAGCCTTTTGTTTTAGCAAAACTCCACATTTCTTCATAATCGGATATTTTTTCGTTGATACAATCCAATATAATGAAATTAAAGAAACCATCGGTAATATTCTTTTTAAAAGCTTTAACAAGAGATGTGATGTAACTTTGCTCCATTGCTTCCTCGTACTCGTAGACCATTTCCTGTAAAGTTTATTAAATCAAAAAGTGCTGAAATTTATTTGTGCTTAAAACTTTAAATTTAATTAAAAAAATAATAATTTGTTTTATACCTTAACCGTAACTTTCTTTCCATTATCATCTGTGGATTCTATCTCCTTCTCTACCAAGAAATAATCATCAAGACTTAATATTCGTGGTGCAGAACCTCCTTGTTCAACTTCCTTATCCTATAAAAAGATATGTTCGAAATTGTATCGTAATTGCATCGTAAGACAAAGTAAATTATATCTTAATAAATATAACTTTACCTTAATAAGTTTCGCCACAAAAGATTTTCCACTGCCTGGTGGACCCCTTAAAATTATAGCTATTTTTGGTGGTCTGTTCTGACGACCTGGAGGGCACAATAAGTCATCCACCATTGTGCAGTTCGGTGTTTTTGCCAATTCCAAAGTTTTTGGCGTAGATTCCAACACATTATGCTGAGCATCTGTAACACTTTAATAAACAATGTCAACTTATTTAAAAGGTTTTTATATAATCTGCTTATAATCTTTAAGTATTGAATAAAGAACATATAATACTCTTTTTGTACAACATAACGGAAAAGAAATAACAATAGAGATAAATAATTGTAAATAGTAAGGACTACTGGTATATTCAAATTTAAATATGCTATATTTGATGTTTTTTGCACAAGGTATTACGATATTAAAAAGTTTCAAAATTGTATTAAACACAGTAAATAAGTGAAACCTTCTGGAAGCTATCTTAAAAAATAGCCATCACCTGAAAATAGCAAATGTTTTTTCATGTTATCTTATTAAAGTAAATGAATTAAATCACCAGAAACATGTTTGCGCATAATACGAACAGATTAAAACGAAACGTGTTTGTATTATGCCGCTACGTGATCCGTGCGTTTAATTCTAAAAATTTTTACGATATATATTATAAAATAGCAGAAGCATAAATAATTTTCAGAAATAGTTTTCATTTACATTGCGCGTATAAATAAAATTTTCGTGGTTTAATATGTGATTACATAATATTAATCAATACAGTGGCATTAATAATATAGCCACATAAAAATACGTATATGTATATATGTATATATAACATTGTTAATGAAGAAAACCAATGGTTTTCGAAATATTTTTATGTGCCAATAATATTGACACGATGAATAAAAGTATGTATGATGACATTTTGCAACTGCAATTCAGCAGTTTAAAAACAGAGAAAGAGAGAGATACAGAGAGAGAGAGAGAGAGAGAAAGAGAGAGAGAGAGAGAGAGAGAGGGTATGAATTTGCATAAGTAAGTCTTCATACTTTATGCAAAATGCAATACTTATCAGAAACATTATATCTACAGATGGTCACCAATGTGTATCGAAATGTAAATTTAAGAACACAAAAGTCATGAAAGCGTTTATTTTACAATATCTCAAAGACTAAAACATTTAGGACGCATTTAATAATCAAAAAAACATACCTGGTCTCTGATGGCTTTGTATCTATGACGTTCTTGTTCGAATTCTCCTGCCAGTTTATATTTCCTTTCGATCTAAATAAAGTTATATATTTTCAAACGTAATTAATTCATATTAATGTTAAACAATATGAATAATAATCTACGGTACTTTATTTATATACATAAGTACGCAGATAAATTTATAAATAATATATTTGTTGTACTATACCTGTCTTCATCTTTGTCATTCTCTTTAGTCGTTTCCTTTTGAGACGATTCACATCTTTCCCGCGTTCTTTCTACATTTGGGATAGATGATAATAAACATAAAATTGTCTATACAATTTAATAACTAAATACCAATAAATATTTATGTATTCTTTCTGAATATATTTTTACAGATTTCAATAATAATACTTGAAATGAAGAACTGTATATTTTTGCAACTTAACATCAAATTACCTTTAATGGGACTCTTATCATAGCGGTTATCTTGATCTTTGTCAGATGTATGATCAAATATCCTATCATCACGTTCTTTCGCTTTATAGTCCTCCTTCTCTCTGCGTTCCCTTTCAGGTTTTCTATCGTCTATGAATTCTTCGCTATTTCTTCTTTGTTTGTAGTCTCGAGAGTGTCTAAATTCTGTTTTGTTCGCATAACATTCGTACCTCCTGATTTTCTCCGTATAATCTTTTAAATTCTGTTCGTTCTCCTCCCAATTTCTAAAATCTTTCTTTGGGTACACCTCATGCTCTGGCACTAGAGGTTTTAAATTGCCATGTCCATAGTCGAAACATTGCACAGGAGTTAAGTGATCTTGATTCGATGATCGGGAAGTGTGGGCATAATCTATTACTTTAGCAGGTATATGCTCGATAAATTTCTTGTCGCTGCTAGCCCCGCTATGATTATAATTAAATTGTTTCTCTATACAAAATTCTTTCACAGCTGAACACCTGACTTGGCTTTGTCTGTTATCCATAGGTCGTTTCACGTATATAGTAGAGTTATCGAATTTTGTATAATCAGAACCTGACGAAGATTCCGCGTAACCAGTCTTGTAATCACTCACCGTTATATCGTTCATATTTCTCTCTGATCTTTTATCAGGAACATTACATTTATTTCCATTCTTAGGAGATCGCCGTTCTATTTCGTTCGCTATACTCTGATTAAATGATTCATTTTGAGGCAACATGGATTTATCAAGATAGCCTCTTCCAGATCTTTGATCTACATCTCCGAAGCTATTTTTAGAGTATGGTTGCCTCCAAACTGAGTTCTGCGCATCATTAGAATCGAATTGCCTCTGTTGCATACTTTCATCAATTGATATTTGCTCATTATTAGCGAATACTCCACCATCACCGCTTATTTCTGAAGTACCCTGTATCTTGGAACCAGAATTATTATCAATTGGTCCTTTTGATCTAAGTTCTCCAATTCCTCTGACATCAAGTTGTCGATTATCAAAAGATCTGTCAGGTTGACCTCGAGATAAGAAAGAAGTGTCATTTGAGCTACCTATTGGACCTCGTGGACCAAAATATGCATCATTAGAACTCTGTGAACCAAAGCATCCATCAGTAGAATTATCAAATTGTTTTTCATTAAATCTATTTGGAAACTGGCCGTCGTTTGCACCTTTCGAACCGCCTGGACTTCGTTGATAAGGTGGATCATTGCGTCGTGAACCAAAAAGTCTATCATTGAGTCCTGAAAATCTTGGCTGTCCTTCGTTAAGTCCTCTGGGCATAAACTGATCGCAAGAGCCTCGATTATCAAACGGTCTATTATTAGGCCCGTGGGGTCCGAATTGACCATCGTTTGTCCCTCTAGGACCGAATTGTCCATCATTAGGTCTGCTTAAACTTAACTGAGCATCATATCTGGGGCCAAATTGTCCGATATTCGAAGGTCTAGGTCCAAACTGTGCATTATTAGGAGCTCTTAATCCGAATTGATTTTCAACGGGACCTCTCGTCCCAAATAGTCCATCATTAGGACCTCTTGGTCCAAACATTCCATCATTGATGCTTCTAGGACCAAATTGTCCATCATTAGGTCCCCTTGGTCCAAATTGTGCATCGTTTGGACCCCGTTGACCGAACTGCCCATCATTCGGAGCTCTTGGACCAAATTGTCCATCACCAGTACCTCGAGGGCCATATTGTCCATCACCAAGACCTCGAGGACCAAATTGCGCATTATTCGAAACTCTTGGACCAAACTGTCCATCGCTCGGGCCTCTTGGGTCAAACTGCCCATCATTTAAAGCTCTTGGACCAAATTGTACATCATTGGGTCCACGAGGACCTAATGAGTACGGATTTGGACCAGAAGAATTAAATGGTGGATCAAACATAGGAAATCTTACATTGTTAGGACCTCTAGGACTCAAAAAAGGTGTACTTGGTCTAAATGGCATTCCCCTTGGACCAAATGTAGAATCAAAAGGTCCTCTTGGTTCAAAAGATTCAGTGTTACTTACAAATGATTTCAAGGAAGACTCTTTTCCATCATATGGTTCATCTGTTCTTTGTACAGAATCAGTAGGTTCATTAGTGTCTGTAAGAACAGGACCTAAATTGGGTAATTCAGGCGGTGGCTCCATATTTAAATCTTCAGGTTTTAGATCATTTTCTCCCATAAAAGGTAACACTTCAGGTTTCTTCTCGGTATTTTCACTATCATTATTAGATAGTTCTTGCTTTACCTCTGTTTGTTCTTTGAAAGCATTTTGTGGATCCTGTTCTGAAGAATTATAGTTTGTAGACGGAATTTCTTCCTCCTTAATAGTATCCTTCTGCATTAAGCTATCTTCAGGAAGTTGAGCGTTAACCCAAGGTGGTTTTTCTAATAATGGAATGTCTTTCTGTATTGAATAATTCTCAGAACTGTCTTTTTGTGCATTATCGACGTTTTGCTCAGTCGATTTCGAATTATTTACCGCAACTTGTTCTACTGCAGTAGTAGATTCATTTTTAACCTCGTTCTTCACATTCGTGTCGTTTCCGATATTCATTATTTCCGATCTAGATTCGGTATGTATAAGATCTTGCATTTGTTGTGAACTAGAATTCGATCCTTTGAATGAATCTCGCGAATCGAACGAATTGTTGCGAACAATTCCTAAAAGAGCACGCGGTGCAAAGTCAGGATTTCCATGAAGCTTAAAATCTCCGGGTATTCTGAAATTACCAGGTGCGCCTGGTCCAAAGTTAGAAGGTCCACGAGGTCCCAAATTTTGGTTTCCAGCAGATTTCATGAATGGAGAATCACCTGTAATCTTCTTAAAGCTTTCACTCAGTGAACCAACGCTGCTACTTTTATCAGAATCAAAATAGCTTGGTTTGAATACGTCCATCGCTGCTCTCCTTTTCTCCATAAGCTTCTTCAGTTCTGGAGCAAATTTATCTGGTGGTTCAAATTGATTATTCCTACTGAAGCCCCTTGAAAGATTTGGAAAACTATCACGTCTATTATCTACTACGTCTTTTTGGTCAAAACGATCCATACTATTCCTATTAAACCTATCACCCCCAGGACCATAAGGTTCATTATTTGGACCAAATCGATTATTGTTTGTTCCAAAACGATCATTAACAGGTTCAGTTCCTTGTCCTACCCTATCACCTCCTGGTCCAAATCTATCATTTCCAACAACGAATCTATTATCTCCAGGTCCAAATCGATCATTTGTCATCCCAAACCGATCGTTTCCAGGTCCGAATCTATCATTTGTTGGACCGAACCGACTGTTTCCTGGCCCAAACCGATCGTTTCCAGGAGCAAATCTATCGTTATTAAAGTTCATTTTCTGTTGATTGAACTGATTATTTCCATGCTCTTGATAGTTCCTATCTTCTCGTTCATCGTTTAATTTATAATTTTCATTTCGTTGACCAAACATATCATTGCGAAATTGATTACCTTGTTGATCATTTATACTATCTGGTCCAAAACGTTCTGCTGGTATGCCTTCCTTTTGATGCCCAGCGTCATTTATACCGAAATTACCCTGATGACCTACTGAGTCAAAATTGTTCATAGAAACAGGTTGATTTTGACGTTCGTTGTGTATCAAATTATTATCTGGACCTTTACCGTTATTCATTCCGAATGAAGGAGGTCTTCCTTGCATGTTGGGTGGAGCTGGCGGTCGTACGTTGTGATTCTGCCGTGAATCGTTGCTAACAAAACCTGGCGGTGGTTGTGAAAAGTTTGGTATAGCTGGAAAATTCGGCGGCGGTTGTGTAAAGTTTGGTGGAGGCATTTGAGTTGGTGGCATATTGAATGGAGGTGGAGGTACTCCAGTCATAGCTTGGAAGTTAGAGAAATTCGATACGTTCACGCCTGCATTATACTGTGCTGTCCATTGTTGAGAATTCCAAGGTGACGAAGTCATATTAGAAGACATCATGTTCATGACTGGTAGCTGAGTTGTCGACGACTGTGATACTTGAGAGGAAGTTGCCGTTTGAACGTTAGACGCTACTGTTTCTGTTGCTGGTGGCGGCGGTGGCGGTGGAGGTACGTTAATACTCTGCTTTGCAGTTAAGCCAAGAGTTTTTCCAATACCCAATAAATTGTTGATTAATCCTTGATTTTCTGTACTGGATAGAATGTTCAGTATCTTATCATCACCAGACGAGCTTTTATTCTTTTCAACATCTACTTTAACAACAGTTTGCTTTTGTTGCTCGCGTTTCCTACGCATTTGTTCACGTCGTTCGATAAGCTTCTCTCGCCAGGACGTCCATTTAGCTTCGTATTGTTTGTATTGGGTCTATAATAAAATAATCCTTTTTCGAATAAAACTAGAACTAGCAGTAAATCACTTATTGATGTTTCAGTCATCATATTTGATTTTCTCTGTAGCCGATATGTGATAATAATTGTAATATCACTTACCTTGTCTGGATGATTAGCATTTTGCTGTTTCCACTTATTAAACTGTTCCTCCCACTGTTTAAACTGAGCGTCAAATGTTTTCTCAGCTTCAGTTAGTTCTTCATCTTCGATTTTCAACTTTTTAACACTATTAGATTCACTACCGATACTATTACTGCGTTTACCATTTAAACTATTATTTTCTTTACTACTATTATTATTTTCAGGAGGTAATGGTGGCTGATTTGGAGGTAAAGGGGGATTTTGAGGACAGTTTTGTATATTTGTTTGTTGCATTGGTGTATTCGCGTTTTGTTTAACAGGAAATAATGGAAGATTGTTTTGATGTGGAGGAGGCATGCTTGTAAATTGATATGTGTTCATATTATTAGGAGGTAATGGCGGTTTTGTATCCTCTTTTGGAAGAGGTGGTGGAGGTTGTACAATTGGTAACTGTGACACCTGATTAGCTAAGCTCATGTTCTGGGCTGACATGTGTTTCATTGTTTCTTGGTACTGAAACAAAGTTCAAAATTGAATTAATGAATGAATACATTTTTGTGTTATTTATGCCTTTTACATACCTTCTCCCCATACTGTGCTTGCCATTGCTGATATTGTTGCTGCCATTGCTGCCACTGAGCCCAGTTTTGTTGTTGAGCTGCAGCCCATTGTTCAGCCGTATACCCACTAGGTGCCTAATGAAACAGTATAATCGTGGTATGCTACATATATTATATAATATAGAAATATTTATGTGTTATGTTAAATAAATCGATAAATTCATTAGTTAAATGGAAAATAAGTACATATGGCAATATTTTAACAAAATTGTAATTAATATGTCAAATTTTCAAAGAAAATTTCATATATATTAATTAATGCAAGATTTATTTCTTTCATATATTAGATAAAGATATTTAATAAAATACTTACTGGTTGATTATAATACTGCATGTATGCTTGCATCATAGCCGTAGGATCTGTTCCTGGTACAGCATAACCAACTGGTGGTTGTGGCATTGGAGTAGCAACAGCACCAGCTGACAATTGCCATTGGTTCCAATTTTGCATTTTTTAAATCTCTCTCACTCTAGCAAATGGTTTGCTAGTGCATTCCAAATTGTTTTAAGGGCCGCAGTCCGTTTGGACGCTATTTTATATTCAAAGAAAATTGTTATAGAGTTACCACCACATATGTGTATAAAATATAGTAAAAATCTCTATTCAGTTATTTGTTTTCCTTTTATGGTACAATCACCAATCATACATAAATGAAAAAATGTCTCAAGAATTATTAATTAAACGTATTAATAAAAATTATACATACAGCAGTTTAAAAATATCTGTAAGTTTTAGTCAATATTAATGCAGTTTTGCAAAAATATAAAAGTTAAAACTGTGTATATAAATATAAAATGTGTTTCAACCATGTGTTACAAATTACCTAGAATTTTCTTAATCGCCACAATAATAAAATATGTGGAAACTTATTTCTTAAATTTCAACAGCGATTTTATTGTTTCCTAATAGGTAAAATATAGAGGATCAAAGAAATAGAAACACTCGTAAAATGGATATAGAGAGAACTATACGTCATCAGAATACTTACAAGTTAATAAAATAATACAAAATATGTTCGGTATAAATCAGAAACACACATTCGCCAATATTTGTACAAATACATTAACATAAAAATATAATAAGTTAAATGTTCAGTCTATCAATCTTCTGCACTTAGTAAATAGTTATAAGATAATTATCAAATCCTACAAAAAGTTACTAAATGCAAAACATTACAAATTTTGTAGATATAAGATACATTGTTAAAGTACAAACAACGCAAATTTCATAATTATGCAATTATTTCCTTATATACTGATATATGTACGCTATATTTCTTTGATAGATAAGGTACGCTCATTCACAAAATATCTCGCAAAAGAATCTAAAATCAATAACACATTTATAAGTAATACATATGAAATAATATATGAAAGTTAATAAATATCTGACAATACAAGCGCAATATAACATTAATACACAGTAATATGTAAAAAGAAGCTATAGATAAAAAGATTTACTCTAATAACTAGACTCTTTAAAAAATTTAGGTTCATATTATGACTGAATATATATAAATATTTTTCACATTTAGCCAATATTTATGCTTTCGCCTTCATCAAGTGTAAATAAAACCTTTTAAGAGTTGTAGTTATGTAAAATAATTATATATAAAACCAAAATTACGTTATATTTTTCAATAGATGTATAGTAAAATTATTTAAAGGGCAAAGAAGTAAATTTGAAATAGATCGAATTAAAATTATGATATTAAATATCATTCAGAATATATAAAAATATGCTTTAAATATGTATAACTAATATGTTTTTATAAACATTCAAATTCATTAACTTAGAAGAATATAAACAGTATTACAATATACCAAGATATTACATCCAACAAAACATATGATATAAAACAGATATGCGTTTTAAACATCAAAACTGTAGTTGTTGGAAATAACCTAGAGCCAATAACAAACATACTGCAATATTTATTATATTTCACAAAATGAAATACAGAGTGATCGAAAATACATCTTATTACATAATATATAAATAGTGCACAAAAGTATTGTGCTATATAAACTTGTATATAAAAAGAGAGAATATCCAATATATTAAGTTTGTAAGAAGTCGAATTGGACCAAATAAAATGCATTAATCTATCCGAGATTAAACACAATAATAAAGAAAAAAACAGGGATTAAATGATTTTTCCTTAAATAGGTTAATGATGCTGATGAAAACTTCAAAACGCCTTCGTTAAGTATAGAAGTTTGTTGAAACTCCAGGAGAACGTTCTCATAAGCATCCAAATGTGATCGCCATGATTATTGAAGACGTATCAATTTAAATTTAGTTAGAATATATCCTTCAAAATTGCATTTATGATAATATAGTAATTTCTGATAAGATAACGTAATAACTATAGAAAAAGTTTATGTATATTAAACACATTAATCCGAAAAATTCGCTCAGCAATATCCAACATTTTTCCGAAAGTACAGAACGAAAATAAGAATGTCAATGTAAGTAGTTAAAATAAGATAGTACTCACGACTGGATGTCCAGGAAGCAGCTACACTTCTGAAATGCAATTCACGGAAAGCTTTTTTTATTGTACAGCAACTAAATCGAAACTTGGCACGAAAACGTCGAAACCGATCGGAACTTATGGCGACTGGAGACTACGGTCGTATAAACACGTCTGGAATATAGACACTTCGATACTGAAAGCATTGATAGAACCATTCATCTTTTGAGTCGAAAAAAATCAAGATGTAAAGCAAGAAAAGGTCCCATTTTACGCAAGCGTAACGCGTATATACATATGCATAGATATTATGAATATTTCACACAATGACAGACTCACTCTATCTATTTCTGTTTGTTTCACAGAACAAGGCTTTTCCTTACCCTCCATCTTGATATTCTTTGAATCAAAAGACGAACGGTTTTCCCTAGTGAGTGTCCAGACCTGTTTCATATGAACGTTACCAGATGTTACGTTACGTTTGTAATTTTAGGATAAAAGAGCGAGTAGGTTGGTGCCCATGGTGCGCTAAACCGTTCTGTTCGCCGGAGTCCGTAAAAATTGAAAGAACTTTTGCAGTTCGAATCTAAGATTTTTTCCAACATTGTATGTACTTAGAAACTAGCACGCGCGAAAAAAAAAGATATCTCATGAGAGATGGTAAAACGTTTAGAAAAGTTTACATGGATTATTAAAGAAAAAGATCTCGAGAAAATCCAAACTTCTTTACAGACTATAGGACTATAGTTGTCCCACAATCGTCAATACGGCTCTCAACTGGACGTTACTCGATGAAATGCTTCTTATTTCCCGAGCTCTGGCTTTTTCTTATTCGGCCATTCTTGGTAGATATCTGAATAATGCAGACTTTTCTATCCGTACATACAATCAGTCAGTTTTAAATTTAAATTTAAATTTATGTGACTATATTGAAGGCAAGTTTTCGCGATAGCGTGATATGATCGTACTGGAGATCCGAAGACATTCTGGAGATAAATCAATATAAACAAATATATAAACAAGTCTCGATATTCGTTAGAGAAAACCGTCCGAAAATTAAGCCGTGTCTAGTCATAAAAAATCAACACGGAAGGTCAATAAAGTCCACGTTCTCGCGAGGCAGATGAAGATAAATAGAATGTTCCCGTTTCTGTCTGAAGCATTCATAGCACTTTACGCATGCGCAAAACGAGAACCTTCCATATTGATATTTCACTACTCAATTTTCGGACGATATTTCCTAGGTTTTGGTATATAATCATCAACATCTGTTTTGATAATCATATGAGTATACGAGTGTCGAGAGATCTGTTTATATGAATATGGTCGAGATCTGTTTATATGATCGCCGGTAGGTCTATTAATTTTAGTCACTAAACGACAAAAAGAAGTCCCTAAGTGCCGTTTAATTCTTACGTTTTACGCGGTTTATATAACGAGCTACAAAAGTATATTTTTACTCTCTTTACACATTTCTTCGCGTTAAACAACTAGACGTAATGTCGACCATAGGTCGTTTTAAAGCATTGTTAAATAACAGGAATATCAATAATTCTTCTCTCTGGTACTTCTTGTTATTTCTTTAATAATGTTTCAGATATCAGTATTTTAGGTTGATTAAATGAAGCAAAAATTTAATAAAATAAAAAAAGTGAAGTTGAGGAGAAAAATTAAAGTTGATAATATTGTTTCCATAAGGAATGTATTTACTATAATTAAAATTATTAATTTTAAGTTCTTCTCTACCTTTTACAAAATGAATTATCATTACAAAAAAAAAAAAGTAAGCCAGCAAAATTAATAAAAGTATCTCATTTGTGCGGATTAAATTTATTTTATCAGCGTTCTTATGTCACTGCCATCAAAAAGAAATGAATACGTAAATTATGAAATGGTACCAACAATCATTTACTACTACATGATAGAGACAAGAAACATATATTAATATCAATACATATCGTAATCAAGAGACGTTTTATCTATCAGAGAAATTCATCAACTCTTACAAAATCCTGGGAAAACCGGCAATATCGCGCGATATAAACTAATTAATTTATTCCCTTACTTTAGCCAAATATTCTCTTTACCCGATTAAAAGAAATTGAGCGACGATTAATAATTTACGACAATTATAATATTTCAAAGAACAATAATTAATCATTTTTACATAATTGTATATTCCTATTGAATTTTTCTGTCTGTAGTTAAAATAGCAATTGAAAATCAAGATTATTGGAACAAAAAATAGATTAAAAAGTAAATTTCACATTATATTTAAAGATTAATAATGTATATAAACTAGTTCGAATTTTAACTTTAATTTCACCGAAGCAACAATATAAAGAATATACGTATGTATTGACAATCAACGAAATGAATCAAAACAATTATTAATCATTTCCGTAGTTCATGATTTTTACGTTGTTCGATTAACTGAACAGTGTTTTTTAGCGTCAGTCGGAGAATCACCAATCAGCAAAAAAGTGAAAGATCATTTCCGAGATGGGAAGCTTCATAGAGATATATACGTATGTATTTATATAAAAACCTGTTTCTAATAAAACGCCACAGCAGCGTTCTACTGCTCAGTATCGCTTGAACCGGCAGCATCATCGAACGTGGTCATCATGAGCGTTCTCGGAACGAAGTGGCTACTTCTTAATGCCATTTTATTGTTTAACGTAGTAATTCAAGAAAATTCGGCACAATATATTCCTCCAGCAGCGAGCGTAGAACCTCTTTATCCAAAAGGATTGCGGATGTCTATTCCAGGTGAGTAGGATTCCTTATTTTCGGTGTCAGTCTATATGTGTATCTGCTTGGTACCAGTATCTTTGCACAACTTTAGTGTTCTGCTATTTTTTTAAATTATAAGAGATGTACCGACTTGTGGCCGATCATCCGGCTTAAGTGCTAAGATCATATTGCTAAAGCATAGAAATAAAAATACAATGTTCTCTCTTTTTTGTCATTAGTGTAATTTTAATATCTTTCAATATGTACTAACATAGTATATTTGCTTACAGGTACATAATTAACACAGGTTAATAACTTTAACCTAATTAATTAAATTAATTAAATAACCTAAGTAATTAAATATACTTACAGATACATAAACTAAATAAATACCAATTAACCAGAAACTTTGGTCATTATTTCTTAACTTTATAATAGAATAAAATTAAAAAGGAAAAAAAAGTTAAACAATTCTCTGCTTGGATTTAGACGAGTCTGAAAATAATCGGCGATAGCCTTGAAAGCCGATTTATCGGTTAGTCGACTTAGTCCGTACATCTCTAAAAATTATTCAAATGAAACGGTTGATGGAGGTAACCGTTGAAGGTGAACAGGAACAAGGAAATATTTTACAGCTTAACGAAAGAAATGTGTTTGTTTAAAGGAAGAGTACGAAAATTGTATATGCACGGAAAACAAGGATATAGAATATCTTGCAATACCCTTTTTGTGTTTTGATATAACAATTGTAAGTGTAATATTTTAATTCGCAAAAGAAATTACTCACGCATCGAATTGCGCACTTCTATAGTTCCAGTGATAATCTTTGATTAATGGCTCAATAGAGAATTTGCATATTTCAATTTGTATATTGCACGCAAATTGATAGAGTGATAATGCGTTTGAAATTTCCTCATTACGATATATCAAACAATAAACAAGATTGTGCTTATATATAAAAAAAAGACTATCATCGATAATTTTGAATTAAATTATTACGAAAAAATTTGTATTGTACTCTGGATAGGTTTCTTCGATGATCCATTTCACCATTATAATGTACATAATAGGCAAAACTATGTAAATAAATATGCAAAGTATGGTACTCATTATCGTATGTAAATTATTGTAGATAAAACAAATCTCTGTGCAAGAATCAGTTCTTTATTTAACTTCTTAGACCTATATTTATACGTACTTACAAAGTTTTACTATCTTAAATTGTATATCGTGGGATTAATGTATCTCTAAGAACACTGACAATTTTTGACGAAGAAAATACTTTTTCCACTCAGATGAGGATGGTATCAGTTTGGTCGCATTTCACGTAAAATTTAACGACGATTTCTACAGCCTCGAAGCGGGTACTATTGCCAGG
Organism: Bombus haemorrhoidalis; assembly: GCA_014825975.1. Taxonomy (NCBI): domain Eukaryota; kingdom Metazoa; phylum Arthropoda; class Insecta; order Hymenoptera; family Apidae; genus Bombus; species Bombus haemorrhoidalis. The sequence goes on from CM026169.1 coordinate 12,933,935, forward strand.
GACATCATAAAAAAAAGAAATGGCCGTTGGACGTATGAAGATAGAAGCACTAGATTAAAACGAGGAGACAAGATTTATTATTGGCTGCATGTCGTTTACAATGGTCTTGGTTATAACTTACTTGACCAACAATATGAAGTGAAAGGTTTGTCGATAATAAAAGAAATGATTTTGGTACTGTTTCTCTTGTAAAACTTTGACTGTTCATCTTACTCCTTCTGTCTTTAGAATTTTACAATTACGATGGAACTCCAGTGAACGCAGGTACCGCGGATAACACCACCTGTTCGACACCATCGCAGACTAAAATCTTTGAAGGTTCTATAAATCAGCAAACGAAAGGAAAAACTGCCTGTCCGGGACAAACGATCTTCGAAGAAAATTTCGATTTTCTTAATACGAATCTTTGGACGAACATTGAGCGTTTTCCTGGCATTCCGGTAAATATGCTAGCCACGTTTGAATTTATAGATAGAGTTAAATTATTAAAGAAGATAGGAGAAGACATGTAACGTGTATTCTGTTCTCTCTAGAAATAATAAATCTAATATGTTAAGCAATAACATAGATAAAATCGAATTAGGCCAGTTAAAAATTTATTGTTTTATTTTAGAATTTTGAATTTGTCGTATACATGAAGAATAGCGACAACGTGGAAGTTAAAGATGGTATTTTGCATATTAAACCAACTTTCGTCAATGATAAGTTTGGTCACAACTTCGTTACAAACGGAAATCTGACTTTGACGAGGTAAAAATTTAATTGTCACAAAGTCGATCATACTCGTAAATCATAACAGTCACGTTAAAAATCTTGAATGTCTCTTTAGCTGTACAGGCGTAGTTGATACCGATGATTGCAAACGAAATGCATTTGCGGCGTACATTTTACCGCCTGTTATATCAGGACGATTAAATACCAAGTCATCGTTCGCTTTCCAGTACGGACGCATTCAAATCCGTGCCAAATTGCCTCGTGGTGACTGGTTATATCCTTGTGAGTTCTATCGTACATTTTGTGGTTCTTTATACAGTCATGATATTTCGCTAATTAATTGTTCACTGCTAAATATACCAATTAATAAACAGTAGAGCCTCTTGCATCCGAACTTTCGTTACGTACTATGTACATAGATATATGTTATCGAATGTGTATATTATTATATGACTTGTTTTCACATCTACAAGAAATATTTGCCAAAGTCCGATGTATAGTTTATGAGTGACAAATGTGTCACAAACATATAAAAATTGAGATACAAAATTGAATAAATAGACATATCTTAATATAGATAGATATATCTTCATGTAGATACCAGAATGTATTGCAGAAAAAGCGGAATGTATTGTACAAACCGGAAGCTATCATAAACCGCGATGCAAGGATTATGTGCAAATAAATGATAAATAATTCAGTAAAAGACCTCGATGGCTTCTAGCAGCCAGAGAAATATGAAATCCTTAAATATTGAAACAAATTAACAATTTTTCTGATCTCTATTTTGAGGAAAGAGATTTTTTTTTCTTTTGTCGACGATTTCATCATCCGGATGATTTTGTCTCCTTATTAGTACGGATATGGGAGGCTCTGTACTGTGCTTTGCGTCACTATTTTAAAAAATTCAGTCATCAAGATTGATTATTTAATTTAGTAAATGGTGTATAATTCATTGTTATATTTTAGTACTCACTCTAGAGAACGTAAACGAATATACACCAAATTCGCCGCTCTATTCTGACATCATAGTGGCTCATTCAAACGGAAATCCGTTCCTCAAAACGCGAGGAGGAGACGACATTAGCGGGCACGTTCTTCTAGCTGGAGCTCATGCGACCACCATAAACCAACATTCTCCACGTGACAATCGATTAATGCTTCCTAAAAAGGCTTCAACGAATTTATGGTCAGATGATTATCATGTGTACGATTTGGAATGGAAAAGCGATCGAATCACGCTCAAGGTTGATGAAGAACAATATGGCGATCAGGAAGTTCCACCAAGTTTGTTCAACAATCCGGTTAGTACTTTAAACTGCAAACTATGTAGCTACTTTTACGTTTCTTCCCGTGCCTGTTTCACCATCTTTCTTTATCTGTTCGTCTTGTTAACAATCTAAGATCACAAGGAAGAAATATGACAAGTCTATTTTTAGTAATTTTCTGTTTATACTATTTGATGGCTGGAAGAAATACATAGCTGAAATGTAGAACAACCTTAAAAAATGTAAGACTTGGCTTCTTCACGCACAAATCTTTCTTTGGTTTAGTAACGTAAACGATTAAATCTTTTTATAATAAGAAACGGCTAAAATACATACATATTTTAATATAAAATATCGTAGTACCTGGGTCTAATTAAATTAGAAAATACTTAGAGTAATATATCGTACATGTCACGGGCATGTGCATTATGTAGTTGAAGGGTTGAATTTAAAAATTGCTTCCTTACAGAAGAAGAATATGACTTGTGCCTTTTCTATGATCTTTAATTCTAAATAGTTCATTTAACATTTTCCACGTTTTAACAGGCTTATATAAACATCGGTCTAGCCGTAGGAGGTCACTTGACCTTCCCAGACGGCTGTATCAGCAACGAGTACGCAAAGCCCTGGAGAGACGTCGAATCGAAGGTACATCTACTTAAAAGATTAGACTTCCATTGCAAAAACAGAACATTTAAAACACAATGTTATTGATTTCAGGCACTTCTCAACTTCTATACTGCAGCAAACAAATGGCAAGCAACCTGGAGGAACAGTGACACCGGTCTTCATATAGACTACATTAAAATCCTGGCTGTCTAATTCTATTTTTCACTTTCATTGAGAAACACGTTCAATCACTCCTTTCTATTTTCTATCGCTTTCGTATTCCTTCGTATAAATCCATATAAATTGATAAAATACACAGCAATTAGAAGGGAAGCGGTGGAGGTACCAACACGGAAGCAGGCAACGGTTCTTGATAAGGCACGTCATCCGGATGAAAACCAGAACCAAGCAATTCAATCAGTCGTTGTCCTCTATAGCCATAGCGTCTCTGATAATCAAACGAGGCACGAGGTCCATCTTCCGGTCTGAATTCGAACATCATCTTCTTCCTGGTGTCCGGAGAAGCTACCAGTCTCAGAAAACCATCCACGCCGTTTCTTGGCAATTGCCAAAATCTTCCACTAGACCATAGCGAACGAATCATGGCCATCCATCTCGAGGGAGACAAGCCGAACGGAAGTGTCCTAGCGACTCGAGTTGAAACAGTTCCATCGCACTGGACTGCTATGCACAGCTGTATATGCAATAAAACAATCATGAAGCGATTTTCTGATAAATTTTTACCGTAGATCACGATCGATATATCCGAGCGTAGACCTACTTACCGCGCAGATTAATATTAACGCGTGGCTCGCGCGCATTTTCTTTTATCGAACCTCCAGGTAGGAAGACAGGGAAAGCAATATCCCATGATTCATGGTGCCCACTCACCTTTATGTCTTTCGAGTGGGTGAAAATTTCGTGCATAGAATACATTGTGATTTTTTCGTGATAGAATTGTCAATCGTCGAAGCGTTGAGCAGTAGCGTTGTTCTTCAAACGATTCGCGCCTCCTTCCTCGACATCGGTTTTCTTTACTTTCACTGATTGCATTGCGCCAGACTGCCACGATATACCAACTGATTTCTTTTCCACGGTGTCCTTTTGAGCAGAGTTAGTTGGTATTCCGCACTCATTCCGATATCATCAATCAGGTTGTCGTCAACGTGATCCTACGTGACCACCTCGAAGAGGAACAACATGGATTTCCCTCGTAGTTTGGTAGTTACAATTTACTATACAATTGCAAACAACGATCTTTCGATCGTTTTTGTAGTTGCTTCTCTAAAGTGGTTTTGAAGCTAGTAATCAGTTAGAATGAGTGGTAGAGATGTAAAACTTGTGTTTTGTGGTTATTTACAAGGGAAGAAATAAGAGAAATTATTGGAATTATTTTATATTTAAACGCAGTGTCACTATTACTTAATAAGAGGGTTAAGTTACGTTCGTGCATGATGTATTTTGATTAAGTCGTATTAATCAATACGGGAAAATTCTCAGAATAATAAGTTTCGTAATAGCTTGAAAAAAATGACGCATCTGTATAAATAGATTAAATGTACTAATACCGTCGTTGGTTGCTAATCTCCTTTCTGATTTTTTGTAGGCACAAAAGAAATATGAATAAAACATTGAGAAATTTAATAAATATAATGTAATAGAATACATAGAAGAAGATACAAAATTATAGCTCAAAGATTAATAATCTACAAAAATAAAAACTGTGAATTTTACATTTATATAAATAATTTTGTATAAATCATTCTTATACTGATTGAACATGCTCAAATAAAGAATAATAATTTACAAAATAATCATGCGCGTTTATTATATACTATTCTATGCATATAGAACTAGGATTGAATTACATCGATCAATTTTTGGACATTTTAGACAATTTCGATTTTTCTTGTCTTGCTGCTTAACGCTGATAGAATCGTATCGGTCGCCGAAGGCACCAGCATTTTCTCATTTATTCACGATCTAATTCAGTATAACATAGCGGGGATACCACTCATCCACGAGGCAAGTATAAGATTCTGTGAAACAGAAAATCAAGGTTAAAATAAAAGTTCTGAGAAAATCTAATTAAGAATGGTACGATTACTTGCATTAAGTGAATAATCGTATATTAATCGTTGCGCAGCAAACACAATGGGACTTTGATCCAGAAGATGGGAAACAGAGAAGAATCAGATACGAGAAGGAAAATGGTCGTCATGGAGAGATCGCAATAGCAAAGATCGGTATGGGAGTCGGAATCCAGGAGCCATTGACAAGATCTGCGTAAAAACTAATAAGAAATCGCTAATCTGCAAAAAGAGATGAAAAATATATGTCAAAAATTAATGAAAACTATCTTATAAGTAAAATTGATTACGCTAATTGTTGCAAAAAAAAAAAAAAAAAAGAAAAAGACAAGTGTATTTTAGTAAAACGAAAATAAACATTTTTCTTTGAAGTATTTAACTTGGATAAATAGTATTCTATTTTGTATATGATATTTTTAAATATATTATACTCTATACTTAAATACAATTCTTCTTTGTCCTCCTTTTTGTTTAAAAAAAATATATTCTGCTTTAAAAGTACGTATATTTATTTAGATTTCAAGGTCATGCCTTTTTCAAGGAATTTCATTAATTGTCAATTGTATAATCGACTTTCGACGAATTCCAAATAACAAGAGTGCGTAAAGATTCAATACGTCGTAATGTTAGCAGGTGCGCGTATGTAAAATGCACGACTTTCACTTCATACGAAGAAAAGATGAAGTGGGGACGGAATGAAGCAAAGTAACGGACTTCGGAATAAGGCAAACTAAAAGTAGAATCAGAAAAACGGAAACAGATCGATCGTACGGGCCGTAGTATCGTCTTCCTCTCGTTCTTTCTCAATTAAGATAATCCACATTACTTATATTTCGATGAAAAACGATACATTGGTATAAAGACACTCGCATATCTAGTGTTACGCTTTGTGACGAACTTGCTTTTCGTTCTGCAAATTGAAAGTATTACCTTGCGGTCACCGAAATGGCAAGACACGCTGCCGTAAGTAAACTAACTAAAAAACGAACGAAATAAAACTTCAAAGTAAAAATAAAGATAAATGTGCAAATAAAGAAACGTATGTAAATAAAATTATGTGTAAACATTTACAGTAAACTAAAAGGGATTGAAGGAATATGTAATCTTTGGTTAAAGTAGGTCTAAAGTAGATACTTTTTGACCTGTTTACGGTGCACGTGCCACATAAAACGATGCTCATTTCTTTTTCTTTTTCGTACTATTTATTATGAAACATTTAATAGATTCATCTAAGATATATGTATACGCTAAATGTAGGATACCTTTTCGCATATTTTCGTTTCGACACGCTAATACGAACTGACCTACTTTCAGTGGACGACCATGATCTTTGTGACAATAATCGTTGCCTGTTTACTTGGATTAATCGTCGAAACCGCGGCGACGATAGCTCAACCAAAGGCACCTAATTTCCAGTATTTCGAACGGTAAGAGATTAAAGAAACCATACAAAGAGGATAAATTCATGTTTTAAACATATTGAAAGGAGATAAACGATGGCTCGCTGTTACACAGTTTTAAAAAGGATTACAATGATCTCATGCTAAATTACAATTTGTAATATTACATACATAATACTATTAAGGAAATAATCGTCTAAAGGTGTAAAATACATATGCATCGATTTTTTGTTTAAAAATAAATGCAATCACAAGATTTTATTAATTATTAACTGATTATTTATAGGCCTAAATATCGCTACCCGTACTATGATGAAAATGGCAGGGGAAAATTACTCTATGGTTATGGAGGACCAGATCTGTATCAATACAAAACTTTCAGTGCCCTTGAGGGAATTCATTAAGATAAGGAGTATTAAATTACGCTATTAAGACATCTAGTTAATAATCATTCTATGAGTTGTGATTATTATCATATAGGGTGATCGTTTGTGAAATGACATATAGTACATACACGATTTTGCTTCGGATTACAAGAAAATAATAACATATATTCTATGTTGCACAATAATAACATACAATATAACTTTCAATATTTTGCATTATATCCTTACATCTTTTCTTGTTATCAGAAACACATCGAGTCACGCTATGGAATTAAGGAACATTACAAGATCATTTATTCTCCCAATCATAACCAATTGTATTTTTAAATGTAATCAATCGATATGCTTAATTACGTCGTAAACATGTAAACATTATGGTTTCTTCGCCGCGGGTTATGAATCTTTTTATTCGACGATACGAGTTCGCGAAAGTAGAAACGAGTCTATGTATTTACCTCAAAAGACAAATTACTTCGTTAGTCAGATGAATGAAAAGATGTGTTAGACATTAGAATATTATGATAAATCGATGCAGAAATTACTACAAATACAATTACGAGTAATATCATTAAAATTGATCGTCTATGAGAAATTTGTGGAATGTGCATAGCATTTCTAGGGTCTATGACGTGTCCAATATAATCACCGTGAAGACGAGAAACGGTTAGATTCTAGCGCCTAGAAATCGGGTATCGTACATCGGAAAGACAGAAAAATTTGTAAAGGTTAAAAAACGCAGTCATTTTAAATCTTAGTTAAACGCGTTTAGTTAGACGCAGAAAATGTTCGTTCCGTGACAAGTGCACATACAAGTTTACAAATGTGCAAGCATAGTCGAGTGTATAGCGAGATATTATTAATAAACGAATGACTACTACCCGTACGATGTGTATTGGGTATTTTATTCCAAATGATCCTTGTCCGCCTTATCTTCGGCAGACTGTAACTGTCATACAAAATCCATCTCGGATTTATTATAATATCGTGTACCTGCTCGTAGATTATACAGCTGCCTTTCTATTAATTTCTTTATCTCGCTAATTATGAAAACGCTTGACGTGATTCCAACAAGAACTAAGATATCTGTTGAAAACAGAAACAAATATTTCCTTCAATAAAGTTCAAAAATAAAGATGAAATATTATAAAAGCTTCGTTTAAAATACGCACCTACTGCCGAAAGAGCTTCGGTTTGGAAAACTCGCTGTAACGGTGGAAAATAGATCACTAGCATCTGTCCTATTACTGATAATGTTACGGCTACCAGGAACATTTTGTTACTAAATAAACCAATAGTAAATATCGATTTGGTCTGAAATGTTTATGACATGTTCAATTCATGGAAAATATATATTACAATGTTAAACAATTTCATTATTTTTTTTTACCTGCGATCTACAGCTTAGAGCATTAAACATATCGAAGAAAACGAAGCATGTAAATGTCATGGTTGTATCCCTTGCAGTGTTACCATCAGTCGTCATCTAATAAAAACAAGACGCGAGAAATGTTGTAAAGCTTATAAAACATGAATGTTCTTTACAATAAATTTCGTACCTCGTTATTATAAACCCACAAAGTACCAATAATAATAATAGTAGCCGATAACAATACATTAATAATAAGCTGTCGAGTGATCATTGGTTCTTTCGTGTTGCGTGGTTTTTGTTTTAAGACATCCTTATCAACTGGTTCAACGCCAAGACTATAACAAATAATTAAATATATAAATATGATAATGTATCTAGAACCTAATCTAATGTATCACAGAGAACTCTTTTGATTTCTACATTACCTTTGAGCAGGTGGTCCATCCATAATAATATTAATCCATAAAATTTGCATTGCATTTAACGGATTTGGTATACCCATCAAAGTAGCAAGTGCAATTAAGGATAGAGCAGCTATGCTAGTACTTAATTGAAATCTTACAAAATTTCGTATATTATGAAAAATTCCTTTTCCTTCCTCAATTGCAGCACTAAAAGATATATACAATTAAAGTAAAGTGAATGTAAAAAATGTTGAGAATTATTAAAGAAGAAACTAATATGTACATAATAGTTTCAAAATCGTCATCCACCAAGATCATGTCCGCAGCTTCTTTACAAACATCAGTACCATTTTTACCCATGGCTATGCCTATATCTGCTTTTTTCAAAGCAACTCCGTCATTCACACCATCTCCTGTCATGCCCACTATATTTCCTTCCCTCTGCAAGGCTTTTACGATACACAATTTGTGCTTAGGCGTAACCCGGTAAAATACACTAACGCTATTGATACATTGCTCTAGCTGGTGTTCGGACATTAAATCAATCTCATCTCCAGAGATTAGCCGCGAATGAAGTACATCTAACCCAATCATACTTGCTAAAATAAAAAAATATGTTACAATGCATTATTCTTGCAATATCTTTACAAACTATAAGAAATTCGATAAATCTATGTTTTACCTATTGCGGATGCAGTTTCTTTGGCATCGCCAGTAACCATTTTTACCTTAACGCCGCTATTTATAAGAGTGGTTATAGATTCACGAACGTGTGGTCGTGGAGGATCGCATATACCAACGAGACCAACATACATTAGATCTTGCAACGATGTACCACGTGCCAATCCAATTACTGTAAATATATTAAAAAATATTAAGTAAAGAAATTGAAATTATTATCGTCATTAAAACGTACCTCTTAATCCTTGTTGCCCAATATCATAAGCTTCTGTTAAAAATTCTTCATCTTTCTTTTGATTCAAAGAATGTACTTGACCATTGATAGAGTACTTGGTACATAACGGTAAAATCTTATCCAAAGCACCTTTTACAAAATATGTTTCTTGCTTATTCTGTAACATATATTTACAAAAATATAATAAAAGTATTTAATATAAATAGTATTAATAATTAAAGAATTGTTTAACAAATTATTATCTACCTCTCCGTATTTGGGAGTACATTTTACAGCCATCATTTTCTGTTCAGATGAGAATGGATATTCTTGTAATCGTAGATATCTATCAGCAACTCCGTACATTCCATATTTCATTGCCACCGCTATCAACGCACCTTCCGTTGGTTGGCCAAGTAAAGTATCATTTTGCAGTATAGCATTGTTACAAACACATCCTACTTCCAACATGTTGCTGATGGCGGTACGTGCAAGGTCCATGTTGTCACATTTTCGAATTCGTACTTCCCCTTTATCATTATAACCAGCTCCAGTAACATCAGCTATGTATCCTTCCGATGTCATCAGAATGGTTACAGTCATTTCATTCTTCGTAATAGTACCAGTTTTATCAGAACATATCACGTTTACACAACCTACGCATTTGACAACTTGATACCTATATATCTTTGTCTAGCTTTGATAAATGATTATGAAACTCTGTTGCACACATATTTACCCAATGTTTCCACTGTTGGTAATTTCTTCACAATGGCTTTTCTTTTAGCCATCCTCATAACACCCAATGCTAGGGTCACAGTTACAACAATAGGCAAACCTTCTGGTATAGCTGCTACTGCTAAACTCACACTGATGGTAAACATTTCAAGTATAGCTTTGCCTTGGATCCAGCCAAGAAGCATAATAATACCAATAATGCAGAATGAGTAAAAGGATAATTGAGTACCCAAAATGTCCATACTTCTTTGAAGTGGTGTTTTTGGAGCTTCTTCGGCCTGCATCATTGAGAAAACTTCTCCAAATTCACTTTTTTCTCCTGTATTCACTACTATACCCTATAGAATATATTTTATACATTTAAATCAATCGTACATAATTGCTACATTATGAACCCATTGAAATTTAGTAGAACTTACTTTTCCATTGCCACAACGCACTAATGTACCCATAAACGCAATATTTCTCTTTGTTGTTAATCCATTAGTTTTAAGTAATGGAGCTGTTGATTTTTGTGCTGGTTCAGTTTCTCCAGTAAAACTACTCTCATCAATTGCTAAATCTATTGCTTCAAATATCCTGATATCTGCAGGTACTCTATCACCAATATTTAAGTAAACTACATCACCAGGAACTAAATTGCGAGCGAGAAATGTTTCTACGCAGCCTTCTCTCAAGCTGTAAAAAAAACATTCAAAGAATTATTTTGATATCAAAATTTTCTAACACCTTTTAAAACATTGCTGTATATTATAAAATTAAATTAAAAAGTTTAACTTCCATTTTCAACCTAGAACTGCGCATCTTTAAAATTGGACATTCTAAATAAAGGGGAGGGAATTTCACCTTATTAATCTATTGATTGGAATTGGATACTATATCTTCTGTTTTAAGAAAGCAAAGTAATACTCCATACAAAGGGTTAATATATCCTCCAAAGACCATATTTCTAGAGGAAATGTTAATTTAAATAAATATTATCAACAATTTTTATCTTCACTATACTTAATATAATTTCACATAATTTTTATTGGACAAATATTTGATAAATAATACAAATTTTCTTACCAGTGACAAGTTGGTGGCACCAGTTTATTTAATTCTTCTAAGGATTTTTCAGAACGGTATTCTTGTACAAAAGCAACTGTCACTACTATTATGATGGCCTAAGAAGAGATATACTTTATTAGTGTAAATGTTAATTAAAACGTAATTTGAGAAATATCACGCTGACAGAAACTATGATAAACTTACCACTGTAATACTGACTGCATCATCAAATTGCCTCATACATACACTGACAAAGGCAGAACCAAGAAGTAACAGAATTAGAGGATTTTTAAACTGCAAAAAGAAAAGGATATAATAAATTTTATATTCTATTATTCATATTAATTTAAAATTAAATAATACACTGAAAACCCTTCAGGTACCTGTTCAAGATACTTCTTCCATGTTGGTTCCTCCTCTTTAACGCTGAACTCATTGAATCCAACTAATTGTCTTCGATGGTCAGCCTCCTGCCACCAAAGACCTGTTCTTATGTCAACATGTAATCTAGCTGCTACTTCCTCAGCACCAAGGCTGGCTGCTTCAGCTGTTGTTAACCACATTTCTGATGTTTGATCTTTCGCCTTAAAAAATGAAAACTAAATGTTTTCTATTCAATATTTTTCAGATGTTCGCTCAACTTTAACAGACATGAAAACGATTTTCTAACCTTTATCACGAACTTTCGTTCATTTTAAAGTGACAGATAACAAATTTAATAAAACTGGACACATTGTCTTTTTGACAAAAATTTTTATCTTTTTTGTTATCAAAATACTTGCTACTCCGAGATATATATTGCCCATATCGATGACGCATTATTAAACCCATTAAGGGTTTTCCACATTTTACAGTATACATCAAAGGAATTATAAAATATCTTTATACAAAAAATATAAACATAAATAATATTTTGTTTATAAATGTATGTACATAATGAAGTAGTAACTGCATTTAATTTATTTGGACTTCAAAAATTTAAAATTTTAAATTTAAATAAATCATCAGTGTCAAACCGACGTTTAGTAAAGTGACACGTGTACCTTGTATTCTGTTTGTATTATAGGGCGTATCAATCTAACACAGAAATGGGTACAATATATTTGCAAAAATAACAAAACATTTATACAATAAACATATTTTACGATAAATTTTTTTTTAAAATAACGTTATCTTGTAAGGTAAAGACATTGAAATATGATTAACCACGATTTCTAACCTTGAAAAATTCACGAAACTATTGACAAATATATAATTTACATATTATTATTACTTTACTTCAAATATGATCTAAGGATATTAGTAAAAAATGAATGACCATCAAATATTACGAATTTACTGAATATTACAGATGGTTGTACTCAATATATATAATTTTTATAAATGTTTTATCTATTATATATAGATATAATAATAACCTCTTTACGATAACTAATTGATATATATACCTATTATATGTATTTTCCATTATCGTATTTGAAAGTATTGTACTACGCAGTTTATGCCTGAAATAACGTTCCAATACTTTCGACTGTAAGAACTGATTCCTAGATTACGGAAGGGGGAATTGTTTTTCCAGGAACTAACATTTATATAACATATAATTATATCTATAATTTTGTACACGTACTCATTTCGAATATTCAATTTACAAAGTAACAAGGGAAACAGAATTTTAATTGTTGGCTGTAAAAGAATTCCATGCAACATCAACTTTAAAATATCGTACAAATTGTAAATATTCGATTTACCATTCCAGCAATTATCGATCCATTTTCCATAGAATGCGCAAGGCCACATTGCTACACTTATTACCTTAGGTCAACATGTTCAGAATATTTGCTGCCTACACTATCATTGCAAACATTTCAAAACGCTGCATTATGCCTGTGTTTTAACGTTAGAAAATTACCATTCACAATCAATACCATCTGTTCTACACTAATAATTAGGTAATTCTCATTATCTTCAATGTGTTAGATAATCCATCCAAGAAAAAATTTATAGATACGTTATAGATACGATTGTTTTCAATGAACTTTTTTAACAAACATAAAAATGACATATATCAACAACGAAATGAGAAAAAGATTGCTCATAGATGAAATCAGAGGTAACAATAGGAGCTCCAGAAGGTGCTGTTGGCAGGCTAAATATTCGATCGATAGCGAAACATTTGAAGACATAATGGTTGCAATGAACTTTTCATGTTAACGTATTCTAAACAATTTTTCATTTCACACTCTAAGCTAACAATTCATTTTAATTCTTTCTTATGCTTCTAATAATAAAATATAAAGAATGTCACTCAGAACTGTTCCTTTGTTTTTTTTAATAAGGAAGAGTTACGATATTGAAGACTAAACCTTGTTTATTACAAAATAAAACAGCGTTATACATAATGCCGTATAATATAGTTAAAGGAAAAAATACATTATAAAGAATAATTAATATTAAATAGATAAATAAAAATTTACATGGGAATGTTTAACAATACTGTAAATTCGATAATGCGATATTATTATAATTTAAGATAATTCTTACCTCGTTCACCGGTACATTTTCGTTGCGTTCCTTGTCAGTAGCTGCGGCGGCAGCATCAAGTTCATTATCTTCGAAAAGTTTTTCGTATTTCTTACTCGCTGTGTCTTTCATCTCTTCTAAGCCACGTTTCTTTTTTGTTACCTAGCTCGTTATATTATCGATGATATATGCCACGACGATTTTGTACGTCGCTTATTTTAAAGTCAAAATTCTTATTGGAGACAGGATTTCGCAATATCTCTTTAACAATATACGTTACTATCCGTCAGTCCGGTTTTACGGTTTCGAAAAAAGGAAACACACAGCTCATGGTCCGAATGAATTCCTGTCAAAACGTGTTGGCATTGAATATATACCGAATATTATGTATGTACTCATGTATCGCATATCATTGATTTCTATTAGAAATTAGTAGAAGAGTGATACCAAAATGACCGATATCTAAAATTGAGTCATAAAATAAGTAAAATTACAAAATTGGCTTGAAACAAGAACTTTGAAATAAAAGATTATCAATTACTGAATCATTTGATAAAAAATTTTCCGTGGATTTTATGGCTTTTTAATAAAATATTGTTCCTGTATATATTTTACTATTAAATAAAGAATTAAGACAGCTTTTTGAAGCTTAATTATGACATTAAATGATATAATTTGATTAAATAAACTTACGAAATAATTTTACCTAATCATAGAAAATAATTTATTTTTAAAATTAATTTTTGCAAATATTTCGATTGACGACTTTTTAAATGTGTCACCCTTCTAGCACACTGTCGATATAGTATTTATATTATAGTTGTATGTGTATGTGTGAGGAAATTAAATATCTGCTGGTTCCCAGTCACGCGAAGGTCAAACGAATGCATTTCTGAAGATCTTTGGTAATTTAATTATTGTCAAATAACCAACGGCAAAAAAGACAATAATAATTTTAGTAGATTCATTGGAATGTACAAGTTGGCACGCTTGCTAGAAGATTCGAAGAATTTCAACACCTGACAGTGAGTAGAACGATATTGTATTCAATAGAGATGGATAAATATTGTCCTCTTTAAATGATCTTGCGACACTTATTGTTTACGATATCTATAAATATTTAACTTGATAGATCATATAACAGAAATTACATACTTGTTTCTAATAAACAATCGACATGTAACGTATCGATTATTTTAAGAAGATATTTTTTCAATCATGTTTAGTGGAATCTGGAAAGAAGAACCGGCAAAGACACTTAACCGGATAATGCTTACGACTGCTACTAACCTACTTTTAAATTAAACAAAAGAGCTTCATCGATTTCCCAAAGAAGCATGTACAGATAGTAAATATCCCGAAGATTACCTTAAATGATATAATTATTCGTCTAGTTTAATCGGAATTGCAAAATACTTTGACTTAAATTTAAATGACGCTCATTGAAACTACTAGCGTTACTTACATACATACTTATACTACTACATTACACCAGTCGAAGTAGTCTGTTACTTTATATGGAAAAACGACATTTTAATTTCGATGGAAGATATACCAACGAATACTTTACACGTGCTATCACAAAAGGAAGAAGACAAGGAATATCAAAGAAAAATCAGATAAAAAGTGAACCATATATTATATACGATTGTTATCTGTTATTGAGATAAATAGTTAATTAATCGAAAATACAATTATTGTATTGTTTAGTATCAGCGATGTAATGCACTCGAGCAATTTATAATCAAACACGGGCATACAACTACGCGGTACTTATTACTCCAAATCAATAATGGAGGTTTTTTCAGTAAATGCATATGAACCTACACCAATCTCTACGTTTTCCAAAATATGAATAAGGAGGTGAACGCACACTTGTACAGAATCTCTGAGAAAAATATCCTACCCTCAAGGATCGCGAAACCCTTTTAATATCCGAGGCACGTCAAAGGATCTAGTCTCGATGTGCTGGTAGGTAAAACACGCACAATGAAATTGCTCACAAATCGCAAGTTCCGTGTAATTTATATTGCTTTCGTGGCTTCGTCTCGACGAGAATTAATTAAGCGGCTTTGTCTTCGACGAGAAATTCTACGTATACACTCATACAATAAAAAAACACTGCGAATACGATGTTCGGTTAACGTATGACTACCGAAGACCGAATGACAAGTAGCTGACGATGTAGCGAGCAGCGCCGCTTATACCCTGCTGGTTGGGCTGAGAAAGCAGCTATATGAATGTGCATGTGTGTCATGCATATATATAGCATGGCCTTCTGTGTGGTAGAAGTAGAGCAGACTGTGTCAATCCAGCGTACGACGACCTTAAGCTGCTGCACTTCCAAATTCGCGCATCGTTTCTTTCTGACCAGTATTTTATTATACTGCAATGCATTTATATCTTTTAACAGATAAAATAAGATAGATTATAAGAACATGATGTATAAGCGATGATTATCTTTGATGTTAAATATAAGGATATGTTCAATATTATTCATGTGAATTAAAAAATCGATATCAGGCGTACGCGCGGTAATAGAAGTTGGAGGCTTTTTGTCCCGTTCCCCAGATTTTTTTAGAAATCTGAATAAAAACGTTTGAAAATTTAATTATGGTTTATGATAATTTGCTATAAGTAATTAATGTCAAATCTAAGTGACGGAAATTGATTGACTGAGTAGTCTAAACACGCTTCGAAGTATAATTAGTGACATACGTTTGATAAACGAAAATGTAGAATGTAAAGATGGAGAAACACTGGAATTATTGGTTATTCAATTTTCGCGCTTATCACGTTGGTATAGTACGTAGAATAGTTGTATGTATTTAATTGTATCATATTACAGTTTATTGGGAGCATTCAACGATGTGTAATACTATGTGTAATATACCTTTCTTAACCTGTTGTATAAAATTCTGTACAATGCACAAATATCATCTTACTGAAATATCATAAAACATAATATATCATACTTTGTTATTATGTTATTACCTAATTGGTCAAATTTTTATTTCATTAATTTACAAATTTGAGAATGTGAATTTCATTTAGATACTGAGGTACCAAAAAATTAAAAATTGAAATACTCGCCTTATAATATTTCTAAATAATACAATTATAATCTTTAAACATCAATAAACTGTATAATTACGATTTTGCATCTAAAAATATAAGAATTTTGTCATTAAATTTATCAACTTGTTAAATGTTCCAACACATTGGGATCGACAACATAAAATTTGTTAGAGTGATGTTATATTAAAATTTCGAAATATTCTTACACGTATGTCATTTCTATATGCTAATGTCTATTAATTGCTTATAAAACTCATATATATATTATTATTATTGCTATTATATTCTGTATTCTACTACTTCCAAAGTAGAAAAAATTAATTTGTAAAATTTGAAATTAGTAAAATTTTGAGTTTCAATCTACATAAAAATGTTGATAATAATTTAATAAAATACAGTGGCGCTGTATTACGAAAAAATACAAACAAATATCTCTTCAGATCGATTGGACAGTCAGTTAAATGGCGATAGTTTGTATACATGTTAAGTGCCGCAGGAAAATAACCTCTAATGGAGAGGATAAAACCGGTAGAAAACGTTTCGAAATGTATCAAAACTATCTGTCCATCGCCGGACGAGCTTAGTATCATAACGAATAACGTAAAATGTAATAAATGTGGACTCATATTTAAAAATGGGCCGAGATATCGGTTACACGACCTTAAAGTACATCAACGTAAAAATTTAGATAAAACAATAAAAGAAAATGTACAATATCATTGTCCGGTAGAGTCTTGTATTTATGCTCTAAAAGCCGAAAGATATTTTAGTACTATGAAATATCTTAAACAGGTTAGTGTTGTCATCGTAAAATAATGCCTTTTTTTTATGAAATTGATCAGTGTTTCAATTACAACATGAAATTTAATATTCTGACATATATTTAGCATTACCTTAAAGTACATGCGAAAAAAACGTATGCATGTACTCGTTGCGAAAAAAGTTTCTCTACCGAATCAGCGAAAGAAGGCCACATGAGAGTATGTGGAATTGAATTTGTATGTTCTTGTTCAAAAATTTACAGCTCCTATGAAGCCTTGCTCACACATGCAAAACGATCTTTACATACAATAAATGATAAATATAAAAATTCTTTGAGGTAAGCTGATCATGAAAGGTAAATATTTTAATGTTCTACTGTTTGACACATTTAAATACAATATCATCAATTTATATTAATTGTTAACATTTTCACAGGCGCACAAATTCTAAAACAGTGAGATTAATTCTATCAAGCAATCAAACAGAAATAAATAAACTAGTTACAATACTACCAATAAATCAAAATGAAAATGAAATATCCAGTCCTAATAATAATACAATGCAGAAACTTACATCAGATATTGGTATACAAACTGATGAATGCGAAAAGAATAAAAGAATATCAAGTCCATTCAAGTATGTTAACAATAGCTGCTATCATAATGGAAAGTGTGGAATATCTAAACAGACACAGACAAGTATCCCTCAAAGGATTAGACAAAATGTAATGTCCACGGAAACACAAACAGCTTCACAAGCATTTAAGAATTCGCTGAAGCTTCAGAAACATGGAAAAAGTTCTGTATCTCAAAATTCTGATTATACATCGTTAAAGGAAGACCTTAATCTTAGCAACTTTGCAGCTTCAAATTTATTTCCTAGCAATCCATTACCACTTCGCCATGATGGTGGGTTACAAGATTTTTGGGAAGATAAGAGTACATCGGGTACTCAAACAATACCTGAAAAAGACATGTTTGAAGTTCTCAATGATAATGTTACTCAGACAGAGTTCGAAACATTTTATAACCATAGTACAAATCCATTGATACAGTGTACTCCGAAGAGTACGGTTGCTTTAATGACTTTACCTTATGTTGAAGAAACGTCGACTGTTGTTGAAGGATATTCCTTTGTATCCTCAAATAGCATATCACGATCAGATCCCATGCTTACAGACAAAACTTTTGATGATAAGTTTAGCAGCATAGAAACTCAAACGGAACAAGCTTATTCACAATCATTTTTTGATTCAGATTCATTAACTAGATCATTCGCTTTAAGTTCTACCATTGAAACACAAACTACAAATAATCTTGACAACATGGAACTATTATATAGTAATACATGCACACAAACATGTAATGAAATGCTATCGACTGATTTAGGATTATCTAACATTCAAACACAAACACCTTGGACTCAACTCGAGGATACTACTGTTTCTGCCGAAACACAAACAAAATCCTTGATATGTGAAACAGGTTGCAATATATCAATAGGTGCATGTCGTTCCTGGTTAAGTACTCAAACTAGTCACACTGAAACACAAACTGACTTACTTAGTATTTTTGAAGGTCTTCAATAATAAGATATTCAATCTTTACTGCATATGGCAGTATAATAGTAGATATTTAGAAAAAATACTGTATGTATAAAGCGAAAATAATTTGCATTTGGTATTGTAAAATAAGACTAATTTTTCATACTGTTATTTAGTACTTTGGTATTTTTTATATTTTGTTACAAACTAATTATTTAAGTTTCTGTATATGTGCAATTTGATGATGGAATATTACGTGCATTGATCGAGAACTGTATTTCTTTAAAAAGAAAATGCTTTGAATTTACTGTATTACACATTAGCCACTGCCACGATTTGTTTATACATGTGTTTCCAGAATAAAAACATACACATTGCAGGCAATGTAATTCTTATACATATAGCTTATTATTAAAGCTATTAATTTAAAATTTGCATTATGAAAAGTATTATTAATATTCAATTCAAATTTTAAGGGGGCAAATAAGCCTTGAATTAAAACCTGTTTTCTTAACTGAAATATAATGTCTTCTATACATACAAATAATATATGACAAATAAATTGAATTAAGAAATTTGAATGTGTATAATAATAGACTCAAGTTATTGCATTTCAAAATAATCTACGGATGTAAAATATAGAATTACTATTACAACATACATATGTTAAAAAAACACTTTTCATTTATAAATATTAATTCATAAGTTTTAAGATGTTTTCATGTCATGTATTATGAAGATAAGATATTTTGTTATAATACAACATATGGTTTTGAAGTTTTTAACTTAATTAATTTTCTAATACACGTGAATAGAAGTAAGATCTTTAGATTGAAATATTTGCAATCGTTCGTGTGTCATATACAAAGATAATTTTTAAAAATTTAATTTTTTCGTATATATTGTATTGTTACTATACATTGCTTAGAAAAACATTTGTCAATTCACATAATTACAACCTTATTTGAAAGGAGATTCATGCTTCTGAGACTCAAGAGTCATATACCCCCTTAAATAGAAAAATACATAAAGAATCTTGTCTGCTTGAGGTGTAATTGTTTAACTGATAGTTTCAACATTTACAAAGAAACGGAACATGTAATTTGAAACTGTACACGTAACATTGTTACAATAACTATTAAAATATTGTTTTTTTTTTTTTTTAACAATTGCGTTGGAATTATGCATTAAATCCCAACCAGTGTCTTTCGTTATAGCTTCACGTCAAAACTTACATATAAAAGTTAAAATCTTTAGCTTTTTCTTTGCTCGGAGCCGCATGGTGATAGATCACGGTTAAGCTATTGTTTTATTCATGTTTGTTGCTAAGGTTTAAAATTACACTTAAAAGGTCATGCTTTGCCAAGCAGGAACGATATATACTTGTCGGACACCTAGAATTATATAAGTCGAAATTCAAGAGCTATTATTAACACATAAAGATACAACAAACATGATATGAATATCGTGCTTTTTAATCGAATCAAATCACTAATCGACTCCAAAACGGATACTCAACGCAATTACGTGAGTTCAAGGAACTTATTAACACAGGTTGGGATACATGCCATAGAAGTGAAACAAGGGTAGTATGCAGAAAAAGATGTACACAAGAATGTATTAAAGTGCAGGACCAGCAGCATTATCTTCATCAAAATCTGGTAGAAAATCTTTGGTCCGGTCTTCTATCCTATTCATATTTTCAAGTACTGAAGCTAGTACTCTTAAATTGTCCACGCCAGACATTAGTTGTCTATAACGATTCCAATATATATTATTATTTGAACTACTTAATTTAAAAATCTTGTTTAAATATAATTTTTCACCTTAAAGACACTTCTGCTGATGAGGCAGCATGTCTCAAATCACCTGCTAGTCTTTTTGCTGTCTGATTCATGTTTGAAGAACCATATTCGCTTGTATTTCCCGCCGCAATCCCAGCTCTAAGCTCTTTGTTTTCTAAACGGAGTAACGATATCTCTGTCTGCATTAACATTATGTTTTTCATTTAATAATCAAGTGCGCTATAAGATATTTATAAGGAGACGAAAATCTATACCAACCGTTAAAGATTTAATCTCTTTTTTCAATGCTGAAATAGTACTTTCTGCATTTACCGCTCTCCTCTATAGAAACAAGATATATTATAAACATAAATTGGATATATAAAACATTCTTTTACTCACTGTACTACGTTTTAGATTATCTTCAACTTGTTCCATTGCTTTTTCAAGATGGATTGTCTCTTCATGATCCACTTCTTTTCTAGATACCAATTCTGATTCTAATAATTGAATCCTGTAACAGACATTGTATAAATAAATTAGAGAATATATCCTATTATTAGAGATAAAAGAATTTTGAAAATTTACTTTTCCGATTTCTCATTAATCTGTTTTTGAGCTAATTCTAATTCCTGCCGCAATCTTTCATTTTCCAGCAGTAACTACAAAAAGAATTGATATTTTATAATTATAAAAATTATAATAAATATATCATAATTTAAAATTCAACGTTATTCATACCCTCCTTTCTGTAGTCTCCGCACTATTTGGAATAGATCCAGACTCTGTTGATAATGTTGTCCTATTATGAATAGGACCATCGTTTAAAAAGTCTGGTAAAGATTTTGGAACATTTGGTTCACTTGCCCCTGAGTGAGAACAATCTCTTATAATCACATTCGACTCAGGATCAGGCTCAACTGTAGATATTGGTAAATCTAATGGAAACCCTAAATAATGAGATACTATAAATAAACAACCTACATAAATCATGCTATGATTAATAATTAGTTTTAACATATCACTTTATAAATACCTAATGGTTCTGAAGTTTCAGTAGATCCTATACTAGATCTAGCAAAAACAGGTAAATTTAAATGGGCAAAACAACTTGTATTTGGTAAAGATTGATTCCTCTGAGGTATTGCTTTGTCCAAATTTCCAGTTAGATCAAACGAAAGATCACATGAAGCACTAGATCCGTTCTTCTTTGATTCATTTCTAAGTCGAGCTTGCCTCTGTTCTACACTGTTTAATGCAAAATCAGGAAGATTATCCACATCTGAAATTGTCTGTTGTTTGGGCTCATGATTTAGATAATATTGTTCTATGACCAAATGATCTTGCACAAAGTCTGGTAATTCTGTTGGATTACGAGAATAAACAGCCGAACTTTTCTCTAGATTATACTGTGTTGGAGATGAATAAACTTTTGGACGAGCTCCAGCATTTTGATAATTTATTTGTGAACCATTTTTTAAAAAATGCTTAAAGCTAAAAGGATTCTCTTCAATTCTCGACGTATTCTGTCCTGTAGAAAATAAGAAACAACAAATATTAAGCTAATTATCAGCTAAATTTTTTGACAAATACCAGGTTAAATCTAACCTGTTTGAGGCTCTGTTTCAGTATGATTCCTAGCAAAGTACTCTTTCGATGTATTTCTACAACTCCGACATCCCGTTGTTACCTCTTCTTCAGAAGATGAAGATGACGAAAACATGACTTCTCCGACGTGACGCCTCGCATTTTTAGATACGGATCGAGACGAATCATTACTTTTTTTACGACTCGCCATCATCTATGTAGAAGATCAACTTTACCGACGACCGTATCATTTGCGGTGCAGTCAAACAGTCAAAACTGCACTTAACATTTGTCACTCGCTGTCTGCAGGTCGGGTCAGGTTAGTCATACGTAACTTTTTCTTCTTTTTCATCACTCAAGAACTCAATGTAAACGTAGGAGCGGCGTATGTTTTAAACTTTTCTATCTGCATCTTCTGTTTCGTAATATAAAGTTATTCTTATATTTAGCTCCTTATCTGAAATGAGTTGCAAGTGATCATGTATATATAAAGGTATACATATGTATATACATATATGCTTATATCAATATATATTCAAAGAAAATTAGCTAGTAGAACACTTATCGTGAATTGAAATAATTGATGATAAAAATAATTTTAAATGATTGACTTAGTAAACATTTGTTATTATGTCGAAATGTGATACGAAATGTGAAATATGAAATATTTATATGTTAATTTTTCAATGTAATAGGTGCGTGAATTATAATTTTGTGATAGAGGTTATCTTCCACGTGAAAATATCGTTAATTGCAGCAATTTTTAAACGAATGTATACTGCGATTTTAAATACAAAATGTCTCACGAAAAACCTTGTCGTGCATGCATGGATTTTAAATCGTGGGCAAAGAGTCAAAAGAAGGCTTTCGATTCCGAAAAGGTATAAACAAAGATTTTTTAAATAAAGCTGTGTACGGTACATAAATTATCTTTTTTTAAATAGTAATGTTAAAAACTAATACCGATTAGTTTCTAAAAGGTGAAAGATAGTATTACACTTTATATGTTGTGAAATAAATTATTTATTCTTACATATATATTTTATTATGCCAGGAAACTGAGAAAGTAGAGAAGAAAAGTCCACCTGTAAATAAAGTTAAACGTGATGATTGTCCATTAGATAAAGATGAATTAGGTTCAAGAACATGGTCATTTTTACATACCATGGCAGCATATTACCCTGATAATCCAACTGATGAACAAAAGTTGGATATGTCAAAGTTCTTTCACACATTTTCCAAGTTTTATCCTTGTTATGTATGTGCAGAAGATTTACAAGAGCAATTAAAAAAGACTCCACCACAAACCAATTCACAGTCACAATTGAGTCAATGGCTTTGTATGATACATAACGAAGTAAATAAAAAACTTGGAAAACCTGAATTTGACTGTAAATTAGTTGACCAAAGGTGGAGAGATGGCTGGCTTGATGGTTCATGTGACTGATGATTATTAGTTATGATTGTAAATTTTGTAATGAAACCTATATGTAATATAAAAAGCACCATGTAAGTTTTTTTGTAAATACTTGTAGGAATGCTATAATATTATAACAAAAATATTAGTATCACATATAAATTAACCGTTTGAGTCCCAGGGATCTTTGGAAAAATAGCGTCGAAAAATCCCGAACAGCGCGATAGCGCTTGTCTTAATCGATTGCGAAGAGAAACATGCGGCGCAATAACGCTCGTCATATTTGTTAGTTTTATGAAATACATCTTTATTATTATATACTATTCTATTCCACTATAAATTAAGAATACATTATATAAAGATATCGGTATATATGCATACTATTAGTTTATATATATATATATATATATATCAAGTTTTTTTCAATAAACATTATTGAGAAGATAAGAATGAAATACAAAATACAGTCAGTGTCGTCCGTAGTGTTCAAATGTACTGGGTCTTTTCGAGGCAAAATCTAAACAGCGCGATCGCTCCGCTTGGGACTCAAACGGTTAATATTTATCTTTGTTAACAAATTGTTAAACATAATATCCTTTCTTAATTATGAACATTAAAAAGAAAAAAAAAAAAGGTAGAAGTAGACTCATCATACAATTACAGTTATACAAGTTGTCAGATGTTTTGAAGTATCCTTATTATTAATATTGCAAAGTAGATGGCGTTAAGTGTGAAATAGTGAATGCAGAGCTTGTTGTTCTAACGTGAGGTTCATAACTGTGATCTTGTCCTTCACCACCAATAGGCATGACTTGACATGTTCTAATATGAAATGGAAAACGTTTGTTAGCCATAGATGGTCTGGTGATGTATAAAAACATTATGTGTCCCATAAAAATAGTCCATAATAAACATCCTTTAGCAACGCTTTCTCGTACCCACTCATCTACTAATAAAGTAATGCAGAGTACCTATAAAATTATAAATATCTTTTTACATATTGTAAAAAGAATAAATAAATTTTTTACAAATATTTTGTTACATAATATTTTACATTATTGTAAATGCAATTAAATGCATAGTCTTTTATATACCGTTAATGGATGACATAAAAACCATGCTGATCCCAATGAAAATAATGAACCATAAAAATGAAGTTTTGTTGACATTTTTCTAACAGTCTTAAAACACCGAAGAGAAAATATAATCCATGCAATCAATTTCAGTATTATTAATCCATATCCTGGTGGTGATTCATAAATATACAATACCAATCCAGGATCAAAGACATCGGATTGGTAAATATACAATGAAAACTGACAGAAAGAAATCAGACAAATAAAACATATAAGCCATCGAGTTTGTCTGGCTGTTAAAACGCTCTTAGTCACTGTAAAACCAAGAGCCAGTAATAGCATAAGTACAGTGTACAAAATGTCTGAACATGCTTCTAGAAGTTGACCTAATAAATAAGCATTTTCTGTTGCTATTCCTCTTAAACCAAGATTTATGTAACTATAAATCTCAAATAATATTCCTACTAATTGACAAAGTAGCGAGGCTATAAATATTTTGTAAGAAACATGTAGTAGTCTTCTTGCCCTTAGTTGTATGGCTATGTAAAAACTAAGTATTACAAGTATCACGTAAATACAAGCAATTGTTATCAGTTCTGGCAGTATATCTGAAATGAAAATAGACTTAATTAAATAGCATTGAGTAGTTTTAAATCAATATAACGTTACTTGCAGAATTCGTCTGCTGAAAAATGTTCTTTCCAAAAATGACCATGTGGCGCATTTGTTAGCGATATCCAATACGATACATTTAGTCCAGTTTTTGATGAACAATCTGCTAGTGCGATAAACCACCATCTCGGACGAGATGATCGAAATCTTCGATAACTAGAACATCGTACTGTTGTTTCTTCTTCGACGCATCCTGATTGTTCAGATGTTAATGTAGATAATGATACTATTTGACCAATTCCTTCCCAAAGTATAACTTCCTTTTCTATGCATGTTTTATTCGAAGGGTAAACGCTTGGCCATTGATCAGGCGCATCATAATACAATAATATTTTTAAATCTTGTTCTCTGCCTCCCAATTCGAATTCATACCGAAACGTGCCTTGTTCCGTTAAGAAGCAAAATCTTGCTAAAAATGCCCAATTCTGAAAAAAATTACAGCGATATAGAATGGAAAGAAATCAACAAATGTTTAAATTAATAATAATAGGAAAATTATGGAATATATAGTATATATAATTACGAAATATAATTCTTGATAATTAATGATACTAACGATACTTGATAATACTACGTAACATATAGAAACATTATGTACAATGTAATAATACAGTTTATATTTACTATATCTATTTGATTGAAATTAAATGTGGTAGTAATTAACATATATTTTTAGAAATAGCATATTTTTATTAATTTATTTTTACGCGTTACTTTTCAAAATTTAGTATTAATATTATTGTTTCAAAATACACTTAGAAATTCGAAAAAAAAAAAATGCTTATTACTTCACGTGTTACAAGGTGTCCTCGAAGAATTTTAGCCTCTGAGTATGTTAATAAAGAATTAAATAACATAAAGAAGAATGACAATATGTTAAACATAGTTGATACACGGCCGTACAATTTTCCTGAACTGAAATGATATCTACATATCTGTAATATGTTACCTGCTACCTGCTACCTGCTATTTTTCTCATGATCAATATTTCCCTGCTATTTAGAGCTATGTATGCATTTCAATTAGTGTATTGATTTATGTTGTGATAATAAATATTTTATATATAAAATAAAAAATATTGAATGTGAAAAAACAATAATCAATGATAAATATATAAATTTTATATTTTTTAATCGTAATTTAGAGCTTTAGAATCGTTTTATTGTTTAGTGTATATTTTTTATGACCTTGACCTTTCTTCACGATAATACGATAATAATATATAACAAAGTAATACGTATACATATATGTATTGAGTGTAACAGGAAATATTAAAGATTTTATTTAAACTATATTGTTGAAATTAATGTTTTACAATAGAAAGTGTAATTAGGAACTTACGAGTCTACTTAAATAAATGATAGTAAATGATACGTATGAATATAAAAAATAATGTTATTTTATGATTAATAAATTATTATATATAAATCAATTTCTTGAGCATTTTTTTATTGAATATCAATATTTCATTTTAACATAAATTTGTAACCATTATTAAGAAAATATATATAACATGATGATAAAGAAATCTTTTTGTTAAAAATGCTAGATTAGTTTTATGCTTTAGTCATACGTGTCGTCTCATACCAGTCATACCAGTCGAAACATAGACACGTATTTTGTATTTTATACAGTACAATGATAATTGATATTAATTATAAGAAAATTCCCAGTATCTCTAAAAGTCATTTGTAATCTTTATATTATGTGTTGTAACAACGTTCATAAATCTAAATCAAAAATTACTATTAATTTCTGTTATTAATTTCAATAGAGGTTATGCACAGCGAAGTGACCATGAAAAGTAAAACAGGAAGTCTTAAGGGTTTTAAAAGTAGGTACAGTATTCTTTGTTAAATACAATAATCAGCTTATTTATCTATGTGAATAAATTTTTATTCAACTTATAGCATTGTGGATTCGATTTGACGAAGAAGCTACGGATAAGCACCAACTATTTTTTAAAGAGCATTCAATTAGAAATCAAGAACCTATACATCCTAAAGGAAGAACACTATTTATATTAAATATTCCTCCTTATATTACACATAAAGTATTAAATAAAATATTCAGTGATTTGTGTGGAACTGTTTCTAAAGTTTATTTTGTAACTCCTGAAGGATTTAAAACAGCATATATAGTTTTTGAAAAAGAATCTGCTTTAGAGAAAGCATTAGAAATTTCTGAAAACTATGTAATAACATTAAATAAAGAGAAAAAGATTTGTTTTACAGGAGTGGAAAGTAAGTTATCTAAACACTTATGCATGGATTTATTGGATATCTCTCTATGTAAAATAGCTCTTAATTCATTTTAATAAATTTAACAGAATGGTGTTTAAGCTATAATCGTTCAATATGTGATGAGGAGGAAATGAAAACGAAAATTGAAACTTATATGCAGAACTATGATCAAAAAATTTCTGAGAAAATAGCAAGAGAAAAAGCTATGGAAGAAGAAGCAGAAAATGATGGTTGGGTAACGGTGACAGGACGAAAGAAGAGAGGACAGTTCGCACTTTCCAGGAAAGAATCTACTATTAATAAAGTGCAACGCAAAGAAGAACAAAAAAATAAGAAAAAGCAATTACTTAACTTCTATACTTTCCAAATTCGGGAAAGTAAAAGACAGAGTAAGTTTTATGTCAGATTGGTCTTAATAAATATATGCAGAATTTTGATATTTGGGATCTTATTAAATTTTTTTTACAGATTTAGCAGAGTTAAGGAAGAAGTTCGAATTAGACAAAAAGAGATTACAAGATCTAAAATCTAAAAGAACGTTTAAGCCATTTTAAGATCGTATGTATAATATAGATTAATCATATCAACATGAAATATATATTTATTATATTGTAAAAAATTTTTTTTACATTTACAAGTATGGTTTTGTATGTATGTAATTGTGTTTGAATTTATATACAGTTCCACAAAATAAAAATAACTACAATAGAACGTCAATAATGTAATTAAGCAGCTTTAGATGCATATGTCTGTAAAGTCCATTCAATTAAGAAGTGTTGATATGATAAAGGCTGTAACAAAGCCAGTAACTCTTCTGTAAGAAAAAAAAAACACAAATTAATCTTTAATTAAGGACTAATTTTATACATTAAATGATTATGATATGTACGTTTGTTTCCATAAATACAATTTGCAGACATAGCTGCACTAACAGCTTGTGCAAGGCGTTCCATAGCTAACTCACGCGAAATAGAATTAATATTTGTTTGAGATTGTAAACTAGTTGTTAAAGTTCGAGTAGTAGCAGCAAAATGCTGTGCGGATATAGCATGTTTATTATTTCCACTATTTTTTAATCGTAATACCGAATCCATAAGCAATTGTTGAATTTTAGAATACAATTTCTTCTGTTCCTCAGAATATTCTGTATTTTCTGTACTAACTGAACGTACAGGTGATAAAATACACCACCTAAGATAGAGAGTTATACAATTATGAATACTTTATACTTAATTTTATGCAAAATTTTTCTTTTGAATTACCTGAATAAACCTGCTATCGGAGTTATTGGTGTCATTGGAATGCCACCAGTTGGTAAAGCAGGATTATCCATCAAAGGAGTTAATAAGAGACTTGGGTTTTCATCTATCCATTCTCCTACCAACCTGAGCAGTTCTGCAGGTGGATATTTGTCCTCATAGACTTCACCTATTGCCGTTAGTAAGTTGGCAGTGAAATGTGGTGCAAGTACAGGAAGCTGCTTCAATTTGTCAATAGATTTTGGAGTAAGGACAAAATAGTCATTAAGTACGTGCCTTGCTAATCCTACGCTCTGTGGTGAAGTAGAGCCTAATTGCTGCATCCAAATACCAGTCGCATTTAAGACTGCTTTATTTTGAGTGGCAATGGCTAAAGATACTAAATTGCCTAAGATTTTGTTTCTAGGACTATCTGCAGGGAAAAGGGATAAAAATACTGCGTTGCGTACAGCGGCACTTCCTCCAGGACTTTGAAAAAAATCGCTCAGAACTTCTATTAATTGCAATTCTTGTATCGCTGTTGTCAGATTGCGCTTTTTCCGTTTCTCTATTTCTCCGAATACAAACTCCGATATTAGATCTAGTTGTAGATCCATTTGTTTTCCAGGTCTGCTGCATAATATTTCTTTAAAAATAATAATAAAATTAAAAAATGTTAAAAAATATACGGTTATCTGCTAACATAACCTATTTCAACCAATGTCTTACCGATTCTGCATAATGCCTCTCTAGCGCAGTAAGGAAAATCTAATTTTCGCAAATTTTGTTTTATATCATTCCCTGCCATTAATGCATACGTGCCACTATAATATTTAAATACATTTAAAATAAACTATTCAGTCTTTGTGTGACATTTAATAAGCGCTTTACCAAAACATTGAATATATTTTCTAAAGCTATAATTGCGGATTTTTATGAAAGCGATATGGTTTTGGTAGTTAACGAAGACTGCATATTGATTGGTACGGTGATATTTTTATGAATTTCTGCCACTAAATATTCAATAAATACGTAGTTAAGTCTGCTGGTATAAACGTGCGAGAAAGAAAAATATTTCTGCAACTTATTTCATGTACATATGCCTGTATCCCTCATTTAATTGCGTTAAATTATAAATTAAAATTTTAATGTACGTACTTTTTATGCATTCATTTATAAATAATATAATTTTTATTCGTAATCAATATACAGGATATACAATGCGATACGGAATTTTTAAAACCGAACACAATATATTATTTAAAATAATATTATACATTAAAGCTTAATATTTTTATGTTTTAAAACGTACATGATATAAAGAACAGTAATTTTTTATTACAAGGAAAATATGGGAAAATTATGGTACATATAAAAAAATTTAATTTATTTACAAAAAGTGTAAAAATATTTGTGGCATACTTTACATAAATTTTCTACTCGTTTCTTTTAAATTTGTATAAATGATTTATTGAAATTCTATTTTACATTTATAATATGTACATATATTAATAGAGATATATATTTTTTTTTAGGATTTTAATAAAATTTATCTTTTGCTTCACATGTATATCGCAATGAAATCGGGTATCCAATGCGTAGCGCCACCTTTGAGTAGGTTGCGAACTACACTGTTAGTCAAAACAATCGCCGAATTCAGGATCTATTTTTAGGCGGCACTCACTAAGCTACGGTACTTTACTAATTTTCGTGTGCATCGAAAAAAGGGACAGGCGCTTGCAGTGTTTCGTGTAATTGTATTTCGATTTCGGAAAGGTTCAACGACCTCACGGTAATTGTGACAAGAGACCGACCGGCCATGTTTATACCGTGGTGAATTTTGAGCCAGCGGCCCGTAATCTACAAAGTAATTTTCCACGTGTACTTGTTCGATACTCGTGTCGTCTACCGTACGTCCAGCACGGTGTCTAAGGCCTTTTCGAGATGGAGTCTAGCGAAAGGGGTGAGTAAATCCGTAATAGAAATAAAATCACGACAATATTGAGCCTCTGACACAAATCGCGACCTGGGGGCAATGGCAGTGTCAGGGTCGAAACGGAACTAGTTCAGTGACCGCATTCGCGGCATTTGACCGCGATATTACCGGAGAATTTCTTTTCGAATCTATCCCTTATTCATCTCGAACTCTCTATGAATACGGCATTTCTCTTTAGAATAGCCTTCCTGTGAAAATTCCTCTCGATACCGAATCTATGTCACGCATCTCACTTTTGATCTTGACTGTACTCTCTCTTGGTTCAATTCTTACGCGTATCTCTTTTATACTCATTTATGAACATAAAAATAACGTATAAGAAAGAAGCATTTTATATTTCA
Source organism: Bombus haemorrhoidalis (assembly GCA_014825975.1). Lineage (NCBI taxonomy): Eukaryota > Metazoa > Arthropoda > Insecta > Hymenoptera > Apidae > Bombus > Bombus haemorrhoidalis. Next base: position 12,965,118 of record CM026169.1, read on the forward strand.
GCGTAATTGATTTTTCTTTTAATCGTCTGTGTCATAAACGAGCGATTTGTTCGAATAGGTGTATCTTGTATTTCATGTTTCTTTGACGTTTTACTCCGAGATAGTAAAGAAAGCTGATCGGTCAGACGGCTACGTTTTGTATTACGCAATAACATAACGGCGTGTCTCTAACCTAGATAATCTCTCGCGTACAGTGAATTGAAGCCAGGGTACCGCTTGACAGAGACACGTGAGAATTATTATCGCTTGACCGAGTCCGGCATCTGTTGCAATGTGGCGACACCTGCCGACCGTTCGTGCACGTCCTACCTCAAGCTAGTGCGAATTAACCCTCCCTGTGTTTGTTACCGTTCAACCCTTTCGTTCTATGAAAGGCAGAGACGAAAGGAGCGATGTAGCAAAGTAAATAAAAGCGAATTCTTTTAAAAACTATTTCGTCATTTAATGAAAATCTATGTTGGGTTAATAACGTTGAAGAAAGTTATTGTGCTAAATAAATGAATATAGTTGAAATAAAAACTAATTGGAGGTTAAGTTTCAAGTAGCGCAAGGAAGCGAATATTCGAATAATAATATTCAATTGTTTTTTTATTTTTTTATTATCAATCTATCGAGGCAATAATGTTAAACAGAATTAAGATGTTAGGAAAAGCTATATTCTATTTTATATACGATGTTTATCGACAAAGGATGAGGTTAGAAGACATTTAATAGCGTATAAATATATTTAAATTGTGCAACTAATTGTCTTGCATCAGTTTGCAAAGATTTAATATACAATTTATCTTTTTCATCGAACTATTTACGATCGTGTGTCAGTGTTTCTTTTCCTACAAAACCATATTTTGTATGGGTGCACAATTTATAAAACATAGTACGTAATTCGAATTTTCTAGGAGTACGCTGTTTCGCGAAATTTCCAGAACCTTTCGGTCGCTACTAGAGGGCAGGCGTGCGCCATTGTTTTCCCTTTTATTTTTAATCCATTCTCTTTTCATCCTTTTTTCATTCTTCTGCCGAGATCCTTCTCCTCTTTCTCTGCCAGACTCTTCCTTGTTATATAAGTCCAAGGACGAACTATGCGATTGTACTGTCTCTGTCTATTTTTCCATCTCTCTCCCTTGTCGGTTTTTTCTTCTCTCTCTCTCTCTCTCTCTCTCTCTCTCTCTCTCTCTCTATATATATATATATATATATATATATATATATATATATATATATATATATATATATATATATATATATATATACCAGTAACGCCGCCTTTTCTTTTCTAACCTGTTTTCTGTTGTCCCTCTTTCTCTTTTCCTCTTTATTCTTCCGGTGTGTTGCATTGTCGTTCTTTCTCCCTCCCTCCCAATATACCTACTTCTCTATTCATTGCTTCACTGTTGCTTTATTACATTGGCCTGTGCATGTTGTGCATCCCTCTCCTTCTTTCTCACATTGTGCTTCGATTTGCATTATGATTGGATGCTGTTCTTTGTTAAAACCGGTGTACTATTAACACGCGTCCTCGGTTGAATAATTTATGAAAAACGTGCTACCCGTTTTTGAAAGAAAGATCATGCTTTTTGTTGTCGGATCTCTTCTGTCTAATTTTTCAATACTCATTTCAAGGTCAACCACATAGTTCTCGTAAACAGAGTATTATTCGAAATGAACTCGAATGGATTTAGACTATACATCCTAACCTTGAATTGCTTCAAGGTTATGACTGAGTAGAAGTTACGTAATCAAGGACTAACTGCAGAGATACCGAGCCTAAAATTTTGAACTCAATTATTTCTTCCCTTCCTCGTGCAAGATTATATCGCATTTTTACTCAAATTTCATTTTATATGAATTTTTATATAATATGTGGTTAAGCTAGCTGAATTATATTTCTATTGGAATTTTTATGTATTTTTATGCATTAAGTTTTTCAATTATTATTTTCAATTATTATATTTTCAATTATTATGCATTAGGTTTTTCAAAAGAATCAAATGAGAAAGGGGTTAGCGCGTTTCGCTATTCGTGTACAAGTTTATCTTCGCACGTGCCGTGCGCAAACGGGATCGTTTATGGCCACGTTCAATATGTACTGTTCTAGGCTTGCGAAAAATTCGAAAAAGTTGTAGGACATTTAACGAAGTCTCTACTACGCTGTACGATCAGTTATTAGATCAAATACGTGAAGCTTTTCTAAGTAAAATGTTAAAAAATTTGCTTCGAGAAAATTCACCAGCAAAGTTTAATAATTCATCGCAAATGGGAAAGTTTTAACGATTTAGAAATAAACGATCCTACCTTACTCACGTAAAGTTCGATCGAAAATGTATAACATAATCTGGAAGAAAGAAAGTTTCTTTTCTAACAGAATTAAGAGGATAAAGATAAGCACCTTCAACATTTTCATTCCGTGAACAAATTTTAAAATATATTAAAAGAATATTTCTCTTAATTATTCCGCTAATAATTAATACATCATGAATTATTAACTAGGGGAAGTAGAAATAATGCGAATTGCATAAGTAACTATATCGACGATAAATGGGATGCAAATGCGTGACGATCGTCGCGTTCCATTAGACTATCGTTCGCGACAATTGAATGGTATTGATTCGTAGTGTTCAACGCGAACTAGAAGGATGAATAATCGACGGCCTTGCGCGAGATTATACTCGTCCACCGGGTATCGTACGATTTCGCGTCCTCGGGGATGGGATTGCACGAACTCGTCAAAGGGAATTACATGCATGACGAATTAGGCGTAACTTTCCAAATCGATATTTTTTGCAATAATTTTATCTCTTCTCTTATCTTAAAAATTACGATTTTCTTTTTATTAATTTTCAAAAGTAAACTTTCCAGCAATACAAAAATAAGTTAGAATTAGTTTGTTTATCCGCGAATGGCCTTGTTGGGTATAGATATATTTTCCCTATCATTCGACTAACTCTTATATTTGAACCTCGTTGAATGAGTCAATTAGCAAGCTGCTTCAACATCTGCCACAAAGAATCGTTTTCCTTTGCACCGACTGGCAGTTCGTATACCGTATACTTATACGTATATCGGGTGTATTTCAAAAATTCGCTTTTGAGTCTGATCGATTAAGTAAAAGCTGTTCGGTGGATGATCGCTTATCGTCCACAGGTATTCGAACGTTTGGTGCAATCAAAAAGAAACTATTAATATTTTTGTTATCATTTCAAAGTCACGATCAAACGTTTCTTCATTACGAATTCTTTATCTTTTGCCATAACTGAAATCAAATACTATTTAAATCGAATACACCCGCGTCGCTAAAGTTCCACATAGTTGGTGCTTCATAAAGTCTATATAAACTTTTAGAATGTGGCTAGAAATACGTAAGCACGTATTATCGATGTCTTCGTAGGATCAATTTTCATCCACCTGCGATTACTTGTGTTATTTCTTTACTGTACGCGTGTTTATTTCATTCCCGACAACGTTGCAATTTATCAAACGCATCCCGAAAAAGGACGCTCCAAAAACTCGCGTCGAATTCGACTCGCCCGTCGCCGAGCATCGACGTCGAGCCAAACACGTAGCGTCAAGTTCGCCATGGTTTTGAAACACGATCTTCAAGTTGTTTCGAGTAGCTTAAACGAAGGCGTGAATTTCTGAAGCGCGAGTTTCGACAGTTTATAGCGTAGCTGGTTGCATTTAATTCCAAACGTACATTGGCCAACGCAAGGATCCGTTCTACGTTTTTATGCTAATTAACGAGATAGAATTTCATCGTGTGGGCGTAGGACATTCACGTTCGCCCGTTTAGATAGCTCGGTCGATCTCTCGCTTGTCGTATCGGGTCAGGACATCCTGCAGTTGCAAGCCGTCCCCTGAAACGTGCAATTTCAGGGACTATTTCCATGAACGAACTCGTACAATCCAGCAAATATCGTATATCGCAGGCAAACGGTAATTTCCAGTACCGTTTATGCGGGAAACGTGAAACGAAATTGGCTACTGCGACGATATCCTGCGACGAAAAACCTGGTTCGGGTTTGTGGTTCGTTCGATCTATCGTAATCGAACGAAACTACCGCGTTTCTTGAAGTTTTCCTTTTAAAAAATCGGCTGTTTGCGTTAATTGCTTACGTTAAATATATTTCTCGGCTCTACCGCGGTCGAGTTTTCATACTCCAATGCGACGTTTCTTTCAACGAACAAAGGAGAACCTTCGACGTTTCCAGAGAAGCTACAACGGAAAATTGAAAGAAGAGATTATGGGTATGAACAACGAGCGTATCTCGTATCGTACATATTTCTTGTATTTTTCCAAGACTAGAGAAGCTTTTAGCAACACGACTGTGTCGAAAATGATTCAAGGAATACTGTATTCTTTTTGGATCAATGAGATTCCATTTACACGAAATACGTGGGTATTCACGTACCTCTACGACTATGGTATAATATACCGTTTACAGGAAGATCACCGTCGTGCAAACATTTGTCGTCGCTAAATGACCGAGCAATTAATAATTTTTCAAGCTTTTTATCTTAACCGATTTCGTAAAAAAAAAAAAAAAAGATGATTTTTCCTAGCTGCGTCGTTCTCGTAGCAAGTAAACGGTATTCGCCCCGAAAATCGCTTCGAGTTTGGCCGAACACGTTATCTTTCGTTTTTATTCCAAGCGCATAGCCAACGTCCGCTCGTTAACGACGGCTAAAAGGCCTCAAGATTTTTGACCCGACCTGTTTGCTCTTTGATATAGTCGATAAGATCGTCCCGCGAGGAACTCGCATATGTAAATAGCGATATGTAGCTCGTGATCGAAGAAGAAAGGAAGAAGAAGGAGTGCGAAGGAAAAGATATAAAAAGACAAGTTGCTCGTCGTATCTGGCTGTTTAACAAATTTCTCGAGATCGAAAGGCGAATTCAACGGCGGAAAATAGTCGTCCCCCGGATAGATCGTGTCATCGTCCAAGTCTCCGTTGCTCGTTTCTTCTGCATTATCCGCTTTGCGCGTTTTCGATAAATATGCACGAGTTTGTCTTTCTGTCGCGGTTCGTTCGCGGCAAATATAAATAGACGGCTACGAAGAGTTTATTGATCGCGATGCATCCAAGGTTTTGCAACGGCGGAGCGCGATTATGTAAGCAGCACGTGCAATTATTGCGTTGCGTCGCGGTTCAGACGTTTGCCCTACGGCCAAGTGCCTGTTTCCGATAGGGTGACGTTGCATCGTCGCGGAACGCTACTCTTCTTTCTGAATTTTTTCCATCCGTTTTTTCAAGCTGCGAAAGAGAGAGAGAGAAAGAGAGAGAGAGAGAGAAACGGAGAGAAGGAAAGAGTTAAATCGTTCGTTGGAATTGTTAGACGGGTTATGATTCGTTATCGCGCAATTTTTGTGCGTTCCTCGCGTTGCGATTTTGCACACGATCTTGTCTTTATGTTGGAAGATTTCGCAAATTTTTTTAAGAAGAGGGATAATTTATTTGTCGCTTTTGTGGAATTTTTATCGAATCTTTCGTGCGAGGCTTTTAAAGATTTGAAGGTTTTTCGATAGGAAAGAACTCGGTCGATCTTTTCAACGAAAGGGACAACGCGGTTGCTTCTCGTTGTGTGGAATCTTCATGAAATTTCTGTGCCACATAGCTATATTACACGCGTTTCTATATTACATAGGATTTTAAAAATGATTTATTGCTATATAGTAGATAGTAGACGTATAGCAGATAACGTAAATGCCAGATTAGAAACGAACGTGTCAAGGTGTCCGAATTAATTGATTACGATCGGCTTGGTATTTTCTGTCGATACGAAATTAATTCGAGAGGATGGAAAACGAAGAAAAAGGGTGAATTACAACGAGGTAAGGTAACGAGGTGGTTTATTGCCTTTTTGGTCGAAGGTTAAATCTCATCGACAAGGCTGTCATCTTTTTAGGCTTTTTATCTTCTTATTTAAGATATCAACCTTCGATGCACGTTTTTATAATTAGGACAAGTGGGTTCCTCGCTCGAGTAAAGCAGTTTTACTTGGGAACACTGGGCGTAATTGGAGATCGAGCGATAAAACTGATAAAAGACACTGGTTAAACAGACCATTTTCTCCAATATCGTCAGCCTGATTTTCAAAAAGATCGATTTTACAACGATACATCTATTCCTTCGTAATGGATCAAGCAACAAGGGATGAAAAAGAGCGAAACAAAAGACAGAGTCGTAGGACAGTATCTTTTTAAAATGGAGTTTAACGTTGCGTCAAATTCAAAGTTATTAATTATACGAGATATAGAAGAATATATACAATTTATATTTAATATATATATAAATTTATCGAGCAATTTGCTTTGGTTTCCTTGATATAGTCGTTAGTTTCCCTCCAAATTATCTTGCAGAAGGAATTTCAATCCGGTACAGTTCGTGTCGTTAAGATCAGACGATCCCATCGTTACAGTAACAAGCTACATTTTCCACGTTGCAGTGTAATTTTATTATTACGATAATTATTATAATTGATTTCTTCCTGAATAATTGAAATCGCATGCTACAGAAGAAAAATGTTTCTCAATTTGCAAAACATTCAAATTATCGATGTAAACACGTAATATATAATATAGTTCTTTGCCACATACCACGAAGAAAATAATTTACGTAAGTATATTATCCGTATGTTGCATTATTCTTATTCGTTGTTCATTTACGATTATTCTAATACATCTAGCAAGTAACTTTCAACGTTCGTAGGAAAATTGCCTACGATTACGGTCGACTATAGTCGATGGAAATTCTCGCGATCTTTTTTACTTTTTGCCTTTTCGAGAATTCAGCGTTACTTTCGGAATCAATTTTCAGCAGTTAGATCCAATATTTCGACAAAAAGAGAGGATAATCTTCAAGGTGAATTAAAGAGTACGGCGGAAAAAACACAGCCTTTCGACTGTCCTCGCATACAGCTTTTCAGATTTCGATGAAATTATCTTTTTACTTGCAGTTTGCGTCATCGTTGTAATTTTTATCGGGTTGCATGGCCGATTGGTATATCGCTTTTACGATCGTCGTTTCTTGTTCGCGTCTCGAGCGAGAGCACGACCCGTCTGATCATTAAAAGTCACCGGAACTAATGATCATCGCGACGTTTCTTCAGAGGCTTCGAAAGATGTGAATACGATTTGCGATATAAATCAATGCGCGAATACATTTGTCACGGAGCAATTTAAACATTGGAATCGGTAAACCAGATTTTTTAACGACCATCCGAGAGAAAGATATGAATTGAAAGGTAGACTGTCGTCGGAACGAGGTTGCTTATATAATTTATACTTGACGAATTTCTTCTTGCTAAATTGTATATTCTACTTTTGAAATATCGCTTTTGTTAATGTTTCGCGGTTAAAAACCTACGATTAAAACGTGTTTGCTTTTCCTTCATCGAATTTTTTTGTCGTGATTGCATCGATTCTCGTGCATGACCAGCGTAACGCCACGATACGTGCGTCATATAGGAAAAAAAAGAAAAAAAAAAAGAAAAGAAAAAAAGCAAAATAACGAGATATTGCAAAGTATGTTCGAAGTACGATAAAGGCACGGCGCGTTACGCTTAGTTTCGATGATAAGACGACGCTTCGCGACGTAATTGTTTTCAGCGGAAATTTTTTATCCGAACGTTTCTCTCTTTCTACGGTTTCCACTCTTTTTTTTTCTTCTTTTCTTTTTCAGTTTTCTCCATCGAAATTGCCCGATGACAGAGCAACCGCGAGGTTTACTTACCGATGAGAATAATCGAATTGATCGAACGTGGAATCGTTGGCGGGAGTTTTCGTCTTCGTTAAACTTGCCGCGTTCCTTGGATTACCTTTTATCTAATCTCGTCTTTTTATCGCAACGATTCTCTTCGCCCTCGTGTCTCGTAGACACGTAAGGATTCGACTCGTGGAAATGAAAAGAAAAAGACAAAGTACTTTACAGACAGCGATACAATAATTTCGCGTGGAACGCCAATTTACGAGTGCCATGGTTAAAGCGTTAATTCAAGCAGAATCAACGACAAAACGATGATTTCCTTCGCTTCGTCGAGGAGAAGATCGTTTATTTACGATTCAGTCGGAACGTGTTATTCGACGCGATCGAAAGTGGCGGTCGTATTCGCGATGAAACGAGAGGGAACGGCTCTCCACATCGGTGCCAGGCTTTACGTAACACGGCTAGACCAGGGTCGTCGTCGTTGTTAGTCGCGGTGCTGAAGCTCGGTGCACGCCGTGAGGAAAACACGTGGAGTGTGACCGACTCGTTCAAGTTTCCTTCCTTTTCTATCGCGATCGCTATTTGTATTTCCGCAAGGCTGCGAGTACGCGTTCAGGTGCGCGTTCGTCGATCGCGTGAATTGCAAAAAAGATCCATCGCTTTGATTTAGACTCGGGTTAACGGTGTATATACGTTTTACAGCGAATACGTCAGGAGAATGAAACGTATATACGGTACGATCGGCCGTAACCCGACAGACACCAGGTTCACGTTATACGATACTAAAGATTAAAACAAAATCTTTCCTTCTTTCAACGAAATGCGATACGACTCCGTCTATTCGAACTTTTCGGAGGATCAACGATTCGTATCATTGGATCGCTGGGAAAGTTCGTCCCGATTTATTTGCATTTCGATTGCATGTATTAGATGGTCGGAAAAGTTTCTTTCCTTTTTTTAATAATAAATAATGGAGATAATGGACGCACGATATTCTTCGTTCTATATTATTTTATTAAATTACGCATTTTGTTCTATCAAAATAAAGATCACAACGTTCGACAGATTAGCTTTCGTGTTTGTTTAAAGACGCATCGTTGTAAAAGACGTTGAAAGGTCTGTAAAGGAAAGACTTAAGAATTACATAGGTGTCATTTTCTTCCAGTTTCTGCATCCTTCCAATACCTTTCAGCTGTTTCGGCGAGAAACTTTCCAATACGATTTTTTATGTCGACCAAATTCCTTAAAAATTGGAACGGACTTTCCCACCCGTCCCGTACGATTTGAATCTCGATGCGAAACTCCAACGTTCCTTTTCCCCTATCGTATTGTCCTGCATTCTTCGACCACGAGGATCAAGAATCGTTGTAAAGGGATTTACTGGAGGACAGATAAGCGGGGAATGGCGAATTGTTGGCGGTGGTCGGTCGCGTCAGGCCATCGATCGCGTCTGCTCCAGGGTGGCGGGACGGTCCGGCGCCGGGGTTGGCGTCGTTATGGTGGGGAAAGTGCACTCGGAATGCACGAGCAGACCCTATATGCAATTGGCTGGAAAGCGCATCGCTGGAGGGGATGCTGTCGTGTAAAAGAGAGACCGGGCGAAAGGGAGAACGAGAGGTGTGCGAGAAAAGAGAGAGGGGTCGCGGAAGGGGAAGGCAAGTGCACACACAAAGTAGACATATAGGTCAATGTCGGGACACTCCCGTGCACTGTTTAGCACGACTCACCTACTGACCTACTTGCCTCCTCCTTTTGCGTACTCTGACCAGCTCCTCTCCTAGGTTCCCGGTCTCTCGCGGTTCCAGACGTCGAGACACAGGTGTTATACAGGGTGTGGTCGACATTTTTCTACAAACCTATGGACGAACGATCGATCACGCGTACGTGCGTCAAGTTGGGATCGGAATTTTAAATAAGAAAAAAATAGGAATACGGAAAATAGTCGGGAAATAATACTCTTGCGCGATTGAGATTATTAATACGATCGGAAAGCTAGTAACGAGACGTTTCACACGATCGCGTGTAAAAAGAATTTTTCAAAGAATAGCGTGACGATCGGATCAAGATCGAAGGATCGTTGAGAGAAAAACTGACGCGATTACTTGGAACTCGTTAGTCGAAGAAATCGACGAAGGTAAATGCGGTTACTCTCGCCAACACGACATCGTCGACTTTCCGACACGTTTCGTAACGAGCTGTATAACGACCAATTAAAAATCGTGAATGTTCACGAAGCGACGTGATTAAAGCATCTGAATCACCTGCGACGAATAGCCAGGAGAATTATCTTGCTTACGAATTTTCTTTGTTTTTTTTTTTTTTTTTTCATATTTAGAAAGTCGAGCAGTTTCTTACCCGCGATTTGCCAAAAATTGTTACAACTGTTACAAATAATTTTGACAAAACTAACGGTTCGCCCTATATTTTACGTCATAATGTTACACGAATACAAAATTTTATCTGATTAATCGTTTATCTGATAATGTGGGTCAATTATCACGAGGCCAGCGGTATTACAGGATAACGAATTTCACTCTAATTACTATGGTCGTCGTGGTATGTTTAATCCACGCGTGTTCGCTGTACATAATTTATTTTTCAAAAGAGATCGCTGAAGAAGGGGTAGCGGAAAATATCTCCGTTACACGTGTCGGGTACGCGCATCCTTCATAATCCTGACTCATTTGGTTGACCTATATCCGCTTTCAACGGCGAACACCGCTTTTATCGTCCTCGTCTTTCCAGAATCACCTATCGTTCTTCTATTTATGCGTTTTCCTCGACAGCCCGCGAAACGATATCCGTCTGTTCCTTTCTTTTCGAAATATCAGCTGCAAGACTGAGTAATAATCGGAAAATGTACGATCGTAACGCATAATCTAAACCGAAAGTGGAGACTACACTCCAGTCGGAAACCTCCGCCAGCCAACTTTGCCGTGTATATATCTCGTAATACATTATAGACAGATAGTTCTACTATCAAGTTTAGATTCCATTTCGACGAAAGGATTCCAACCGTCATTTCCCACCGTTCTGTTCTCTTTTCACCAACACGTTGCACGTGTTTCCACGGGAAATCCGCACTTGACCCAATTTCAACTCGTTCGATAGCCCATGGTCCCGCGAAGTTTCCACGGCAGGCGCTCAGGGGAGAAAATGTTGGACGCACGAATCGTATTTCAGCGTGAAATTGCAACGGGAACCTTGACATTCCCGTGAGATCGGCAAATGGAAGCTCGTCACGTAAAGCGCGCTTCCGCGGGGATTATGTATCGGGAAACCACCGACGAAGCTCTCTCCAGAAGCATCCGTAAAGTTTCTCGTTGCTGAACGGACGCGGTTTCGGTTGGTTGCCACGAGTTGCTTCGGATGTAACAAGTTGGAGGAACCGTTACGAAAATTTCGTTGTTCGTCGGGAACAATCACCAATAATTTCTTTGATCGATCGAGTCTTTGATCGTTTATATATTTAAAAAAAAAAAAAAAAAAAAAAAAAAAAAAAAAAAAAAGAAAAAGGAGAAGATTTAGACGCGTTAATGTCTCCCAAAACGGGCGACTAACGAATCGATAAAAATTATTAGCACATTGTCCTTCGATAGCGAAGTAGTAGAGAATGGTCTCATCGGTCGTTAATTTACATTCGTATAATTTTATAATCGACAATGTACGATGAGACTGCAGGAATGAATAATATATTTATGTAAAAGAATATTTATGTACTTTATAAAAAGTCGTCGCTAACAAATTATCTCATTTTTTGTTGCAGGTGAGTTACGACGTTCTTGTTCGAATAGAATAGCGATGCTTCGTTACGTAAGTAAGTTATTAACGAAATATGAACGAAATATGCGAATTTAGGTCAAACGAAACAGGACGATAACGTGCATTAATCGGTAATTTAATGATACCTGTTCATTTTCTACGTCCGCTATCTTACCTTTCTTGTACGATATGTCATAGAATTTGTCTAAGAAACCACAGCCTTACATAATTGTAATAATTCACAAGTTTTTACATATTAAACTCGTTGTTTTTTTTTTTTTTTTTTTTTAACTTTCTTAACCATCTACGCCATAGAAGAGTACGTCACCACGCACTCGATAAAGAACGACGAAACAAAGGTATTCTAACGCGAATAGATCAACACTGTCCGGTGAATGGGCTCGAAAGGCGTCGTTCTATTTTTTTATACTTTCTCGTCACACTTGCTCGACGTAAGAACAAACAATAATTCACTTTCCGTTAAGCACTTTCCTCGGTTGATTGGCTTACGAGAGAGTGCTACCTTAATGCGGTTATCCTTAACTTGGTCAAGGTTTATCTCACGGTCCGAAGGGAGCTGATATAAAATACAAAAATAAAAGAAGAAACGGAGGAAGACGAAGGAGAAACGATCAAGCTCCTTTAACTGTTTCTTTCGACGAGCACCGTTAATGCCGTGTCGTTCTTCCACGATACGATCCAAGCATCGATCCAAAGAGTGTATCGTTAAAGAAGATTAATTCGTAAAATTTATGATATCATATACGTACAAACGATACTTGTCACGAACAAGAATAAACTAGATATTTCTAACGGAATACTATTAACGTACTATTCTCTTTTTCCCACGCATCCACTTTTTCCGATTCTCATTCAGATTCTGTCATACAGCTCGGAATCTTTAACGAACTGAATCGTATCTCTTAAACGTTCCTTGGATGTTGACGCTGTGCTAGATTCGATGCCATCTTTTCGTCTCTCTTGTTCAAATTTTGTACATTCGTATGGTTCGCGGCTGATTTTCGCAAATGGTGACGGTATGGTCGGTCTGTTTTGCCGATGATGTAGTCCTGGATGATTTCAGCGTGGCCGGTTCGTAATCGGGACGCAATAAGCGGCGGATTTATCCTCCTTGTCCATGGGTTTTCCATGTATTGGCAGGTAGAAGTTCCGAGTTACGGGTTCTTTTATCTTTTATCTGTTTTCCTTTTTCTTCTTCTTGCGTGATTGGTGAGATCCTAGCGAAGAATTTGAATCGGAGATTCGATGATGTAGTTTCGGCGACTTCGTTTTTCTCGTATCTTTTGATAATTGCGCGTTTTCCAGTTGATTTCGATGGGACTATAATCGCACATATGGAGTATACGACTAGATTATGGATGTCGTTTGTACAGCGTAGTTCAGTATTCAAGTTTCACGGTGTCCAAGAGTCTCAGCTGATGACAACTGACATGGATGTGTCTTGATCGTCTGATCCTCGGGCGTGATAGCGATTTCTGAGTTTCTTTTCGATGCGTCTGTGTGTATCTTTTCGTACCTTGGGTATTTTTTGTCCAGTTCCAAGAACTTTGTTCCACGTTGCTGCTTGCTCGTTCATCTTTTGGATCGGTTGTGCGAGTTGCGCGTTGAATCGAAGAATCTTCATCGTTCATTCTTCGTGCATGCTTAGAGCGAGGCGAGTTATTATTTTATTCGATCTTTACGAAGGTGTCCATTGCCGGAGAATGTATAATATTACGTCTAAATAAAATGATTACCGACGTCCTCGCACCAGGATATCGCGTTATCCGACAATCTTTTCAAAGATATATAATCGTTGTAAAATATGCAGCGCTAAAGGAAGTTGACTCGCAAGATTTATAACGTAACGTCTATCCCATGTCCGTCTCAAAACAGGCGTAGATCTGTCTACTTCAAACGGAATACAGACATGACAGGGAAAAGCAACAGCGATGCAAGAAGAAGCGCAGAGAGCATCCGTCACACGGGCAACACGCTAAATCGGCCATAACTCAACAGGAGTTGACTCGAGAACGCTTTTATTGACGCTTCCTCGTTCGCTTTGATAAGCGTCCTGACATACCAGACGCTCTTTTCTGTTTCACACGTTGCGTCCCGTCGCTTCTCTTCCGGTGTCTCAAGAATCGGCCGGCGTGTCGTCGTCGTCGTCGTTCTTCCGCGAATTTACAACCTTTGGATCGCTCTCAAACTTATTGGGTGAACGAACTATTTATACGATCGTCTATGAACCGGACAGTTCGTCTCTGTCGGTAGAGAAAAGAGGAGAATTTTAGGATCGTTGTTGATTCCTCCGTCGCAATGCGGTGGTCACGTAAGTTGTCCTTGACTGTTCTCTCTCCGTCTTTCTGGCAACTTGCTTCGATGAATCCCTTCCACCCATACCTGATTGGTCATCCTTCCTCTCGTTACCCGTCAACGAGCATTATTTATAGCGGGATATAAGTGCATATGCAATCGCCACGGTGTGACCGATCCAGTGCACCCAAGACCAAACGTGTCGACTGATTTGATGGATCGCTTTGGATGCATCACGCTTTTGGACCGGCTGCTGAAGTTCATAGGCGTCCAAGCGACTGGCTGAGTTCCGAGAATTCTTCGTACAAAATGAGGAAAGTGGTAACGAGAATTATTATCGGAAATTTTTTGAGAATGGTTTAATACGTGGAATTTTTTAAACGTGGACGGTTATTTACGAGAATCTTTTTATTTCAAGAAAAGCAATACACGAATTTACGATGTAGTTTCTTAGATTTGAATATTCTACGGAATAAGAAACGCATGTGTGAATCGTAATTTTAAAGAGACAATTTATCTCTACAGTTTATGTAGTATAATTGGAGAATTCATCGTGACGTAAGATATATCGACTACATAAATATCACTTGTAACGAATCTAATTTACTTTCAAAAATTATCGGTATAAAATATGTAAAATAATTTCTTAAGACTCGCGACGCTCAGCTTGTTAATTATTCGAATCTTATTGATTTTCGATAGGAGTTTCAATTTTGGTATTACAATTGTTAATTTCGGAATAGGAGAAATCACGCGAAGCTTCCTAAGTAGAACTCCATTATCGCGAAACTTCTTTTTTTTCTCTTGGTACATAGAATTGAACCCTGGTATCCTATCTTCGAACGATTCGATTGTATAACACGTAGCGTGGTTTATACTTTTCTGTACTTTAGATTCTCTGTTGGTATTCGCGTTACAAACTTTCTTGGACATCGAACGAGGAATCCCAAGGCGATTCCTATCGATTACCTATACCATTTACATTGACGCACTTTCTTAATTGATTTTCTTCGACACTTTTTATTAGCTATCCATTGAAAGTCAAATTACTCAAACGAGCTAGAATATCTATATTCCTCCACTTGCACGGTACTCTTTGGCGACACACAGCGAATTCACAATGGCCAATTACCTCGACTGTTAACCGGTCCCGATCGCGACGTATTCGAGGTGTGTTCGAGCGTCAAACTTTTCGAACGTTCTCTCGGCATCCCCTTGCTGATTTTTTTTCGGGGGACGTGTGTCCACTTCTGAACGGGGATGTGTTCCTTTTTTTTTTCCTCCTAAGAAAACGACATCCAACGGCGTTAGCTCGTCGCTTATTAGGTTTCAAGGAACGATTAACCCTGAAAAATTGCGAGCTTTCATGGGTGAACAATGCCCGGGCTGATTGGTACTCGCTTTAGAATTAGAACCCGAATTTTGCATTGTGCAACCGGACCAACAGCGAAACAGCTGCACCGCCGTTGCTTTCTTCTGGCTTGCATCGAACCGACACTCCTTTTTTTACTTCTTTCTTTCTTTCTTTTTTTTTCGATTCTTTCTTTTCTCTTCCTCCTTCCTTGCCTCGCTTCAACTTCCTCCGCATTCGAGTTACGCTTCCGTCGTATCTTAATCGAATGGACGTTAGTACTTTGTCTTTTTTATCTTGTCGATTTGCGACGTTTGATGGAGATGAGATTGCTCAGGTGCGACTCATCGATGATATTGCGCTTTTGCCTTTTTACCTCCGTACTGTTCACGTATCGTATTGCGGAGGAGGAAAATCTTTTTTTCTTTATATTTTGTTCGGATGCAAATTTAATAAAGCGCGATCCGTCATTGACACGCAGTTTTCTTACGTTATATCGGTGTACGGTTAGCACGTTGTATTTTAAGACAGGTAGGTTCGTAGTTGTTATATCTTAATAGGATGTAAGTTGAGTTAATGACATCAACGACGCCGATTAGATTCATAAAAGCTATAGTTTTTGAATATTGAATAATGCAATTACTTACGAATGAAATCTAGATTATAGTTATCTAGAATTGCCTTTTGTCATTAAAATTCCTACGGCTAAAAGGATTCGATTTCAGACGAAAGGAATTAATTTCGTCGATTTTTCTCGCGCGTTTTGCAACCTTTCTAAGGTCCGAAAGACCATACAGCATCCCTGACGATCGAACGAGGGAGAAACCAGTTTCGACGAAGAATGTAAACGGAATATCCTCGAGTCCTGTTAACCTTTCCTCGTCCTACTCACCTGTTCGTAAAAACAAGCTAGGATACTTTTGCTCCGTTCTATACCAGTGTCAAAGTACTTTGATCTGTCGGTGTTATCTACAAAAAATGTTCTCTCCACTAGGAATTGAGATAACAAATTTTCAAACTCGACTCCTTTACGATATCATAAACCAATTACATATGTTTTAATTAGCCAAATAATTTTCCATTGCACTTTCGAATAAGAATATAGTAATCTTGTTAATTTTGTTTCTACGTGTAGTACACCAACGACTAAAAAGATTTCGCGCGAATCGTTAAGACGTGCCGTAAAGAAGGCTGTCGTGTTATTAAAGTTAACGACCTCCGTTTTATTAAAAGAACCGTTCTTTGAAACAGTATCTCATCGATTCCAGCCGGAGCAATCGTAAACAACTTTTAAAGCGCAAAAAGCCGAAGAAACCGCTCGCGAAGCTAGCGTACGCTGCGAGCGGGTGTTGCACAACCGTGATGGACGCACGAAACGCGCCATAAAACTGCGAAGTCGCAGAACGCAACGGGACAAGGCTGAGGCAGCGCGCGCGCTGAGATTCGTTTCCTCGATCTTCCGTGGCGAGCACGTAATAAACTTTAAAGCTGGCAAGACGACTCAAATGCATCCGCGGAGAGTGTGCACGAATCCCGCGATAGCGAGTAGGTGGCTAACCTTGACGACCACTTATGCGATCGACGCTCGCGTTCGCGCGTGCACGCACGCACGCACGCACACACACACACACACACACACACACACACACACACACGGACACATAGTCGAGCACGCACGAGTTGCAGCAGCGAACGCAGACACGCGACGCTACTTCTATGAACGCGATATTCAGCCGTGTACACACACACGCAAACACGCACGCAAACACACACACGCGCGCGCGGTTGATTATCGCGCGTCTACATAGAGTGTCGGTTAGCTGGCATATGGGCCAAACGGTTTCGAAAAGAGTGAAAAAGAAAAAAAAAGATAGAAAGAAAAAGAAGAGGGGAAGCATCGTGGAACTTCCTCAAAGAGCGAGTTTGATTGCTGCGAGGACAACGAAACGGGTGTGTCTAGTATGTTGCGGTGAATCAAGGAGGTATCGGAGCAGGTGCGGCGGATCGTTGGTGAACACGTTCCGTTCGACGAAAGGCCGCTGCAAGGATAGTTCTTTCCGTGCATTACGCTGTTAACAAAGAAAGCGGAGGCTGCCAGGATGAACAAGTTCAGAGTTAAAAGCGACACGATTAATCTCTTCTTGTCGCGTAATATCGCGCTATACCGGTGACGTGATTTTCGTTCCAAACGGAAATTCCGTATTCCGAAGAAAATTCATGCCGCGATTCTTTAACAAAGATTACCGATGCGGATTGCGCATGAAAAATATGTTGCAGCAGCGAATAAGCGAAAATAGTCGGAATCGGATGTCTATCGATAGACGAACGTCGATGTTTAGCGTGAAACTGGTACTGGATCGTTTGTATCGTCGGTCACGTATCTGCACGAGTGGTCTGCTCGTCGCTATTGGCATGTCGCGAACGAGCTTTATCGACTCGCGATATACTCTTTTATACGGAAAAGGGAAACGATCGTTCGCGACACTCGGCTTTATCTTCGTCAGCGATCTGGCCGCGTCGTTGACTTATACCTGGTATCGAGCGTGTCTGCGCGGAGATGGAGAACCGGCCGATCGTTAATTATAATCGTTTCGGCGCGATTCTTCGGTATTTCGTACGTTCCGATTCGCGCTCGTTCCGCCGTCGCGCGGCTAAGAATAGCTTCTCGCGGCTCGGCAACTCCTTTAGTCGCGGCGCGTTTTAAACACGCCTTTACGAAAACGCGCGTATCCGATGCAGCATCTCGGTTACGAGCATTCGTTACGAGCGTAGCGTAAATCTTCGTTAAAGGTATCTAGCTGCGGCTTATTTCCCTTATCAGATTCGTTGTTACATGTTCGGTGCCGGAGGTGTATATTTCGGTCACCTGGTAGAAATCCCCATGCAAGGCTCGCCGTCGCGCACGCTCGACATTGCGAACCGCTCCCTTCCCCTTCGCTTTCGACGATTTCCCTCACTACCGTGCCATTGGACGAGCCAGCTCGCGACGATAGAGGGGGACGAAGAGGGGAGGTCGATTCTCCCGTTTCGGCCGTGCACTAGAACTTGACTCCTAAGCTCGACAGTGACGGCGCAAGCTCTATCTGCGTATCTCTGTCCCTCTTCATTTCCTTTCTGCTCTTATTCGCATACGTCGTTACTTCCTATCTCGCTCGTTCTAATATCTCCTCCTTTCCCCTACCACGCTCGCATCGCGCTAAACTCGCTCGAAGACCTCGAGCGGTAAGGTTACATTTCTATCGTCAAGTATTACACGTTTTCATCGATTACGGATAGCCGTATATCGTCGCGCACTGGCTATGTTTTCCTCGCATTCGCGTTACGTAGATCGAACCGATAGAATGGAAAGTTCGGATTTCGCTTTTACACGCGATTTTTATTTTACGAGCCGACGAATCCGGCTGTGACCTAGTTCGCGCGATCGTCGAGATAGGCTAATCGAGAACGTTCCACGAAGAAAAAATTTCAACGGTACAATTCAACGATCAATCGTTGAAATATATGGAAAACGTAGGTGTTCGATCGACGATCGAAGATCGCTCGTCGTCCCGTGCTCGACATTTTCCTACGAAGAAAAGTGCAAGTAGAGACGGAAGGTTGCTCGTCGGACGGGCCTCGCTCGCGCTCCTTCCTTCTTCAGCGTTCTCCCCTTCCCGCCCCTCTGCGCGGTCCGCTGCCACCTTTTCGTCCTCCATCGCCTTCTCCTCGTCCTTCACCTCCTCTCGATCCTCTATTGTCCCTCTCTTGCTCCTCCCGTGGCTCTCCCTCCTCCTGCACCCTTCCTCCGTCCTCCCTGCCCCCACCCCACCGCCCTACCGGCTGCACGCTCACATGCAACGAGCGAGACCGGCCGGCTGGCACTCAGTTGCCTTTAGCGCCGTGCATCTCCGAGTCAGTTAGTCAGTCAGTCAGTCAGTCATTGAGTCGGTTAGTCGGTGAGTCGGGTCGACGATACACGCGCCACGGAGGTATCGTCTCTGCTCTAAACTACTTACACTCTCTTTTCGCCCCTAACGTTCTTCCCCTCCCCTTCTCCCTTTCTCCCTTTCTCGTTGTGTTCTTTGTCGTTCTATCTTGCGAAATTTATTCGCGTCGCGGGTCATTCGGTCGTGTCGCGTGTTACTGGCCGCGTGCTTCTCTATTCGCGGCACGTGTGTAACGCTCTAGACGCGGTGGAATATGTGCGCCCGTAGCCCTCGTCGCGTGCGCTGCCTACGTCTCGTCGAACCGAGCCAACTTGCCCGTTTCTAGGAAGTTGGGACCGTGTATCGCGACACGTGCGTAAGTACGATATCGAACGAACAAACAAATCGAACTCCAGTGCGTTAGGAAATTTCCACGTCAACTGTACGAGGTGCAATAACTGTGCTCGTATCTGTCCCGTCGAGGATCGGTCATAGGGAATGCGTAGTACGTAGTCACGTTTGTGAAGCGCGCTCGTATTTTCGTCGTTGTTTCTCCGACAGAGCGGTGCAACAGTGATCTGTGAACGGTATTCCGTTCACGCGCGCTACAGCGAAACGATTGCTTTTGGAATCCCGAATGTTGGAAGGATCATCGTCGTGTCTTCCTTTGCCCAGTGGGAAAGATTCGACTGTGCGTCTATATGCAAACGAGTGCAACAGTGAAGTTCAATGTCAGAAATTCGCATGCTTATTTTCTCCTTTTTTCTTCCCGGTACGCGCTGAATATTAACACCACTGTACCACGTTCCTGTATCTCGCTGCATTTTCCTATGTTTAAACTTCGTACGGTTCAATTATCGAACGACTCTTGGTAAAAGAGAGAATTTCTTTCGCGTATGACGATAATAAGAGGAGTAAGGACATAACGCAAGATATTTCAAACCAGACGTTCCAGACTTTTTACCTTTGACATAGATGCGACATTTTTTTTCCGTGATTCCGTATTCGAATCGTATTTGTCAAAGTTACCAGCATTGCTCGACAAACGATCGAACGCGTAATGTTTATCCGTGTTTCGTCCAAGCACGAGCATGTTTGTCGACATACGTGGATAAGCGTCTCCGATTCTTCGTTGCGTTTATGGTGCATAAAAAGTGCACGTTGCTTCTAACGCGCAATTGCGGCCCGTTGTGTTCTGCTTCTTGCGGTAACAATGCAACTCGACCTTCGTGGATTAGTAAAAAGGGAATGTCGTACCTGTTGTGCTTCTTCTTCTTCGCGTACAGTTGCAGCTTCAAAACGTCGCGTTGATGAAACGAGGCTTCCAGCCTGTACAGTTCTCGACGCTTAATCAATTAATGCTCGATGAAATAAATTTCCGCCTGAACCCATTTGTCCGAACGAAATGTCATACAAAATTAGATAAACAAAGTTTTATTTTATAATACTGTTCGTCTGCCTTTTCCTAACATCGTACAGATGTACGAAATTTCTGGTCTTTCGCTTGCTATCGAAAATTATTTGAAAGAATTTTAACTAATACATCGTGTCTCGTAACCGTGAAACCATTTTAAGATGTTCAACTCGTATACAGGTACGTACGAGATCGAACACGACAAAATCTGACGAGAATGATATAATAATAAAATAATCTTTGGTTTTCTAAACGACGAAGTTTAGGTTTAAGATGATACGACTTTGTGGTAGAATAACGAGGTAATTAGAATAGGAGAATGATTTGAATATCGAAAACGAAGCTCGCGCTGTGTTCCGAGCAACGTGACGAATGTTTCGCATTTTCTTCTCGGTGCCAAAGACCGAGAACGCGCGACGCTAAAACTGTCGTTGGATGCCACAAACATTATCGATCGTGCAAAGCATATTGTCACACTGTGTCGTAATCAAACGTGACTTTTGCTGCAACGACTTTTGCGGCAGCATGGGGTACGATCATTATGCCCGTCGAAGCGCACGTGCCAAGCGAGCAATCTTTGGCCTCGATCGCTCGAAATTCGACGAGTTTCACGAGCGTTTTAAACGCATTGTAATAAGTTCACAGTACGACATACGAGCCGCTTCGAAGGCAGTCTGACATTGTCTTCTCTAAACTAAATACCTTTGAAAATTTACTTTGGAATTTATAACTATTTATATCATTTTCTCGCGTCGAATAAACTTACGACCATGAGTCGTATTTTTCGAAAAGTTAAATAGTAATGTTCAATAGTAGTTGTAGGAGATTTAAATACCTACAAATATCTAATTTAAAATACTCGTAATGTGTAGAGGCTGACGCAAATATCCGTTTGAATTCTATTTTGTTCGTCGTGTTCGGGAACTCGTAGCGAATCGACGACTAATAGTAATAGCTTTTGGAGTGTAAAAATGTACAAAAACACGAGACATCCAAACAGATTGCTATTTGAATTTCAGTTATATCGATAAAAATATGAAATCGTACGAACAGTCGCATTTTGTTAATAACGAATAATTACCTTAGATTTGAAGATGAAGATGGATCAGTTTGGCTTCCGAGAGACTCGTGTTATTCCGTTTGTTTCTCCTACGATATACACACGCATACTGTAGTTGTTGGTCGAACCAGTTGTCTCATGCTTTCGGCTACTTTCTTCCTCCCTGAAAAATACCGCCCCGTATGTATTCGACGACGCGGATAGATTTGCGCAAGACGCGATGAATTCTTTTCGCTTGAAACGTTTTACCGTGAACGAAACTATGTTACAAAGATATTTTTCAAGAAAGCGTACGCCATGCGTAATTTGAGAATTAATGACTTCGCGCAATTTAACAATTACTTTGCATAAATCTTGAAATTATTTTTTAACATCTGCGTATTTAATCGCGAAAGTTATAACGATAGAGGATTATTTCAACGTCATTCGTCTATTCGATTTATTTCTAATATTTGTAATTTTAATCGCCACGTTATAATGTAATGTTTCGCGATAGAAAATAAATTTTATCGTCGTTGCAGAAATCGTGACAATTCGCGATACAAGATTATTTTGGGTAAAATTACGAAATCCATGTCTTATCAACGAATTATTTTCATATACGTGCGTATCGGCGCAGATAGGAGGCTGATTACGAAACGAAGCTTCAACGAATTTATTATGTTTGCGTATTTTTCCACGGGTGCATTGGCTGCTGTATTCGTGAATCATCGTCCCCTAACTACGAAAGTACGCAGTTTCAATGTACTCTTCTCTCTCTCTCTCTCTTTTGAATCTTCCACGCAGTATTAAGGTCCTGGCTGATCTTTGCCACCACTGCAACATTGCAGCGGTCAACTTTTTGTCGTCGTTCAAATACGTTGCACACGCCAAGTTCCTGTTTCATCGTTTCTTCGGTTTGTAAACAAGTTTGCGTGCACCCTTCCGTTTGGTTCTCTGCATAGTTACTCGAGGTTGCTCGATGACACACGTATCGATCTTCCTATCTTCTACTTTGTTACCCTGGCAATTTTATATATTTTTCTTTTATTCGTTCGAGTTTCTTTATACTTGAAGCCTTCCACTTTGTTAATTTTAACAGCTTTTCGCATAGATTTATTTTCTTTTAATCCTTTCGTTTAAAAATTAGTCGATCGATCGGACGATTGAAATGGTCGATAAAATGAATTCAAAGATAATTTTATTCAGATTAGATCCAGAGATTAGAGCGTAGCAAATGGCGAGAGAAACGTTTGATAAGTATGTAGGTGAGGATTTCACAGGTCGCTAAATGATTCGCCAAATTCAGTCTACGTCGTGTCTAGTGGCTCGAGGCCATCCGAAGAATAGCTTACGCGTCCAACATGTGAGAAATGGATAACGGGTGAAGCGTGTGTTATCGATTAACTTTCATGCTGCAAATGACAATAACATATCGAGTTCGCTCGTTCTGGAATAAATAAATCATGTATGTTCGGGTCTCCTTTGTTTCTGTGCTACTCGTCTTTATTTTAGAAGACAGATCGATGGCATTGTGCTCGAGCTGCCAATATCGCTTCAAAAATCCGTGAAAGCTAGTTCGAAACGTCGGAAAACTGCATCGTTGTTTCCCCGTTCCTTTTTCAATTTCTCCTTTTTTTTTTTTTTTCTTTTTTAACATTCTATCAATTTTTATCAAGAATCGTTACGGAGAATCAATCAGTAGAAAATTGCGCGGCAAGATCACGATGAAAAATCGATCGCTAATAAAAGTACGTGACAAAAGGTTGAATCTTGCGTGGAGATCTTCGTCGTAAAAACTGAAGTAGTTTCAACCACCTGCATTCAAGTCAGACTCGCCGTCTGATTCTACTTGCGGAGCACCGGGTACATATCGATTCGTCTTTCTTAGTAGACAGGGTTTGACGTAGCCTCTTCGTCTGTAACCTTGAACTTCAACCTCGACTGCGGGAGCCGCCATTAGAAATACGTCCTCCCTTTCATTCATCGTGGAGATCGATCGTCGCCAAAAGGAATTGATCGATCGGAAATGAAAAATTACAAAACCGAGGAACCAGGGGACGAATTTCGTTATTACCTTAGTTAACGAAGACAATCCCGTTTCCCTGTTGGACAGGTTTTACATAACAATGTCTCACAGTCTCGCGGTATGTTTGGAAGAGCATCATCGTTCAGCGACGTTAGGAAGCGGAGTCGCCAGGCGGATACCCGCGACGCTAAGAGAATAGAAGATGCACCGCTGCGATGCACGTGGACATACGTTGCATTTTGCATAATTGGCTGCGTTACGTAAGCATTGTTTCTCCACCGGCGGCGATTGTCGCCGTTGCACAGCCAAGGCAATCGCATTTTGCTGCCTACATGCTGTGGTCAAGGTCATCGTTTGTAACACCGACTGCAGGAATTCCATTTGCATCGGCACTCTGTTCGTCCGAACGAGATTTTACTCGGTTGCGGATTCAACGAATTTTTGCCGATTCGAATTATTTATATCGACGTGAATTTCTTTGACTCGAATGAGAAAATCCCCGGGGGTCTCTGCGAATAAATTCGGCACGATTTATCGCAAAAATACGTACGTTGCAACTCATAAATATCGATCGAACGGCGAAAATTCAATTGTTCTTCTAATTACAATTGTAGTTGGCGTTAAATGGTAAACAGTTGGTCTGAGAAATGGTGCAGATATCTTGCGCGAATTTTTGTCGAGGACGACCAGGGACTCTCGCTTTTCTTCGTCGGTTCTCGAACGCGTAAAAAGCGTGAAATATCGCCGTCCGTGACAGTCGGTCGCGGGATTCTTTTGATCTCGCCGATGACGCATTCCAACTTTTCATTTTCGTTCGCTTTCGCTCTCTCGTCCTCCTCGAATCTCGTTGGTTTATTCTCGGTTTACGTACGTATTTTAATCCCCTACGACTTTATACGTGTTTCCGAAGAATCGATGATCTCCGAGTTTCTTCGGGTTTCAATCTCTATTCGCTGTACTCTGAATCGAATTATCTTAGCAAGTTCAATTATGACGATTAATATCGGATTATTCTAATAACGTTTGCATTAACGATATACGCTACGACTCACTTTATCAAACAATAATACTTTTTAACATTAAGAAAAGAAAATTATCTATGCGACGATGTAACGGAACGTATTTCTTCGAAACTCATCGTATCTCGTAATCGTAGCGCGTAACATAGCGATATCTAATTGAACGTGTATGACTCATAACCGAAAGTTATCACACACCGTGTCCAAAGTTTCTTAACTCTCAAGTTCATGACTTTGAGAAATATCTTCTATGCATACTATAATCGTAATGTCTTTACTCTTTAGCGAGTGCTCTTCTTTCATTACGTGTACTAAAGGCTGTTTCTCAAGGGGATGGCTGTCATTTTTGCCAAGTCGAACTTCCGCTCACGTTACGCCAGCGAAACTCGTATCGTGGAGCTCGGTTCCAGCAGAAACTCTATCTAGCTTGGATTAACGTCCCGCTCTATTTACCACACCGCGATACGTTTATCTTAGGTTTCTTTTTTTCTACATTTTTGAATAATAAGCTCGATCAGAAAGAAAAGAACACAACGAGAGAATCGGAAAGGATCGTTTCGCAATTTGTTATCACGATAAAAATTGTCGTGACTAATTATTAATTATAAAGCCATAACGTACGCAGCGTACAATTTACCTTCTTGTTTTTATCGCGTCTTATTGAATCATTTTTAAGCCGACCCAGTTAATCAAGTGAGCGAAGCCCAGGTGTTTCTTCTGAATTCACGATGACTTAATCGTAGAATTGTTTGATTATATGATTCCAAGTAACTGGTGCCATGGATAGGATCGGTTCTCGGTTTGAATGAAAATTCCAGTTAAAATGTTGAAATTTGCTTCGCGTCCATTGTCATTAATCCTACTCTACACGCTCTTACGGTACTTTTCCTGCCACTTGCGTTTTTCTAACGTCGAAAACTGTCTTAAGTTTGACGAATATATGGAGGAATTCTTGTTCCAAGTTCACGATAAACAGATCTTTTTTCGAAAAATTCCAGGCTCGTACCGATTTTTTGTAAAATTCCATCGTATACTTTGTCATAAAGAAACCACGATATAAAATATTGGCATCGAGCAGACTTCAACAGAAGTAATACAGAAATTCTATATTTCATACAATATACGTATGTATGTAGAAACTTCCGCGCAAATTGGTCAATTACTTCTTGACATATCGTGATATCCAATTTCGGAAAGCTATTTAAAGTTCTGCGTGTAACACCCATACCGTACTTCAAACTTCCAATCGAATTTCGCTATTCTATTTTACACGTGTGCTCTACGTAGTTCGTACTTTGTAAAAACGTAAAGATATTTCCTCTTTTATGCCCGGTAATTAAACAGAACACAAAAGCCGACAATGAAAATTTTTCTCTGGAATGCGGTATTCTAATGATATTTTCTCGCATCAATTTTCCATTTTACGTATATACCTTTATCGAAAGTATCAAACAATTTTCCATTTCAAAATTTAAATTTACCGAGTGTCTCTCGATTGAAGAAAAGAAAAAAGGAAAGGAAAAAAAGAAAGATAGGAAAAGGAGAAGATATCGAAGCAACGATTAACAAGTACGATGAATCTTTGTATCGTGAAGCAAATTGTGAATCGAATCGCGACGTTAAAAACCAGCCCGTTCGTTCAATAAATCCATTCTTGTTCCTAATCGTAGAACGATCGAGAGTTGACCGGTTGAGCGCAAAACAGCCAAAGAGAAGTGCATTGAACGAAACCAAATCGATACCAAAAGAGGCGGGGAAGTTAGCTCGATCTAGGGGAAGACGGAGGAGGGGGTGGTGGCGGCTAGTCGTTTTTTCGTTTTTCGAGATGAAGCGACCAGGGTATCGCGCGAGTTTCGCTTGAGAGTAGGATCCCTCGGGTTCGGTGAAGTATCGACGAAAAAAGAAAGAAGATAAAAGTGACGAGTGAGAACAGGAAGATCAAGACGGCCAAGATGATGAAGAAGGAGAAACCGATGATGTCGGTGACCGCCATCATCCAAGGGACTCAGGCCCGGCATTGGTCCCGTGGGAACACTTGTATGTATATTCTGATACCACATATATGTATAACTATTATAATTAATCGTTTAAATTGTTTTATACAGGATGTTCCATTTATCAAGAGTAATAATCTTCGCTGAAAACGAATAAGAAAGTTCTCGACAAGTAGCTCTTTTTTTCCAAAGTTGTTTATAACTTTTTTCATCGGAAACTATCGACGGTAATAGAATAATTTCTTGTCGTAGAATATTTCAATTATTTAAGCAAAGTACGCAACACGAGCTGTACTACTCCGACGATACGGTTGAACATAATTTATTTTACAACATAATCCCATATGTATGGATCATCCTGTACATGCACGTGGAATGCGATATAATATTTCCAGTTATTTGCGAAAGCGGGAAAGAAAGGTCCTATTCTTTGTGTGCCGTCGGACACGTAATACCATTTATTGCATTCCCCAGTCATTAGTTTACGCATGTTTCGCAAGAATTATATGACCAGGCTAATAAAATACCGAGTCGCGTTAAACCTTCTTGAAAGATTGCATATGCGCCGTTAATTGCTCGCGTATGCAAGACGTATTTGTTTCTCATAAAGTACTCTTTGTACTGTACCGTGTTTTATTTTATACTTTGTACGCTGGCCTAGATACTTTGGTCTTTTTTAATTAATTTACGATCCATACGTGTAAGGTTTTTCTTTTTCTTTTTCTTTTTCTTTTTTCCTTCTTTCTTTCATATACTTTTATATACTGTTTTAGCCGTTTATATTATCGTTGGTTTCGTCATTGATTCGGTCTATTATTGTACGAACACTATTAGATATTCTTTTTTAGTTAGGCGAACATAGATGATTAATTTACCTGTTCCATTTAAGAGCTATAATTTCATTCGAAACGATACACATCGTTTGGCAAATGCACCGCGAATTAGTAGCCTTCGCGATCGCTCTCAACGATTAAAATTGATGTCACTGGGAACTCCTCGCGCCATGAATTTCAAGCTCTAATGGTACCTAAACGAAACCGACTGTTGAAACGTGCGAACGGTAATTAGCATACTGCTGGTAGACGGTCAATTAGCACCTGTGTCAAGGCTTGGTCTTATCTGTGCTCGATATTATTCTCGTTATAGTTTCGCAATAACTATATCCGTAATATAATATATTACGTTTCCCGTTTATTTTAAATTCCAATTTATACTTGTATAATTGCCTAATAGATCGCGAAAGAAATATTCTTGTCGATTTTCACAGGAAGTTAGTAAATTAAAATTCTTCTTGGATATTTTGAATTGCTTAGGGAAGGATGTTGTCGTGTCTAGATCGATAGAAATCGAAACTTTAACAATTTCATTCTCGCTGTAGCTTTTCTCGCTTGAACGCGTTCAATCTATAGAATCGGCAAATTTTCATCGTCGAGAGAAACGCGATTTTTATCACCGAAGCATCGATATCTCGATGCCCGAGTGACTCACGCCGATTCTTCTCCCGATACCCACTTCAGCGTTTAACGCGCGCTCGTCTGCTATTAAGCATAACATAGGGTGAAGGTCGGCTATTGAAACTTGAATGGCGTGTAGAATTCGCGAGCGAAAACGCATGCTCTCGCGGCGGTCTCGCGAGCACATCGTTATCAGTCGCGGTTTTAAAAGTGGCCTTAAAGCGGTCCGCAGACGCTCGCAGCGAGAAGGTCACGCCAATGCGCCTCGTTATCTACGCCCCTGCCGCAATTTACGAGGCTTTTCGAGCATTATCGCGTGCCCCTATTGCCGGCCAACACGCGGAGTGACGCATTTCAAGCTTTACACGATCTCTTCGTCGTTCTCTTCCTTCTTTTCTTTTTCTTTTTTCTTTTTTCTTTTTTTCGTTGGATTCTTCCTTTTCTTTCAAACTTTCTACACGAAGATGAAATATGTTGGTAGATCGTAGATGGGAAAATGATACGCTGGCTGTTATGCAAAATAACGTAGATTACAACAGTTAAATTACGAGTATCTACAGTGATAAGCATATATAGTCATTCGTAAAAGTATTCGTACGGCTTATCGGTAGTTCGCCGATATTTATGCAAATTCATGCGTAGAGATTAGACTTACGTAGAAATTTGATTTACCTACCAGATATTGTAACGCGTACTGCACTTTGAATATTCTATATATTTGTGCATATTGCACGTATCGTGGATACGTTTTATACTTTCAAATTTCTCACGAATGCGTAAAAATCCTCTGTCTACGTATCGGAATGACAGCACGAGAAACGTTTCTTTCTCAAAGAGATCCAAATAAAAAGTGACGATTATCTGCGTGGGAAAATTAACAAAACCTAAGCTCGTATCCAAAGCTACGGAATCATAAAATTAAGCAAATTTGTTTACACGGGAATGTAACGATTTTTAAAAATATAGTCGTAAAACGAACGAAATGGGATGTAACTCTCGATGCTTGATCTACAAAACCACGGAAACTCTGGATATACAAGTCAAAAGGTTCTTTTAATAAAAAATAACCTCTAGCTACGCTCTCCTTCCTAATATTTACAAACCTCGCCTCGTTGAGTGTTCGTAGAAACTGAACTTCACCTCCTCTACGTAATTTCCGCGGCTTTATTTGCTTAGCTCAGACCCCTGGCCCAATCTCCGTTGTACACACGTGTCCACCCCTAGGTTATGCTACGTACACGTGCAACAACGCGCGATAAGAGCACGAGACGATCGGTAGAGCGGTTTGCGCTGGTTCGATTAATCCACGCACCAGCACGAACGCAACCTTGGCACCGATGCGAACCAGCCGTGAAGTGCAACCTCGCGGTTGCACACGTGTGCACCAACGCTACACCTATCGTGTTTGATTAGGTTCTTCGTGCGGCTCGTAACGGTACGTGGGTGGTAGTCGCTTGAGTTTGAGCAATTCTGACCAGACGCGCGCGTTTAATTAACGATTCGAGTGACTGCATCAGGCACCGAAGTAGGTTTAATCCTTTTACCGTGGGGACTACGTACGTCGTACAAGAATACGTCGAAAATCACGTTCTTTCGTGGTTGAAATATCGATGCGAGTTACGGTAATGTCTGAAAGGAAAGGAAAGTGAAAAACAGATAGGGAAAAAAAGGGGCAAGAGAAAGAGAAAATAGGAGAAGAGGGATTACGGATAAATCGTAAAGCTTATATTGTTCGTGTACCAAGCTGTGGATGACAGCGTTCGATCGACGTAAGAGCGAAAGTACCACGTTCATTCCCTCTGTTCGTTCATCCTATGATTTGAGTTCGGTGTTACAGTCGTGGATGTTTACAACGAAAGTAACGCCAGATAGTCTTGATGATTCACGTAGTTGGCGCATAATCGATTAATACATGCAATCGCAAACTCTTTCGAGAGATGAAAAACGCAGGAATATTCGTATCTATGCGTTTTAAATTAAACGAGATATTTGCTCTCAATTTTGCTGTACATAATGACTGAAATTAATTTCCGAAATTTACGGTATATTTCAATTTCAAACTTACAGCTGCTTCATATTATTCGCAATATTCTGCGAAGTGACGATCGTTCGATTCATGAAAATTCGTGAAATTTCTCTTCGCTAAAAATAGAACCAGATGCATGATCGTACATGTACATCGATTCCACCGACATCTAACAAACTCGAACGAGATTTTATCGTGGTTTCTTGATCTTCGAAGAAGACTGGATCACACGAGGTTAATCATCGAAATCCCGTGAGACAACGAGATACAGCAAGGTTGCTTTGTACAGGAAACGATCATTCATTGTGGTCACGTTGGCAGTCTTCGTAACGTGGATAGTGACCGATTAGATGTATCTATTACGTGTACGTATCGGCATACGCAATCGTAGCGGGACGATCATAGCGTTAATAAGCGTTTCGAGCACGTATTCGCGTTATATGGAACGTGTAGTTCTTGTGTCGCCACCGAGTTTCACCGTGAAAGTCGCTGTATCTATCTGCTTTGTTTTATTGTTGACGCAATCACGAATACCAGAAATCGCCCGGATACTTTGAACGTATATTCCCTTTTCGTTTAAATTCTCTCAGCGTTCTGTGACGAAGTGCGATTCTTGAAAAATAAAATCAAATTTTGAAAATTCCTTCGGTGAGTGGCAACCCTTACGATATAATTAGGAAATAATTTCCTGAAATATCTGATCTACTTTACTCGACACGCAACAAGCTTCTAAGAATCTTCGAATTGGAGAGAACGTAGAGATGGGATAGAATTTTTAATCAGAGAGATTTAATTCTTCATACAGATATCGCGAATTCTCACACAAAATTGTATGGAAAAATATTCTTGGCACGCTTCCTTCTTCCATATAACACGCGACACGTCTAAATTTATTTTAGACGGAATACGTAATTTTTTCTTTTTTTTTTTTTTTCATATATCTAAATTACGTTATTCATTTCATCGCTTTATGTCAAGGATTTAAACGAAGTTCGACGAAGCTCGATAATAAAATCTAACGCGCAGCAAAGGGATGAACACACGTAACGACGAAAGGCACGATGTAAGCACGTGCTCGAGTAGTCGCGTTTATGACGGTTGATTATTGGATGCGCCATGAGGAAGATGACGTTTTATATCGTGACACATGCAAAAAATTTCCATACGCTGTGCGAATCGGGCACGTTGGATACACGCCTCCATTGTTATTCCCCATGGTGTATGTATACCGTTGCCTCCGCTACATTAACTGGAAAAATAAACGTGCATGTAGGATAATAGTCAGCAACCAAACGGAATTACAAATCTCCTATACGTTTCTCATACGGAGATCCCTACAGAAAATTCATATTTTATTAAAATAAAATGTAAATAAGAGATAAAGCATTTTTTATAAAGCGCAAAGAAACTTTTGCGTACACACGATGTATCGTTAACAAATGTAAAACCATCGTTAACTCGTTAAACTTCCAACGTTTCATTTCGATACAAACGTCAAATTATCGCTAGAAACAAAATTCTCCTACTATTCTATTTGTTTCGTTCGTAATATGCAAATAGCCTGCCACAGTTCCTTTCTCCCTACAGAAACGATATCATAAAAATGTCCGACTACGCATCACGAAGTTTCGCGAATGACACGCAGGAAATCGAATGAAACGATACGAATCTCGCGTTGCCTCAGGTAACTGTCCATGCGGATTTATTCCGTTTCCTCATAAGCGATCTCTTTCATCCGTGATCTAGCTATTTTTACCTCTTCCATGGAAACTCGACTTTGTCTTCGCTCATCCCCCTGCCATTTATCTACGTATCTGCCAGACATCCGGTGGCTCTTATCGAACGTGAAATCCCCGATGTCGCGAAGATCTTTCGAGTTCTAGAGACTCGACGTGTCCTGCAGGCGAGCGGTTCTACCCAGTCGACGTTGGAACTGCAAATTTCCTGACCATCTCGAACGCCAACGATCTCCGTCATTTTGTTACGAACATTGATTATAGATGACAGTGATCTGAATCATGGACATGCTTGATATAGCCCGTACGATGGCTGGGTAATTCTGAGAACCTGCATCCACAGATTACTACTCTTCAGGGTGTTCAAGTTAATTTGAATCTATCGATTTGAAATTTGAGGATTCTTTTTTTTTTTATCGTTTCTCGGTTGAACGTACAAGTATAGGAATTTTTAGAGATGGTTTTTACGAGGAGATTTTTTGGAATTTTTGACAACTTCGAAAGACTTTACGCTAGATACGAGGATTTAAAATTTCATTGGTGAAAATGACTGTTAATTGGATTTCACTAGATTCGAGTAACGCTATCTTCTTTCTCATCTATAGTATCGTCTTAAATGGAACATTCTGTATAGTCGAACGTGCGAGTGTAAGTACAATAAGATCGGAATCTCCGATCGGAGGTCGATTTAACAAGCAGTTTCTTTCTGCTGGTAGAAACGAGAATCAACGAAGGCTCGAAAGTAGGTACAACGATCTTCACTTTGGAAACAATCGAAATCCGTCTTCTTAATCGTTCTACCGGTGGAAGGAAGATCAACAGGGATCGTCCCGTCTCGTCTCGTGATTAACGACCTTTTTACCTTATATACATCGCCATTATGTAACTTGGTTGACGTTCGTTGACTAACTTTGTTAGCTTTTATCGGTGAACAGGCGAACAAAACTGTCAACTCTGTCTCTGTTCGCGATAAAACAAGGGCCTCGGGACCGACATTCGTATCGATCTTACGTTTGATTTGATCGCGAATCGATGTAATTCGTTTCAGAAAGAGTAGTCGATGATACTATATTTTTAGGGATATTATTGATATCGATACAGAGAATTTTATGCTGGTTTTAGTGTTTCTGTCGGTTTTGTCGATTAGAATTAATTGAATTATTATTATTATTTTTACATTTTGTATATTTTTACACTCTGAATTTCCCACAACGAAGCTCCTACCCTTCTTGATTAGACACGTTAGAATATATTGATCAGTTGATAAAAAGAAATCTAGAATTTATTTAGTATTCCTGCGTAAAATGATATTTTCCTGAGAACGTTTGAGTTGAGAGAAGATTTGCATTAGATTTCTACAAAATTTCTCTAGGTACGAAAGATTTTCATTGTCATTGTTGAAGCGGTCACCGCTTCTAAGAAAACTCTACATCTGGTCTTTTAGTTTTCTCAGGCACCGAAGCCATCGACAGCGTATAGACTAAAGACTGGGTCGAAGGCAAACCATAAACCGTAGACAGGCGACGATGGCTTCAGTGTTATCGGTCATAGGGTAACACTGCTAGGCGTGCGGATCTGGACCAGCTCAATTATATTCCGACTTGTATTTACACTTTGATATATAAAATTTTGTTATTTTCTACCTTACAATTTATTCACGCGTTGTTCCTTTGTATTCCTATACATCTAATAATCTCAACAGGTATAGATATTTCCCTACAGATTCAAGTAAAAATTTGCGAATGTATCTTCGTAGGAGAGGAGGAAAATGCCACATATTAGCCTGAATAACACGAATATATCTGGGTTCGTCGTTCACCACGTCCAACAAATTACATTATGATTGCGTCGAAACCTCGCCGTTTAATAATCACTTTATAATGGAAGGTTACTGTTACTGCTATATTCCACTAGTACTGTTATTAAACGTGTTTTTACTACGTTCGTTTATCACATGCTGGCATAAATATTTACAGTCGATCAGCAAGATATCAAGAGACCAATATAAGTTTCAGAAATTATCCGAAAAAGAAGCTGTGGAAACCCCCCGTCATTTTAAACAAATACGTATACGATAATCCTAATATCGAGGTGTCCGTGCAAACGTGCATTGAAATTTCCTGATAAGTCAATTAGCGGCATAAATACTTAGATATTTAGAAGGTACATATTTATTTCAGCATCTTTGTCGAGAAATCTTTCAAGAAATCTAAGAAAATAAAAATCAAAATTTGTTTTGTCCATCCCTTGTTTCCAGTTCCATAGATAACGCTGCATCCGCTTTAATGCAGACACATTTTTGCGTAACGCACTCTTTTTTCGTCCTGGTGTAGCTTCCACTGGTTACCTGCGGATATATAACACGTTGTAAATATATTTCTTTATCGTATACACCGGTAGTAGGAGGGAGTAAATGGAAGCGTGCAAGAACGACACGCCTCGTTGCACCTGTGACAACGAGGCGTATACACGCGGTTCCACGAGCGCGTAAGTATATGCTAGCTCACCTGCTTGAAATCGTGAACCCCTGACCTTCGCCATGGTATTCGCGTACAAGGCCAATTCAAGCTCGACATACTCTTATTCGCTGATATACCACGCGGCAGCGGTAGCTCGATTTCTCGGTTAGATACGAGTTGCATTGAAACGGCGCGCTATTACACTCTTACCTTCGCGTTCTTTTCTTTTTCCTTTGTAACATATCTTTCAATTGTTATCCAAGATTTTTTACTTTACATTTATTAGACGGACAAGGTATATGCAATTGAAAGGAGAAGACGCCAAGTTATGGAACAGTTTCCGATTCAATTTCAATTTTGAAAATTCGATATCTATATGGCGTCAATGTTACGTGCGAATTGAGAAATTGGTACATTCTTGCCTGTTGGTATTTAATCTGTATATCGAAACAATCGCGACTAAAAAAAGATACAAATCTGATGGCTCTTATAAAATTCCATATTACGAAATTATCAAAATCGATGACGAAGATTAGAGGAGAACGAAGCTTTTTTTGGCTTTAATAAATTCGTCCCTGAGGAGGTTAAAGAGATCAAGCCAGTTTTATTTATGACGTGAAATAAGAGCATCGACGGTCGAGGTTGTCGCGATCGATAAAGCAGGGTGCGTGGGGGTCGTGGCTACGCTCCTGCGAGTGCACAACAGACCGATCTATATGCAGTCATACTTTATATAGCAGCAAACGCCACGTGCAGGGCAACTTGGTACCTGGGTCACCGGGAGAAGGTTACGGGGTCGAGATTTCAACCTAGGTGCATGGATTTCAGCCGTGTGGGCGTGTAACCGCGACTCGTTGCAGGTGCACGTTGCATCCGCTACCGTCCAGAGTTCGTGTTCCATATTCTTTCGGATTTTTAAGCTCGAAAGATCAGATTGCGTAGGAATAAAATATCGCAAATTAAAACAAATCCTATTTTTTGTCCTATAACAAAAATTATTACT
Source organism: Bombus haemorrhoidalis (assembly GCA_014825975.1). Classification (NCBI taxonomy): domain Eukaryota; kingdom Metazoa; phylum Arthropoda; class Insecta; order Hymenoptera; family Apidae; genus Bombus; species Bombus haemorrhoidalis. Next base: position 13,000,326 of record CM026169.1, read on the forward strand.
TAAACTTTCCAATTCGCTCTATTTTAATTTCAGTATCCATCAACGATTTCAAAAAGAATTCACCAGTTAACCGCGTTCGACGCGTATACTCGTCGTTGCTTGATTTTACCTGCGCGGGTCTTAACGGATTTTTGAAACTATACTCAGCTGTTAACAAGTTAAAATGATATACTCTGCAGTTAATACGATTTAGTTTCATGCACAAGTTGTTAATAAATAATTTCCAAATGCACGAAGAACAATGTGAAAATATTGAAAGTTCAGGACGTAATTCCGACAAGTCAAAGAGCATTAAGACTAATATCTTTTTACGACATTGAGTTTTTCTTTTTCTTTTTTTTCTTTTTTTTCTTTCTTTTTTTTTTGTGCTGTAGGTAAAGCGCGAGTGTAACTCTGTTAGGATCAAGGATATTCGGGTCGCTGGCTGGTCAGACGCAAGAGACTACTTTTCTCGCCAGGGAATCTTTCCTAGACTTCTATCTGCGAATCTTTAAATCTTGAATTGCTCTTTTTGCACGCTAAACCTGTTTTTCCTATATCGTCGTTCGTGCATTTGTTGGTTAATTATTCACAATTAGTATAATTTAAATGGTAATTATAATAAAACGACTATAATGTACGATTTATGTGTCAAAGATAATTTGTAAAAGGTTCGTTAAGTTCTGCGTGCTTCTTTTCCTCGTATTTCCATTGTTATATACAATTTTTCAATCGGATATGCCCACCGGAAACCTGCACGAGAGACACATTCGTGCAATTTAATGGTGCAATAAACCATTGTTTTGCGTGCATGTGAATTGCGAATTACATATAGCAAGACACGGTTAAATGGTAATTGTGACTGTTTACCATGTTCTAAATAGCGTAGCGGGAATGGAGATCCCGTGACAATGTGGAAGAAAAAACTATCACATATATACGATAACCGAAACAGTCGTGACGAGATTGAGATAATCGGTACTGGGAGTTCGTTATAATAAAATAATTATCCCGCTTAAGAAAGATCGAAATCGATAACCGTCTTCAAATGTAACTTTACGTATACTTTAAAGAAAAAGTGGAATATCTTTTCTATTTTTATTACGATATTTGTATTACGATAAAATATTCACAATTCTAAATATACTTTATATAGCTAAAATTGTTTTTTCTAAAATAGGTAAACGTGTCGATGTTCAAATATTCTGAGAAAGATCAATTAACGCACGACGCTAATACTAATAACGATAGTACGTAATAATACCGACAATTTTCAGATAATAATAAATACTTTCCAAAAGAAACATTTTAAAAGGTTCGAAGTGTACGTTGAAGGATTGATTACCACCTACTCACCAAATATTGGAATTTCGACGTCTAAAAAATTGAACATCCAAAATTCCTAGAAGTTTCAATCTCGAAAGTTGACTTCTAACAGAGTTCACAATTTGACGACTATCATTAGATCTATCAAGAAAGCCACCGCCGAAAGAATATGAATTATTCGTCTATGTGACCGAGATTCGCGTTCTCCTCTCGGCGAGAGTCGACGCCGCCTGCCGACATAAGAAATGGCCTTATGCATGAGCCACGCGGCTCGTACGCGTTTTTTCCACGCGCACACTTCGATCCGTATTCAGTGTCGCTCTAGATGCATCGTACTTTGACTTTCATCGTCGACGAAACACACGTGCGAGATCGAAAATGTCCAACAGAGACGTTTTACATCCATAAAAGAAAACGGGAACGCCACGCGTTTAAGAGTCCGCCAGACGGTCTTGTAACGTGTTCTCAATGCATTGGGAAACTAATTTCCTTCGACCTTGCATCGATACGTCCCATCGAACTGGAAACTTTCATTGTTCGACTTTATATATTGGGTAACGCAATTTGGATAGTGGAATTGTAAGATTTTCGTCTCTCAGTCGAATCATCGATAACTGAGAGAATTGCGAATATAACAGCCTGAAATATACAGAATTATAATTATCGAACAATTGTACCAGACACGATAGGAGAATTGTGCGGGTGTTGCGTAGAATCGCAGGCGACCTTGACAAGATAAAGCAAAAATCGCACGCTTATCGCGTTCATGCATTGTGAACCATTGAACGCGAGCCTTGTACGTTGTACAATGGAATTTCTACTGGCGCGTTTGTTCAGGTATTAAGGGTATTTCGAGCTGCTCGTTCGTCGTAAATCGTTACTGTTTCGAAGGAAAACAAATTCGTTCCACGATTGATCATTCTGTGCTCGCGATTGATCTCTGGCTGTTGTTAAGGGAAAGCCTATTTCGCGAAGCCACCAATATTTTATTACCAAAGTGTATCGATTCGTGCACGATGTCGTACAATTTTCTACGTAAAATTGAATTTAGGACAATGCTTTTTTTTATTTATTCGGCAATATATCTCTCCCTCGGTAGAATAACGTAACAAGGATGTCTATAACGGCAAAAGAAAAAAGTCACGCGCGGTACTTGAATTTATGCCTCTCTATTGGGTACGAGATAAGCTGAATAAATAATAGAGTTCCACTTAAAAGACTAAAAGTAACGTGGAAATCTTTGGGAACAAAACATAATATAAAGAAGCGAATTGTAAAAAAATATAACACGCTGTCCCTGGCGATTAAAACATTAATTCGTATCAAGATTTTTTAAATCACGAAATTTACAATCTCTAATTATATTTGCCGAAAATTATAATTTACGATAATATGTCTATCGAAGAAAGTAATATTTTAGTCAATGAAAACGACAACCAGGATTTACGTATAAAATTCTATAAATTTGAAGAAAAAGCGATCGTTAATGATTTAGGTTACTGGTTTAATGGTCTCCGTAAATATATGAGTTTACAGGCAATAAATACGAGAAAATTCGCGAACTGTCGTCGCAAGTAGCTCGCACGCGCATCGCTACTCTTCTACAAAATAAATCAGCGGCGGTCGAGTCATTAATCCAGTGAGTTTTTTCACGGGTTCAAGGACTAACGTCACGGGCAGCGCCACTATTTTCGGTACGTTCGTGCACATGTAGGTTCGCGTGGGTTGCATGTGCAACGTCATAACGCTATCCTGGTGTGGGAGCGGCATCCGGCCGCAGCTGCGTGCAGGAAACTGTTAAAAACTCTCTCTCCCCCCCCCTCTCTCTTTCTCTTCTTTTCCGTGGCAGCATCGTCGAAAACCAGCGTCTTTTTTTATTTTATTTGCTCCGCTTCATTTCGCGTGTCTCTGCCGCTTCAAAGCAGCGTCAACTTGCCTCGCATTCGGGTAAACTCGATACGTTTTCGTTCGACGAGATCAACGTTTCCTGATCTATTTTCCATCTATGCTTTCACAGTTTCGCTTACGGTATAGGGCAAGGAGGAAGAGTATCTAAAGTAATTGGTCCGAACGAAAAAATCGCAAAAACGAGAAACTGAAAAACCGAGAAACGTGATTCATAGAAAGTCGAACGTAACACTCCGAGGAAAAAGCAACGTTTTCCAAGTGAAAACACGTGGATAAATTCCGCGATACCTTGAAATTCCTAGGATGCTTTCGCATTCTAAAATGCAGATGCCAGAAATCCGATGATGGCATCTTTAAACGAGGATGAACTTGGAATGTGAAAGCTACAAAGTTGCCAATTTGAAAACATGACACAATATACGCGTAGCACACGCGACCGCCAATGTATATATTATATCTGACAGAAGAAAGAGGTGGATTTACAATGAATTTACGATGTCGGTCGTAGCTGGCGCGAGAGGAGCTGCAGCAGCATCCTCGATGCGCCTAAGGCGTTTGCAGAAGAGGTCTGCAGCGCGGGAAACTGGTTTTCAGTTTCGGAAGAGCGTTCAAATTGTCAGACGGTGACGTCACCGTCATAAACGGTCGGCCCTCTCCATGGAATAATGACTGAAAAATGATTCTTTAGATACATCGATCGTTGGTCTTCGTCTATTCTACTCTTGTCTGATCCGTTTACGATCGATGTACGAATGATCGTGTTGTATTCTCAATACGAGTTGTACGAGGTGGATGATACGAACAGGAAACTGGTCGTTGATTCGTTTACTTCGTTTTGTCAACGTTTTACGAGGCTCCTTTATCAGAGGGCAATTTAAAAATTCGATACATCGTCAACCTATTCCATATTAAAATTACTTTTCCATTTGATCTTGAAACGATATATCTACTTTTGTAATTCTTTTAAACGTTTATCGGTTAAAAGGCCGTGGATTTATCGCAGAAGTTTTCTAAAGGTTGATATTCTTGGATCTATTGGATTATTCGACTGTTCTATTTTCATTTCTCAATGGATACTATTCCTGGATCATTGATATTCATGCGAACATAATACAACTAAAGATATAGGTTCCTCCTTGCTGAAAGATAACAAATCTCTTTAAAATGTATCACTTTTAAGATTTGTCGATGTCACGACGCGGCTCGTCGTAGATGTACCGATGACTCGTGTCCTCGATCTATTTTCTATTACGAGCTTCATTTGGAAATTTACTATCTGGCTATTCTACTACTCTAGGTACAAAGTTGTTAAGATTCGTAAAAAAAAAAAATTTCTTCTAGTTTTCATGTAAATTCTGGTAATATTCATCGAATCAGTTCGTTTCGAAACGACGTTAAATAAAAATTTGAACGTTAATGCATTACCGCTTGTTTCCAGAATGTAATACGAATGAAACGAACGATGAATATTACGCTCATATTGGTTTAGATTACTATTGATTTTTCGCTAATAAAATTAACAGACAAGCGACATGGACAATTTCCTGTAGAGCCGAGAGGTTTGCTGATAACACCTCTTTCATTGTTTTCGTTGGCAATCTATATTAAAGCATAAAAACGTTTATAAAATATATAAATTAATTCAACAGTACCTTTCGACTAATCTACTTCTGATGACAATAATTTCAAATTCAGGCATTTTTCTATCTTCGTAGTAATTAAACAAAAATTCCATCCACATCCTCCATATAATTTCAATTGATTAAATAATGGAAACAATTTTACTCGTCAAATTCATATTACGCGAATAAAATTTGTATCCTGTTAAAGAACGTATTAATTTATACGCCTGATATCCGTATTTCTTTAATTAACTTCAACGTGTTAAAGATGTTCGTATTTCGTTATTTGAAATCGACTAAAGTGTCGCGATACTTATCAGCAGTATGTAACGTGTGCCGCGTGCGCCAAGTTATTTGCTTAATTCAGCGCTTATACGTCCGTTTACATAGATCTAAAGTTAGCGACGACCAACGAACGCTGCTGCTTCGTGTTTTGCATTACTCATTTCAGGATGCCTCTCGAGCTCAATGCCGTGCGGATTAAAGAGACTCGCGGCGAGACCGACAGTCGCGTTGATACGCATATTTCACGTTTGTGAATGTTGATCGCCGCAAATGATAAACCAAAGTTCACCGAAACTCATGAAATCGTCAAACTTAGCTCTCGATTACTGTAACAAAAATGTTGTCTTTCTTAACGTGATATTTCCTATTTTTTAACCAACTTTTTTTGAAATTAAAGAAGTCTGTTTGATGTGTATTTTTTTTTTTTTTTTTTAGTAAAAATAGTTTCATATTTGCAAAAGGAGTGTCCCTTTAAAATTATATAATTGGAAAACTTTTTTCGATATTACTGAAAAATTTTGACGTAAATGAAACTACGTTTTAACGGTTCTCCTTAGGTTTTAAAAAATGACGTCATATCGTACTAATAGAATTGTAATGTTTTCGAACGTTTTGGAACAACGTCGGTCACGATGACCAGTGCAGCTACGAATGGAATAGATAAGATTTTAAGGCGTCTATGTTTTCTATTCCCTTGCCGTTTTTTATCAGAATTTATCTGCCCTCGTGTACGCGATTGCATTGGTGTTATCTTTAGCGCTAGATTACATGGGACGCGTTTAAATATACATATACATCTAAACGACACCGAAGTGCACCGAAAATAGTAACAAAATGCAGCTCGAAGCGAAACGAAGAGCTCGGTGACATTGATAAGATATCGAAATATCATGATGTTGTGCTGACCTTTTTGTTGCTAAATGCAACGATTGTTCGACAAGAGACTATTTCTGTTCTAACGCACGTGTTAATAAGCATACAGTTATCATAAAAATACGAATTGAAAATTATTCTTTCTTTTTTTTATATTTATATTTATAACATAAGGTTAAATAACGATTTAAATCGTCCAACGTATACAACAGGTAACAACAGTCGAAGAATACGATGGATATGAATAAAGAAAGCGTTTAACCTTATTACGTGTAATAAATGAGATTTCCACCTTACTAATCGACAAACTTTGCCATTAAAATTCGCGCAAGCCTCTCGATCACGAAATAAAAAAATAAAAAATTAAAAAAAGAAAAAAAAATGAAATACGTCGAAAATTTCGAGCGGTTCTAATTCGATAGAGACTGGGTATGAATAAACAATTATGTAATTGGAGGCTAAAAAGCGCGTATCGATTCGGTCTAATTAATGGCTGATCGTTCGTTTCGAATTTCACGAAGTAATTAAATGTTCTGGAGAAGTTTAGAGTTCGTTTAAAGTTCAGCTCCAATTACACTCTTATAAATAATATCGTTATGTATATTGTTCTGTGAGGTTGATTCTGTTCGTTAAAAGAACTTACGTAATTAGTTGTCTCTTGGAACATTTGTTCTGTTTTCTGGTTCGAAGCGCTGCTACGGCTGTTAGACAAGTTTTGTAAAGCTTTCGCTGGCGAAATAATGTGCCGAGTAAATTAAGGAAGAAAAATGCATCGGCTTAAACGGTCCCGCACTCTGGGAATTGAAGACGAAGGAATTTGTGATTTTAATATCCATCCGGTAATGGACGTCTTTAAACGAAATCGCTGATTTCTCGTTAATACGTCACGAGCTTCGTCGGCTCGGGCAAAGCTCATTTTCTCCACTGGACAAAATTGTACGATCGTAGTCGTATCTCTGTGACGATCGATAAATAATAATTTGTCATTCCTTCAGAATAGCTACAGTGAAACAATGAATCGTAATTAATTAAAAATCACGTGTTTTGAAATATAACTTCACTGGTGAGGTGAATCGTAAAATTATTTAAAGTAAAGGCGAAGAAGGGGATCATAACAAAGCGTAGCACAATAAACTCGATCGTTTCGCGTAAAGTCAGTTACAGAATCTGTTTCTCCTGAAACTGAAACGCAAAAAACAGTAAAACAATCGTATTTTGTAGGTTACTATTACTGCGTTATGGTTAAACGTGGCAGGCTTTTCTTCGAGTTTCCATCCCGCTGGAACGTGGAATGCAACGAAACGGTGCAGTGAAACGGTTTATTGCTGTTTTCAAGGCTTCCGACGCTTCTTGGAACATAAATATTCATCTTCCTCTATGGACCGAGGATAGTTTCGCAATATCTCATCACGTTGAAACGTTAATAATTATCGTTCCGTGGACATATAACAGGATTCAACTCTAGATTATACCGAAGATTAATCGTTTCTCTGTTCTTCCATTGTTCTTCCATGTATCGCAAATTCTTTGATCTTGAGATTGTCATTTTCCCTTTATTTATTCCTTTTTATTCACTTTTTATCGCAGAAATAATTCGTGTTTTCAGCGAGAATTTTTCTCAGTCATTCGTTATCGATAGAGGGATGGTCGCGACACACTATGTCGTCTATTATGCCTCTTTTTTAATAACGGTTCCCCTTTGTCACGGCTCGTCAGGCTCGCGTTCCTCTTATCTCCGTTATATCCGTGCTATTACCTCCCTCGGTTCGTCCATTCTTCCCTTGTCTGGGGTTTCGTTGACGAAAAATTCGTCAAAAGACCCCCCGTACGTCACAGATGTCACCCTAATACCTTGAACCCGCTTTTCTCAACGTGCCAAAATCATAAATCACGAAACCATCGAAGTTACCGACAATAACTATTTCGTTTCAAATCGATCGCAAGTTCCATCGTATCGATGTTCCATCTCCCTTCAAATTTTCATCCATCACGTGGAATTACGAATCGCGACGCTCTTATCCCCTTTCATCCCACTCGAACGCGTCGCCCGTTCACACAGAGGCACGCGATTACATTTCGCTGGATGATAGTGCGGAACAAGAGAAGCCTGGGCAGATTTAGTCGTCAGGGTAGAGAATATGATCGATGCTCGATAGCCACGCGAGGAACATGACCATTCTCAATTTCGCGTTTTGCTTCTTGCACCGCCCTTGAAAATCAGGTTGTTCGAAAGGCCATGCTCGATTCGATCGGTCGACGCGCCTTTAAAGGGGAATATATGTCTTAAATATTCAAAAGCCAGCGCACTTGACTCATTGTTGGCGTAGGTCGGTCTGCTTTCCCTCTCTTTCGTCCTGTTTCCGACGTCTTGCGTTTTACCTCCCCTTTCTTCCCGTTTCGCCGGCTTCCTCTTCCCATGTCACTTTCCCGTAATTTATTCTTTTCCTTCCGCTCGTTGCCGATGAAAAATGCATGCGATTCGTTGCGAAAGTACTCGGTTATTCCTTTTCATTCGGTTTTTTCTTATTTTTTTTTTTTTTTTCTTTTTTTTACTTGAGGCGTGTGAGCATCTAATACGAATATTATAACAAACAGGGTGTCTAAAACATCTCGTATATTTTTAACTTCCTAGTTTCCAATTTTGTTCCACAAATGTATAACATCCACTAGTCTAGTTTAAAAGGGTAGTTGCGTTTGCTCGACGTTAAACCTAATCTCAAGATGTACATACATAGAAATCACAAATTTTTCCGATGTAACCACGATAGACGAATCTCATAGGCTTTCGCTCAGAAATCTCAAACAGCGTGGAACATGGAGCAGCGTTAACTGTACCAGTGCAAAGCATTATATTCATAGTATCCTATCGAATTTACGTATGATCCATTTTCTTCTATTGCAATAATTCGATCAAATAATATCAAACAAAAAATCTGTCGTGCATCTATTATTTCCTTATAAAACGAGTGAAACTTTCGAGAGAATCTAATGTGACAACGTTGAGTACGATTGTTAATGAAATTTCAAAATGTTTCCTACAAAGTACATAATATATTCGTAAAACTACAATCGTTGGAATTTTTCTGCATTTCGGTATAGCCATATGCAAGACGGTTTCGAGCGTTGCACCGGGTGTGTTTGCGCCTGGTCAAGGTGCCCGACACTGCCCCGATATAATATACCGTCACCGGACTTGGCCTTGCAGCCACTCTCGCGCGTCCTCGTCTCCCACCCTCTTTGCTACGCTTAAAGCCGCGTTCACAGCTCTCGCAACCCGAACGTTTCCTCGAACGTTGTTTCAAGTTGCTATAGATGCGGCTATAGAGCTTTGACCCTCCTGTCTCACTGACTGTTTAGCTCCACGAGAACCGTTTATATCTACATTTTTAATATTCTTGTTATTATATCTTATCACATTATTATTATTATTATTTTATATTTTTAGTATTAATTAAAATTTCTTTCCAATAAACGACGTACCGTGTTACGACGCAGCGTTAAACGCTTGAAAACTCGTAATACGATTTTTTAAATGAAAGCGAATCTTGCGTATGGTTTTCTGTAGTTACCTTGCATTTTTTAAAATGACGTATTTAAGCCATTTTAGTTATTGGATCTATCGATTAGTATTCCCCGCTATTATCGTCTCTCTGAAAAACAAGATGAATTTTATCGAAGCGCTGTGGTTACCACATTCCCCGAAATTTGAAAGCGTCGTTTTTCACCAGCTCGGTCTTCACCAGCCTTGCAACAGGTAATTTCCACGGAACCTCTTGCGTCACCATCGAGCACACAAGTCGCCCTTGACACACTAGCCCGAAAAGGGTCAGATTACCCGAATCTTCTTGAAAGCCGATCTAATAATCGATGAACGGAACACCCTGCGACATACCTATAGAAGCGTAAAAATCTGCTTCGAAATCTGCAACGATCTGCGTTTGAGCATTCGAACGGTTCCCTATAGCGGATGAACGTCTTGTTTAACGTCTTTGTCGAATCATTTAGAATTATAATGTTGGAACTATTAAATCTGAAGATTAATTCATCCGCGTTATATCGAATCGGTCAGAAAGTTATTTTAAATTTAAACAACTTCGCATTTAAAAGAATGGAAAAGGATAACGTAAATTGTTAGTTGAAGAAAATATAAATGAAGCGTTGCGTAGTGCAAGGTTTAGCGTGTTAACAGAAATTTGTATCACGAATTTGAAATAATTCGCCATCGTTCGAACGAGATATAACCGAGTCAAAAGCAAAATTTATAAACAAACGATAAATCTGTCTAAGAAAAATACATCGAATAAACTTCTACACTTAGTAGCGTAAAGAGGAGACAGATTCGTTGAATACAGACACGGAAAGTGCTTTCGTTTCGCCGTCTGTCGGCGACCTTCGCTCCGTTTTGCACGCACGTCGATTGCGTAATTAAAGCAAACGGCGTAACGGCGCCTAATAAACGACCGCGATTAGCAACGCGCAATCGACGACCCTAACACTCGAAATAGAAGTCACCAATGAGAGTTGCGACCTCGTTGTAATTATATATTCCGCGGAAACGCGCGGCTGACGAACGGCCGATATCGGACAGTGGCGTGTCGTTTAACCTTTTAACTATTACTAGCCTCGAATGCCAACTATTTATTAACCCACTGAGTCGCGGTTTCTCTTGAATTATAAACTGTTTTTTTCTTTTTTCTTGAATTATTTCGTTACATCGTTGGATATAAAAATTTTCGAAACATAGTTTGTTGATCATTTTAATCTTGAAGTTATATGGTTGGCTTTTCGCGCGTGAAGGATTTTGTCTGTTTAACCATAAATGGAAATAAAAGAGATTTACGTAAAATTAAAGAAAAAAAGAGAAAAAGATAAAATAATGAAACGAACGTGCTATAAAATAAAAGAACAAAAGGAAAAAGAAAAGAGAGAGGAAAGGATTATGACGTCGAATTTACAATTATTGGTACACTTGTTGGCATCCTTAGGGGTTCGGAGATCTCCCTGTCTCTCCCTGTCTCTCCCTGTCTCTCCCTAACTCGCCCTGGCTCTCCGTCGTTTTACACAGTTGCACTTGCCTCTCCTCTCTCCTCTTTGCCATTTTCAACGATTACATCCCTCTCCCCTTCGTTAAATAAGAGCAGACGGCCACTGATGCTCGTCCAAACCCTGTTAAAACGTCATTTATCTTCCGATACTCTGTACGCCACGACAGAAAATCCACGACGTGTAGGTATATGCGAGTGTCTGTTCGACCGGTGCATGGTTCATCGTAAATCGCGCTCGAAATAGAGCGTGGAAAAAAAAGCATCGAGACAGTTACGGTAGAGAACGGAGCACGATGATGGAACCACGCGAATTACGAGGGACGATATGGTGAAACAAGCAATTTGTACCGCGACTTACTCGACGTTGCTTCTTCTATTGAGACATAAAGCTGCGATGCGATGTTTTGCAATCGCAAGTCGGAATCCGTTTTATCCATTTTCTCGCCTCGTTAGAGTTGTTACGTTTTTGTCATGGAACGAAGCAAAGCTTTCGCGAAAATTTATACTACACGTTGAGTACGTTTGCGAGTAAAGTTACTCGACCTATTATAAGATAGATTTTAAAGTAGTTTCACGTACACGAAGTCGCCAAATTATTTCAACACTTGCGAGAATTTATTCCGAATATGCTGTGTTTTATGCAAAACATTTTGTATCATGCACGACATGATGTAAAGAGAAATACATTTCACATGTAATATACTTAATAGCGTTACATTTGTACATTACGTTATACGCGTACGTATATAGAAATTGCAACGATGACGCTGATTAATAACTCGTATCGGTTCTTCCTGTAGCTGTAAATCACGACTCCGAGTCTCGTGGCGGTAGTTAACGTGGCTACGTCTTGGACAAGACGAGTCGTCCTCGATGGGTCGGCAAATGGGAATCTCGGTCAGTCGAGGTTGAAAGTAAAAGGACGCTGTCTCGTGAATATTAATGGAGTAAAAGTGTAATTCTGTGACGCGATAGAAAGTAACGTTATTTGGGACACGTATGTTACGAGCAACGTTTACAAAGATTAAAAATTAGTCACTGGCTAAGGAATTATCCGAACACCGTACGATAGATTTGATTTAAAACAAGTTATACTTACTAAATCCACGTTTAATGTAATATAATTTAATGAACCTAATGCAAACAGTATTTTGCTACTTTTAAACTATTCTCTTTAAAAAAAAACCAATCCTGTCGTTTTACAAAAAAAAAAAAAAAAAAAGAGGAAAGAAGAAAAGAAACATATTCCTTTAATGACGTAAAATTTGTTTGTTCCAGGGTTGAGTCTGGACAACAGTAACATGTCCATGTCCTCGGTGGGTCCACAAAGTCCACTGGACATGAAACCTGACACAGCGAGCCTCATCAATCCAGGGAACTTCAGTCCTTCCGGTCCCAATAGTCCTGGGTAAGTAACACTACCATTTTCTCGGTAATTCGTAACGATTTAACGATTATCATTGTATGGATGGAACGGAGGTACAATGGAATTCGGTTTCTAGCGAAGATATCGTAAATAGAGGGTTTACCATGAACGTAGTCGCGCCCTTATAGAAATCGAGCAACATACTATTTCTTTTCTTATTTTCTTTCTACCATTTTATTATTATTTATTATATTTTAGAGCGTCGTTTTAATTTAAAGCTAAGAACCTTTGCTTATGGAAGCAGTAAAACGAAATCTTCCGAATGTTTGTATAGTAATAAAAGTTATCTTAATTCGATAACGATAACTCTGGAATGAATTTTATGAAGTTATTTAGAAACTTGGATACACGGTAATTTGAAAAGTTGTTCCAAATTTCACTATTATTAATAATAGAAAATATGTTGCAAAATCCACTGCGTATACAGAGGTGATTATTTAAAAAAGAAGTTTTACAGTATTTTGCTCGATCCGGGTCAGTAGTTTCGTAGCTGGAGTTTTTGTTACTCTCTTCTTTGCATGTAAGATCCTTCACCGCTGGTTGTCACAGCAACCTTCTGAGTACATCGCCGAGTGGACAGAACAAAGCAGCCGCACCCTATCCGCCGAACCACCCTCTTTCCGGAAGCAAGCATCTTTGCTCGATCTGCGGTGACCGTGCCAGTGGCAAGCATTATGGTGTCTATAGGTAAGTCAGACATCAACATTTACAAGTTCACGAACGAACTTAATAAACTAACGACAGTCGTATGCGAAGCAAATTTGTAAACTTTCTCAATTAATTTCCTTGCTAGCAGATTGATCGAGCTATTAGATTTCAGGACTGTGCGAAATTAAAATTTCCGAGAAAATACCTCACTTTTCTATTATTTTCACGAATTTACTATACAAGCTTAGGGATTCTCGTAGGGTTCCTTGTTTTATGGGACCAATTTCTCAGGGTTTTCAACAATGAATACAAATCGGTCTCATTGCGAATATCGGACGATTTTTTCGTCAGTCGTGACGGTCACTTCAATATCGATGAATTCATTTTGATAATCTTGACCTCTGGATAGTCAGGGGAAGGGGGGATGTGGCTTCAGAACGTATTAATAAATTTCGTTGATTTACCTATAACACAGTGGTCACGATAACGTCGTCTTGCAACGATAAATGCTTGTTTTTTTAGCTATCGTCACCTTCGACCTTCCACTGTCTTCGTTCTGTATCTCTTCTCGTTTGTTGTCAGACCTACAACCGGGACCATTTATTGAATTGCACTGAATGTCGTTACATTCTAAGAGATCGTTCTTACTGTGACGATACTTGTAACGACAACAAGGCGTTTATGCCAATGACGCGGTGCAATCAGATGCAGAGTGTTACAACATTTTTCCAACGTTGATTATCGAGAAAATGCAGACCGAATGGCTATCGAATGAATAAGAAAGGAGAAAGATGAAAAATATTTGTTTCATTTTAGCTTTGGAATTGAATCGACGAATGTAACTCGCAGACAAAAAGCCACTGAAAGAATTAAGAGAGGAGAGGTTGAGACACAGGATGGATTTATCCGAAGACTGAAATAGAAAGTAGAATAGTTCGTGTCCCATATTAAACTGATCGATACCAGGTGACTTAGGAATAATTCATCTCTTATAAAATTATGTAACACCTGGATACTAAAATATCCCATGAATGATGATGTATTTTTTAGTAATCCTGTACATAAAATACGATAAATAAATCGCTGGTAAATCGCTCTTTTTTACAAAAAAACCATCAGTCTCGACACGAAGAACGCGAGACTGTGATGGATGGATAATAAAGCAGCAATTTTTTTCAACGACAGGTTACATATATTTTTATCGACACCTTATTCTCGAGTCAAAGGAATTAAAATTTATTAAAAACTTAATAAATTTCTTTTACTTTAAAATTTCCACAAAGTGACGTATGATAGAAACAAAATTTCTGAGAATTTATGACGCAAAGAAGATTCGTTATGGCTTTACGAGTTCTAGAAGCTAAAAAGTACGATAAAAAATAATACAGAGGACGTACAATCTTCTTATATCTACTGTAAGAGGAGATGGATGAGGGTTAAATTAATAACATTAATAACGACATCAAGAGACGGATATAAATATCCATTTAGTGAAATATATCATCTTACACAAACGAGCGTACACAGTGCAACGTACAGGCATCTTTATTCGCGCGCCAGATATCGAAGAAACAATTCGTGAAACACACCTTCGACCGGCTCTTGAGTAGACCACCTTCTTTCTTGGTTCTCGTTCCTACTCGTTACGGCGTGCAGAATTCACACGAAATTAGGAAGTTGATAAAAGCTTTAATCGGATAAGTCTGTAGCAGTAGAAACGCGATTAGACGTTTTTGTTTCGAGACACCTACCGAAGATAAGAATATTATCGTGTATGCATAGCAAACATCGGTAATCTGTTGGTCAGAGAACAACCTTCATGAAGATTCATAGTTTAGAAGTATTTTTTTATTTATTTATTCATTTTTTTTTTTTTTTTTTTTTTTTTTTTTTTTTTTTTTTTAGTTCTTTTAACCTTGATGTAACTCTTACTGTTTCGACTCCAAGTCGATTATATCATTCTGCCAAGGTTTGCAAAAAATTAATGTAAATAAGAAAAATATTGTAACGCACAGGAAATTCGTATGTAATGCGTTCCTAACGGATGAATCTGTCAGACGAAGAAGTTGATGATGATTCTCTTCCGTAACGCGACGAAAAATGAAACTTTAACGTCGAGGACTTCTCGTCAACGCGTTTATCATTTTCGTCTTGAAAAACGATGTTAAGAATAAGTATATTTATAGATGTGCGCACCGTGGAAATTTTGTAATACTCGACGAAAACTCGGGTTAATAAAGTTCCCTCTTTTTTCATTTAATTGGATGGAACGTGTCTGCATGCAAGAAGAAATGATCGATCGTTGGCTATCGAGTTTCTGAACCATTTCTGCCACGTATCGCTTGTTATCTCGCTTTTAATTGATTAAGAACCAACCGATGTTCCACGTAATAGACGTCATCGACCGATTAAGCGTCGTGCGTTGCACGTGAGTCGCTCGAAAAACTCGAGATCATCGATGTGTCGTAAACGCACGATAAAACGATCTTGAAAAGTACAAGCTACTGGTTTTTCGCTTCCTTTGTTTCTTCTGTTTCTTTTTTTTGTTCTTTTTCTTTTACGACGTTCATTTGAAATTGAAATAAAGTAAAAAATTCCAAGTTTCAAAGTCTCGATTTCTTCTATGTAAACCGAAACTTCCAATTTTCTGTATTTAAATCTGAAAATCCTAATTTTCCTCGCTCCGGTTAAACATTCCAAATTTCTTTATTTAAACTCAAACTCGCCCATTTAAATTACCAATTCTTTGGGACTCTTCTCGAAATTCCAATCGTTTTCAAGTCATACACAGACCGTATCACTGTGCTTCACTTCGATCGTCAACCGCCTCCCTGCTTTAGGTATTGCGCGTGTGTGATCAGTGACCACGGCCGATGATGATGGTTCACGTTGCATCAGAGCGTCGACAACCTTGGACTTGCTCGCGTGGTTAGGACGACTAGCCAGCCGTAGTTCCTACGGAGCAAGGGAGGACGGCGAGCCTTGTCTTCTGCTGTTCGTGCAGCCACTTTGCTCCAGTGGCAGCTAATTAAGCAATCACGGCCATTATCAGGGCCCGTGTCAGATATATCGCCGGTCTGTAAGAAACAACAATCCTTTCTTCCTTCGTTTCTTCCTGCACTTCATGATTAATTGGCTGACTGGTATTTTCTATGCACTTTACGACTTCCTCCCAGCGATGGATTTTTAATTTTTTTATTTAACGTAGTCAAAGCGTGCTACAGTTTTTTTTTTTTTTTTTTCTGTTTTCGATTACCTTTTGCCGAGGAATGTTTCTGTTAACACTTTTCATACGGAGAATTTTTCCAAAAGAGGTAATACAACGGCAACAGTAAATGGGAGAATAAATTGGGCTAACGATATCGATAGCTGGAAAATAAGGCGCGTTAAAAAGGAAAAAGGATTGAAAAATGGAGAACGATGGATGAAGAAATGCTAAAATTGTAACAAAGATAAGGAATATTATAAAACTAAAGAGAGATTATTTTTTACAGAAGTCTCTCAAAATTAATCAAATCTTACCGATTCTACCCATTAGCCATGAATTACAGCAAGAAACTCGAAAGACGCAATTTGTTTTTTTTTTTAAATCTCTAGTAATCTCTTTTTTTTCCCTTGTACAATTAGACTCACAGCATAAGTCCAAGACTGGTTGCAAAGTAATTCAATAATTAATAAAGCGATTAGACTGATAAAACGTGATCGAGACTGTATAATTAAACGAGAAATTATACTCGGCGGAATTAATGGTACACCGAGCTCGTCGAAACGAGTTCTCGACACTTTGACCGTCGAGCTTGTATACAGACAGAACCATTTCTCCCGTGTCATTAGTACTAGTATAGCAAAATTTAATTTAATTTCCTTGAGATATTTAGTTTTGAAATTTAAAAATTATCTAAATAGATCTAAATAAAGCATGTAATGTTTCGACAAAGTGAACTGAATCTCGTAAAAAGAAACCTAAATCCTTCTTAATCGATGTCTATTACGTACGATAGCTGTCGAAGCTTTCTTTATTTTCACAACACGATTTAAGTAGGTCTTCGAAGAGATTAGGCGAGATTACGAGTTACTTTACTCGTAGAAAAACATTAAACGGTAGTAGATCAAGGAAAATCGCGTGGCGCTATTCAATATCGATGTTATTCATAGGCAAATGTCGGAGGCCTTTGCACGTTTCCTATGGCGAAACTTTGATCCATGGATCGAGCTTCTCCACGCGTGTCTCGCGTCAGACTTATTTGTCTTTCGCGTAAACTCAACGAGATCAAACGACTTTCACGGTGGTCCAGAAATTTTCATTTCATTTTCTATGTACCAACAGCGTTTACGATTGGAAAGAAGTCTAAATAAGATAAAAATGTAGACTACGAAGTGATAAAAATTCGAACGACGTAAATTGATTTATACGATATTTTCTTTTTATTATTATTAATTTCCAACTACTTTTCAGAAGTATGTATCGTTTGCAATTATTCCGAAATCTTTCTGAATTTCCTTAAACAGTTCAACGTATTTTATCAGCCATTTTGAAAGTTACCGCTCGTTCAAATTCATCGCTAACGAATAAGCGTTGTTTCAACCTCGCGACGCTGGAAACGGATGAACAGAAAGCAGAAGATTGGTCCATTCGTCGCTGCCGCGTTGCTTTTAGCGGATTTCATAGCCGAAAACACGAATAAATCCTCGATAAGTCGCGTATTGTCGTGCTATTCCTAGCGAAGGTCGCGAGAGCGTTTTGACGTTCTTCGAGATCCATAGGATTACTATTCCGTATTGTTCTTCTTTCGCGTTCGTCGAATTTACGAACAAGCAACAAAGCAGAAGCGTTCGATAAGAACCGCATGATCCGAACGAACGAAACATTTTATGATCGAATATTTGCTTCTATTTTACTTTTTTCTTTCCATTTTATTGTTACTGCAAATCTCTTCTCTTTTCGTTTACTGACGTTAGGATTCAAATTGATTTCAAACTTGACCAATATCGCGACAGTGCGCTGCCTGGTTCCAATGTTACTGAAATTTCAAAATGTTTTCTACAACAAATACAACGTGCACGTGCAATTTTTCTACAGAGTGGCTAGAAAAAAAGGTATGCGTGAATATATTAAATTTCATATCGTGTACTTTCACATACAAATACGAAAATATAATATGTACTATGAAGATGAAACGTCTGTAGAAGCTAATTAAAAAAGACCTTAATTCATTTCGGTTTGTCACGAGGTTCTAATATGTCTGTCTTGCTCGAAGCTAACGAGGATGATAAATTTTGACGAAACTCGTGGAACGTACTTTCGAGGATCGTTTAAATTTTTAGTATTGCAAACAACCTTTCCACTTTCCGTTGTCGTTAAGATCTCGATGATGGCCAACCATTGCCGAGACTCGTTTTTAAAATTGGAACCTCTCCAGTAACAGTGGCGACATTCCGCGAGTAAGAATTTATTTTTGCTCCTGCCAGCCACGAAACATTGCGCGTATTTTCGACACGGTTTAGCGTGCCTTTCTCTTGTTTTCACTTTTAATAGCGACGACAAGTGGATGCACCTCTTTCCTTCGTGTCTTTGCATCGTTAATTTCGTTCGAAATCTCGTGGCAATTAGAGCTACCATTACGCAAGATTTTTACATTACGAATTTCTTTGTCAAAAAATGAAACACCGTAAATTTCACAAAGATATTTATTTTTCTCTAACTTTTCCTATAAGACAAAAAGGCTAAATTAATTGTAAGAAGATTTCTATCGGCTAAAGCATCGAACGTGCGTTTCGAACGTGGCACGACTCGAACAAGCTTCTTAAATAAAAAAGTATTTATGAAGTACACGATATTGGCAAAGAGAAGAAAAAAAAGAAGAAGAAGAAGAAATAGAAACAGTGGTGATTTTTTTCGAATTATCCATTCTTAGCCCTCGAAATTCCCCTCTCACTGTTTCGATGTTCTTCTAACTAAAGTTTCTTAAAATTCAAATTCGTCGATCAAATTTCTAGATGTTAGAAATGTTAGTTATCTCGTAGGCAAATTACTGTCGCAGACATTCCATCGATTACATCAAACACGTTCCAGAGGTATAAAATTAACTAGGAAACGATATAAATTGCGTTTTCGCTCGTTGCATCTTCCAACGAAGAGTGCACTGTTAGAAAATACTTTCGAATAAATTTCGACACGATCAAGAGGAATTTACGGTTTCGGTGCGTGAATCACTCCAAAACCCAGACAACACCGACTCGTGTGTCGTAAAAAGAGTTGGAATTCGTTGGCGCGTCTTATCCGGCTCCTTCGCTCTGCTCCGTTCGATTAATCCAAGGATTCTTTGAATAAAGTATCCCGGGTTTACGATTTCTTTCGCGTAATCCGCTGTCTCGGAGAGAACATCGTCGCCACCAGACAATCGAAAGTTGCAACCTGTACGAATAAGTTAGCTCGACGAAAGTAATGTTACCGGGTGTTTGGACTTCGACGATTTACAATGTGATCATTACGATCCAATAATTTTCCACGGTATTTTAATGAAACGATACGTCTCTTGGGAGAAAGTAAATCGATTGTCGCAGTTCGTATAACAAAGGAAATTTAAAAAAGACACGCGGATCTTTATACTATACGTTTTACGTAATAACACATTGGGAAGACGTTATTCGAGATTTATTAAAGAACACGACGAGTAAATGTATGTATTAGGTTGTCCGAAAAACGTCTTTCTTAACGTGTCTTTCACAAGAATGCGTACAATCGTGAAACCAAGTCCGTGAAATGTCGCGGTGTTTATCTCGACAGAACGAGATCGATCGTACGTAATTCGACAAAATAATGTAAAACAAAAAACAATTATTTCTTCATAAAACTTCAGAAAGAAACTTTCCGGACAACCTAATAATAAGATTCTTTCTTTCTTTCTTTCTTTTCTTTCGTCCATGGCTGCGAGGATTGCAAAAGGGTTTCTCCCGTATCTCCTAGGAAGCGAATCGGAATGAAATAAAATAAGACGCGTATCCTTTTCAGCAGACAGAGATCGTAAAGCGAAATCACAATTTTTACGAACATAATCGATTACGATACGGCAAGATACGCTCGAACCACGTACGTTGCAGCATCTGTTCGTTGTAACGTACATGGACGCGTACGTATTTAGATACGTCCCAAGCCCACGGTTAATAGCAAAGTTATCACTGCTACGACCATTTAAACGCTGGGAAGATGTAATACAAGCTAAAAAATAAATGGTAAAAACAATGTGAAATTCGCTTATTCAGTGATGATCATAAAACGACGAGGCAATCGTGTTTGCCAGCCTTCTTCAGCCTCCGTTATCTATGCATAAACAAATCTCGCCCCTTGACTATGACATCCGGTACTCGTTCATCTTGAATCAAGTTAGTTTATAGCGCTGTTCGCCGGTTTTTACGCTGCTTAGCTATCTTCTACGTTCTACGCGGTAGATATTGCAAAACGAGAGTGGAAGCAAGCGAGCTTGAAACAGGTTCGCATCGTCCATTAGCGTTTACCATTTACCGTCGTAACGAAAGCGAATTAGAAAAATCGACAGAGCGTCCGATAGTTCTCTCCGTTCGTTGTAACATCTTTGTTATAGCGGATTGACGTTAGTTGGAAAAATTGCTCGTTGTAGCGCTCGATCGTTGTAAAATCGTTCGTTGCAGTACGTCTTACTGTAGTAACCTTTCTCTTCTTTCGTTCGTAGCTGCGAGGGTTGCAAGGGCTTCTTCAAGAGGACCGTACGCAAGGACCTGTCGTACGCGTGTCGCGAGGAAAAGTCCTGCATCATCGACAAACGGCAGAGAAATCGATGTCAGTATTGTAGATACCAGAAATGCCTGGCGATGGGCATGAAGAGAGAAGCGGTACAGGAAGAGCGTCAACGTACCAAGGAAAGGGATCAGAGCGAGGTGGAGAGCACCAGTAGCCTGCACTCGGACATGCCGATCGAGCGTATTCTGGAAGCCGAGAAACGAGTCGAGTGCAAAATGGAACAGCAAGGAAATTACGAGGTAAATATCAACGAGCAACGACGAAGAGAAAAAGCAAAAATAGTAAGAGTAGAATTGGAACAGTTCACCACGTCGATTGTTCCGTTGAGAAATTTTATTTTTCGTTTGAACACACTCGACTTTCGTACACATACACGGCTCGTCCTATTTTTCTATCTTTTTTCTTTCTCTTTCTCTCTCTTTTTTCTTTTTTTTTTTTTTTAAATTAAGAAGTTCTCAACTAGTAGTTAGATAAAAACCGTGGTTGCGTTTCATTCAGCGATTTATTGAAAATGAACGTGACGGAGAAGCTCGTAAGATCGGAACGTCAGTTTTATGCAATGTGCAGCTCTCCCGGGACGAAATCAATTTGTTCGTCATTGGACCCTGGACTGGTGATTGAATTAATCTCGTTTGAGGTGTCCTTTATTGACGATCTGATACGATCGTTTCGTCGTGTAATGCGAATTAAAAAATTGATCGAGTTGCGTACGCATCGATGAATAAGCTGGTCGAAATAATCGACGACATATAATAACGATACAGAAGTATTTATCTCTAAAATGAATCGATGTAACTTCAAAGTTTTCTTCCTCCTTTTCAACTTTACCAGTATCTTTTTACAGACTCTTTCCGACTCATCATCGATGATGGAATCAGTACGATTTCGTCAATTCGTTACCGTCATTTATACAGACAGAAGATAAAAACGATTTCTTGCAAACGAAACGGACGACAATCGTCGATACTGGTCAGTAGGAACTTTGATTTCTATCAATAATTTGTTTCTGACAAATGCTTTCTTCCGGCTTTCGCTTCTGGCAAGATACGTATTCCTCAGAAAAGAAAGAAAAGAAAAGAAAAAGAAAAAGAGATACGAATCGTGGATTTCGAGCGTTTACGAGACATCGTGAAGTTTTTCGGATTTGGATCAACTTGTTAATTGACTGTGAAAACTTAAAGATCAGAATATTTGGCTTTGCAACTCGAACGCGAAGCGGAAACCGTGCCCAGTTTTTCTCCAGTCACTGTATGAACAACGACGTTGTGAACTGATTTTCGTGGAATGGTTGCGCGTAGCTGTTCCACGAAACGCTCCTCCGATTAATTCGGCATCTCTTGCAATGCACAGAATGCAGTGTCGCACATTTGCAACGCCACGAACAAACAGCTGTTCCAGCTGGTAGCATGGGCGAAACACATCCCGCATTTTACGTCGTTGCCGCTGGAGGATCAGGTACTTCTGCTCAGGGCCGGCTGGAACGAGTTGCTGATAGCATCCTTTTCCCACCGTTCGATCGACGTGAAGGACGGTATCGTGCTGGCGACAGGGATCACGGTGCACCGAAACTCTGCGCAGCAGGCTGGCGTGGGCACGATATTCGACCGGGTACTTTCCGAGCTTGTATCGAAAATGCGCGAAATGAAGATGGACAGGACGGAGCTTGGTTGCCTGAGGTCGGTACTTCGTTACTTTTATATCGATTACGATAGATTATAGTAGAACTCCGTTTATCTGAACATCGATCTGGGACCAACAGTTTATAATATGGTACGTTGTTCCTTCGATATTCTCCGATTTTTTTTCAGCCTACTACTTTTCGTTCGCATAATTAAGAGCTCACGTTCGGTCACAGATTTGATTTCAAATGTTCCGTTAATCACGATAAATGTAGTTCTACTGCAGATTGGGAAGATGTTTGTTTTACAGTAGGAATGTGAGATAAGATAGAAATAGAGAACACTAAGAAGAGATACTATTCAAGTTCGTCGATTAATCGTTAGTATTACTTTGGTTAATATTCTTATGGATTGTGTCTATCAATTTATATTAAACGTATCTACGAAGGATCGAAGGAATTGAAGAGTATCGTTTATATATATACGTGTATGATTAAACTTGCTTCTCTATTATCTCGAGTTCATTTATCGAACAATTAATCGCAAACAGATCTATAATACTCTTCAACCCCGAAGTCCGAGGACTAAAATCCATCCAGGAGGTGACCCTGCTCCGCGAGAAGATCTACGCAGCGCTGGAAGGCTATTGTCGCGTAGCCTGGCCCGACGATGCTGGAAGATTCGCGAAATTACTGTTACGTCTGCCGGCCATCCGATCCATCGGATTAAAGTGTCTGGAGTACCTGTTCTTCTTCAAAATGATCGGCGACGTGCCGATCGACGATTTCCTCGTGGAGATGCTAGAGTCACGATCGGACCCTTAGGAGCAAAAGGTGTGCCGCGTCTTGGGGCACACCGATTTATAAAGGAGAAAAACAACGGAACATAAAAAAGGACACATATATATATGTATCTATACGTATATATAATATATATGTATGTATACCTAGATATATATACACAGATATGTATCAACAAGAAAAGAAAAACAAAGAACAGCACTCAAGATATATATATATATATATATATATATATATATATATATATATATATGTATGTATGTATGCGTGTGTAAGAAAAGAAATTCCCGTTGATAACTCTAATACGCCTCTCACGACGGTGGTTAAAAAATGAAAAAAGAAAAAAAAAAGAACAAAAAGAAAAATTGATACTCTCACAGAAGTCGAGTAAGGTGGAATTTACTTACGTTTCTTCTTCTTCACCATTTTATTTATATCTGTTCGATAGCGCATTATATTTGATGTAAAGACGATCCTTTTCTTCGATTCGTATCGAGAGTATGCCGGAAGTCGAGCAACTCCCGGAGAACAAAGAGCCCCAGCGCTTTTTTAAACGATCGATTCAATGAAATTTCCAAGCTCTCGAAGTCGCTTATTTATACCTTGGAACGATCTCTCTTTGCATTCTTTAGTCTACGACACACGTCTAGTATGTGTGTCATGCCATCGTATGTCCGAGCAAAGTTCTCACGCGTGACGATTTCCTACCGGATATTGCCGATCCTTGATTTAGTCTGGGCTTCGATTGCGCTCACGTCGAACTGTTTACTCTCTGCAACCACGTGGAAGTTCCTAAGACGCTGTTTTCTCATGTTTCTTCTTACCTTTTTGTTACATCCTCTGTTACAAACCTCTGTGTTAACTCTTGTCATCGTTGACGTGTCGGTTTCAATCTGCTTCGCCAGTCTTTCAGAATACATATATAGTTGTACAGACGACACGATTCTCCAACGATCTCCCCCATTTTTGTATGGATTGCGGTCCTCGACGTGGGTGCAATCCGTAATAGGCGTAAGCTTATCGGGTATTTTTACATTCCAACGCTGCCTCGATTCGGATCGTCATTTGAAAGAGCCACGATCGTATCTAGATATATTATTATTATTATTATTATTATTATTATTGTCATTATTATTATTATTATTATTATTATTATTATCATCATTATTATTATTATACATACTTGCATAAAACGGAAACGTTTTACACGTGTGTGCACTATAATACGATAATTTATTGTTTTGTATTTTAGAGTATAGAAGAAAGAAAATAAAACTTACTAATTCATTATTAATTATATATGATTATATATATATATTATAATATTTCTTTTTATATATATATATATATTATATGTATATATATGCAGCTTATGTCTGTAACAAGAAATATTGAAATTGTAACATATGCTGTTACAAAACCGGTGAATAAATAGTGCGCTCGATATATCAAGAATCATTGATTCGTACATACTGTTGAAAGATAAACTGAAATGCGAAAGAGGATTTCTTATTAAGGACGATTTTTACTTTTGGTATACAGCGAATTCCATGGAATTTTTCATATAACTCGTTTATTAATGTTTTTTCGACTTTATTTGATAGCGTTCGATAACAATTTCTCATTACGTGATTGCATAATAGCGAACAGTATAAGTAATTCGATAGTATATCGATAATGTACTAAAATTTACTAATTAGCGAAAATTTTCAGTTTTTTCCCTTCGAATTCAATGCATTATGAGATGTAAAATCTTAAAAAAAGAAAAAGAAAAAAACATTCAAGAGATGCGATGCTTTCAATGTATAGTTTATCGTTTAAGCCTAGATATATAAGAATTAATTGATCAATGACAGGACTATGATAGGAACCTTACCGTCGTTGTTAGTGATTCACAAAACACTTTTTATGATTTGAGCTGAAGGATGTAAGAAAATAACAGAAGTTTTAACGAAAAGATCTATATTTTAGTTTTCTAGATTTTGAATTTTACTAATTTTCTACTTTTAAATAGATTAAAAAAAAAAAAAAAATAATATGAATTGTGATCGATCTAAATTTGTGGCAATAAAGAATCCAAATTTTTATATATTTTATTCTTCTATCAGTAAGTTAAGAAAGAATTTTTAAAAATATAAATATATATTTTATAATATATATTGAAGGAATCTTGGTGCATTATACAAAAAATGTATAAACAAACATTTATTTATATTTTTCTTTTGTAAGATATTTCGAAAGATTTATTCTTTCTAGATTGTAATTCGATTTTAAGATTTTAGAAGAGCGAAAAAGATTTATCTTCTTAGTGTCCTTCAGTTTTAGTCATCTACATAAATTACTATAGTACTCTAGAAATCGTAAGGAATGATCACACTTACTTCGATAATATAAATTATGATAATATTAAAAAATTATTAAACATATTTCTATTTTTGCGTGAATGCTTACGATTGTTAGTTGTTGGTTATTGTTATCTATTTGATGAGAGTTTTTAATGTTATGCATACCATGAGAAAAAAGAAACACATTATTAAATTCCTGATTTTTTTTTTAATATTACTGGAGTTGCTATTCATTTCAAACGCCTGTTATATCTAATTGTTTCTTTTTCTTTTTCTATAGTTCTGTCGTGCGACACACAAACACAGGATAAACTTGTTTCATAGTTACTCGATCCAATTTCGACGATTTCAAATAATTTCCAAGAATAAATTCAAACCAAATCACTTACGTTTTATATAAGATAGTAAGAAAATCGTATTACAATTTCTGTAATGTCAATTTTCTTGCTGTTTTATAATCCAGGATGTAATGTTCCGTTTCTTTACATCCATACTGGAAATATACATCTCGACCAAAATTACCTCTGAATGAAACACGCGTTTTGCGATCACCTCATCTAATTCCTTGATACGTGTAATAATAGTAATAATAAATAGTAATAATAAAAAAGAAGATAAGCAAGTGAAAGACCATTAGGATTGGCGGGCGTGAATGAAGCTACCTGTGAATGAAGTTTCATATAAATATATAAATGTTAAAATGATGATATCTATACATACGTATAATAATATATAAACAGAACTCTTTCACAAATAATAATTGAGAACCTCAGTAGCGGTCAGTAGAATAACAAAGATAATGGCAGAATTTTTAATGTCCTATAATTAGACGTATTCAAGGTAAGAGATTCGACAATGTGGTGAATCTTGGAATGTATTGGAGCAAAAAATCTATCAAATAATAGCATGCTTCTCTAATGAAGTGCTATATACAAATCGTGTACATGATTGTAATCAATGTAAACTTGATGCTTTTGCCATACTTCTTTGAACTATTATAGAAATCGTACGATGCTCAAATTGTATGTAGTGATGTTTTACTTAGTGACAGTGTCCTAGAACGAATGAATGCGGTGCGTTGCAAACCTTCTGTACCATCATGAATATTAAAATAATTGGAGAATAAATCCTTACGTTAAATTAAGTATGTATACTTTTCGTCGTCATTTGGTACTTAGGAATATTACATTTCTATGTACCTAATTGTTTAGATTGTTAACGATATACGTCCATGCTCTGTATTTTATATTTTTATATTTTTCTTATACTAAAATGAAGATAGATGTTATTATTAAAAATTAGAATTTTAGAATATCAAATCATGGTATATTACGGTAGTATCAAAGAGGTTCCACACGCACCCATTCTGCATAGACCAGTACAAATAAGTTTAATACTAATAGTAATAACGAATAAAATAATTGTTTGATCTTACTGAATCGTAAGGTACATCCCACTTAAAAAAGTAGCAGGTGTCCTACTAAATACTGTACCTTTGACGAACTAAACTAAAAAGCCAGAGTACTAAAAACAAATCCTTCTGTGTGTATAAATGTCAGAAACATTCATGTATCAATATAAATGCTATACATTAATAACAAATTAACTTACACAACTGCCATTGTGATTAACTATTTTTTGGAACATTAGCATGGTCCGATATTCCATGTTTCATCTTTCTTCCTTCAAATTGAAACAATGGGAAAAAATGGAACGATTCTTATGAAATTGTTGTACCATTTTATTAAGTGGATTTTTATAATTTGATTGTACGTCATTGAATTATGCGCAAGACTTGTAACGTTAAGAAGGTTAGTGAACAAAACATTTATCATTTACGTTCGAAAATATAATAATCATAAATGTATGGAATAGCTCTCTAACATAATATTCCACTTGAGAGATCATTATTGTATTAACAGCTTAAAGGTACTTGTGAATAACAATTTTTATTTCTATATGGCTAACACAATTTATTATAACGAGATCAGGTATGTGAAATTGTATCACATCATTTTCAATGGTTCGTTTGAAATTCAGATACTAATTCATCTTAGCGTTTAGTAACTAATGACACTATGGTTGTGCTCGATAATTAAAGCAATGTCTATATGTGCATATTTATGAACGACGAATGCGTACGTACATAAATATATAATTGTATGTACGTATATTTTTTGGAGTTCAATTTTACTATCTTTAAGCTGTAAATGTCAGTTTTCGACTTACTCTGAAGCGATAAATTAATTCGTACATACCTATTGAACGTTCATTTACTAAACGTACGTGTATGTATATGTATACATTTACGGCTGTGTACATACGTACATACATATGAATTATTATTACATTATTAAAATACGCTTTTCTATGTGTTAACATAACACTTTTTCAGGTAATGGCACATGAAAACGTATTTGGAATGCGAAGAGTTCTATATTGGATCGGTAACGTTTTATAACGAACGAGAGTAATATATTCATAAAAGAATATGCGTAATAAGTATGATGACGATAACGATGGGTACACATATTATATAAATATAGGAAACAAAGAGTGTAAGAGAGAATGCGATAGTGAGAGCGAGGTTGTTAATGGAAGAAACGCGAAGAAATCATATTATGAATATACTTGTAAAACAGTATGGCTAATAACAGTCCTTGAGTAAAAAGATATAATGTATGGTCTTGCGCCAAGAGATAAATCGTCTATTCTGACTTGTCTAAATATAATATTTTTATGAAGCAAATTAATAATTGTTTGTTTTACTATGTACCTGTATTATTACGTAAAGTTAATTTAAACGATTAGATAATCAAAATAAGAACACGGCTCGTAAGCAGTACTTATGAAAACACCTTTTTATTTGATGGACATTATACAGAGCATGTTTCAGATTTAATTATTATCCAAGGACATTTCTTTTTGTGTTAACAATAATTAGACGTATGTTTTGATATTTTAATTGCTGCAAACTTTCCCCATCTTCCATGTTTAAATTATAAATTAAATTCTCTAATAAGTGACCAATAAAAAGAGTAGAAAATATTACAAGTCTACAGGAAAATCAGACACAGATAATACAATCGAAGGGATAATATGTCTCGTATATCTTCCCTTCAGTAAAGTCATATGTACAATTATTAACTCCTGTAAGACTTCGAGTCATTGATTGTTGGTAGAAATGAATAAGTTAACTGCATTATAAAATGAGATTGGAAGTAAAATCGTGTTTTCCTTTTAACTAAATTTCACAAGCTTTTCAGCGTGTGTACAGTCTTGATTTCAGTTTATCTGGAAAAATGTACGAAAATTAATTTTATTTTTGCTGTGTATTTAATTCGTTTAGTAATCAAACTTTGTTTATTAGTGTATGGCTAATAATAGACGCTACGTCGAGGAATCGAAACATAGCGGGAATCTGATCACCATTTTTCTTTTACATGTTTGTGCAATGCCAAATACAAATAATTGAAGTATAGGCATGAATTAACATGTATATATATGTAAGTCTATTTTTGAATATTATTAACACAGCAATACGTACATTAAGCGATTAAGATATTAACTAAATATAAAGTAATACAAGTAGTAAATGTAAAACTCACAATATTTTTTCCCACAATTTCTTCGATACCTAAAATTATTTAGAACTTTTGTTCCTCAAGACCATGCTTGAATAACATGAGTACAGGCACAGATTCACCGTCGATCTCGCGGTATTCCATTAATGCAACAATACCATCAATATCCATAGATTCGCCAGTGAAAAATTGTAGGTCTTTAAAACGACTTAATATGTCTTTCATTACTTTATTTGTGTTTGTTTTGAAAACTTCCACTTGATCAGGAGCTTCCTCTTCCAATTTTGCTACCAATCTAATGAAAATTGCATTATTAATATTTCTTTAAAATTACTGAGGTAATAGTTTACACTGCTATAAAAAGAATAATCACTTTTTCATATAATCCTTCAAGTACAAGGTATAGGATTTTTTGTCTGTAAATGCAAAAGTTTCTTGCAACCGATGATTCATAACTACATCTACACCAGATTCCACTGTCTCTTCCGTTCCTTCATCGGCTTCTTCGGCAGATGGGTTGAATCCAGCGATATCGATGTCACCTGATTTACGAGTGACTACCTAGTTATAAAAAGATTTAAGTAAGATACTAATACAACGAACGTAATATAAATAAGTATTCAGACAACTATGTAAATTTAATACACGTTATCCAGATACAATTTGAAAATACGAGTAAAAAGATAGATACCTTGCCATATACTTCATATACAACATTATCAATCAATTTTATTTTGTAGGTGTCAGAAAACATTTCATCACCTGAAATATAAATTTTAAAATAAAAATATGAATACTTTAATGTAGTAAAATAAATTAATTATATAAAACGTATATTAATTCGTAAAATTTTATTTTATAAATTTTGTATAAAGTAATCATCAAAAATCTTTAAAATAATCATTTTACTGTAGCAGAGTTAGTTTAAAAAGGAGTTCATTTAAAATAATAATCTCTACTCTTCCTTAAAATATGTGATTAGTGTGAAATGTATCATTTTCCTATTGAAATGAGTCATTTCGAACATATGGAGAGGTTATAAATTGGAATATTAAATATTCAAGCAGTATAACAATTCTATAATATGAGAAACCATTGGAAACATGTTTAACGATATATTTTTACGTTTACGCAATTAAAACCGTAGCCAGGAAACATTTTATAGTTATTACTCTAAAAATTTTGGTCCTCGTGATAGAAACGTCACTGCAAGTCCGTTTGCAATCAAGCGTAATATTTTATTTCTTAGTATATAGAAAAATTTGAAAAAATATTCATTACACGTGTTATTTAATGATATTCTAAATTTACGTACCAGTAAAAATATCCTTGTAAATCTTCATGTTGGAAGATGGAGAGAAGTTTAATTACAGCTAAACTAAACAAGACTCACTCTCCCCGAAAGAACGAACCGGAAGGGAGCGCAGGATTGAAAGATTGCAGCCAACTTCATTCCATTCTTTTATCTTTTACCTGTTTGCCAACATAAGGATCTAAAATCATTATACATATTCCGGAACAAGGCATATCCGATTATTTTATATGTGCAAAAGAAGTAGTTTATCAATTATACAAATTATATATTTATTTTATTGTAATTAAAAGTAGACGCATTAAAAATAAATATATCATTTTAATCTTTCGAAAATAAATTTTTGATTTATATTTTTTATGCTTTTAGCTTTTAAAATATACTAATAATGTAATGTAATAACAATTTATAATTGATAAGTAAATATTAGTTAATTTATACGTTATTTGTTTAGTATATATAAATAAAATGCATGAATATCAGTTACAAACTGAGTTAAAAGAAATTGTAAGCATTCAAAGAATCGTAATAAGGAACACCAATTTTCAAGTAAGGCTTCACTAGAAATTGTAAGTGTTTTACATAATTTTGTTTCGTTTTACTTTGCTACCCGTGTTAATAGCGTAAAGAAATATTTAGGCACATTTTAATGCTAATATAAAAATACAATAATGTATGTTACATGGTTCGGACAGAATCAGAGACACTCTACCTATCTCTGTCTATCTCGTAGAACGGGATCTTTTCTTCTCCTGTATCTTGCTTTTTTTTCAACTCAAAGGATAGACGGTTTTCCCTAGCGAGTGCTTAGGCCTGTTTATAGGACCGTGGCTAAAATCGTGCTAACTCCGATAAAATTTTGATTTTTAGTTCCGGTTTATAAATTATTGGATATTTTAGAAAAATTATCTTTACGTTTACCTTTAATTTTTATTTTATTTCGAAAAATGATATATTGCAATTAAAAAAAAATTTATCTAAATAATTTATTTTAACATTGTAATTATTTCTCCTATTTGTCGTATAACTTATATAATTATCAAATATACCCAATTTATTACTTTAATCCGAGATAAGAATAATAAAGAGAGGAGAATTTTATATTACAATAAACTATGAAATTATAACAAGCGACCATTTTCAAATTTCATATTGATGCAATTACCGTTTTCATTCCTAACGGTTACTTCCGGTTCCTGTGAAAACAGAGCACGTTTGGCCATCGGTTTAAGTGCAATTGTACCAAATTGATTTCTTTTTCAGGTCTCAGTAAGTTTTCAAAGCTCGTATCTCATAGTAACAACAAATATGGAGAACGGGCAAGGAGAGACAGTTCATAAAACAGAGACTCAAACAGAAAATAAAACGGAGGTTGTAGACGAAACTAAAATAAATGATGCCAGTGTCGAGGTTAAAGACGAGAAGCCGGTTTCCGAGGAACATTCCCCGAAAGTAAAATCTGAGGAACCTTCTAGCGAACTGTTAGAAAGAATAAAAAATCAAATCGAGGTAGTATTTTTATTAATTAACCAATTATTATAGAAATAAGATATCCATTCATTTATATCTCGTGATTCAATATATGTATAGGTATAGATATATGTAGATATTCTTCAACGTAATTAAAAAGTTAAATTTTCATAGCTTTCTTATGACATAAATGACAATAATACAATTTAATTAATAAAAATTTCGATATTTTTAGTTTTACTTTGGAGATGTGAATATGCAAAGAGATAAATTTCTCATTGAGCAGACAAAATTGGACGAAGGATGGGTTCCTATGACCATTATGTTAAATTTCAAATTGTTGGCCTCTATGAGTCAAGATATCAATGTTATATTGGAAGCCATAAAATCAAGCGAACTTATGGAAATATCCGAAGATAGAAAAAAGATTCGTCGTTCTCCAAAGCATCCTTTGCCAGTATATAATGAAGAATATAGGAAGGCGCAGGAGGCCAAGACGGTTTACATGAAAGGGTTTCCTTCACAGGACACCACTATTGAAAAGCTTAAAACATTTTTCAGTGCTTATGAACCATTTGATAATATCGTTGTAAGTATCTGACTCTTGTGCAATGGATGTATTATTTTCAGATCAGAGAGAAAAAAAATTTGCGAATAATGCTTAGATCTTCAGACCATTTTCTTGTTTAATAGATGAGGAAGTATATGGATAAAGAGAAGAAGTTTCAGTTTAAAGGCTCCATTTTCGTGCAGTTCAAAACTCTAGAGGATGCAAAAGCCTTTATGGCTAGAGAATCTGTAAAATATGGAGACACCGAATTAATTAAGATGTGGTCGTAAGTTAATCGGATTATATATCTCTGCTATAAAAGTTTTAGTAATATTGTATACTTAATTTAATACTTTGAAATTTTAGATCTGACTATTCTCAATCTAAAACACAGCAAAGGGAAGGTAGGAGACAAAAAAGATCAGAAATGAAAACAAAGAAAAGTGAATCTGTCGATATGGAATCCGTTAGTATAGAATTTGTTCTTTTATACATTTAATTTTCATAATTAAACATAATAATAAAACGTTCAATTTCTTAGGAGAAAACAGAATATAACGATAAAGAGAAAGAAATCGACAAGGTAAATCTATTTCCAAAGGGTTGTGTGATTTATTTTACTAATGTACCTGATGAATGTATAAGAGAAGATATTAAGGAAAGTCTAGGTGAATTAGGTGCGAATGTTGCATTTGTTGACTTTAATAAAGGTGATGCAGTGGGATATGCTCGATTGCAGGGAGAAAATGATGCGAAAACAATAATTGACAAAATGCATGAAAGTAAAGTGAGTACTTCAAATTATTCTCTGTTATTTTCAAGTTTGTAATATTGTATTTTATTTCGTGAAAATTTTTTTCATTTATTTTATAAGATATCTATACGCGGTAAAGATGTAACCTGTTGTGTCCTTGAGAGTGAAGAAGAAGAAAAATATTTTTTGAAAGTGAGAAAACAAATGGCAAATTCTAGGCAAAGGAATTTGAAAGGAAAGAGAGGCAAAAAAGGTCGGTAGTATGATGTACATAAATAACTTTTTTTTTTTTTTTAAATAGAACTATTCTTGCTCCGTAATGATGCTTTGCCATGCTAATACTGAGAAATCAGTTCTCTGGATCTCAATGAGTTAAACTTACAAATATCACTGAACATTTCACGATTGCAAATTTTACGTGTCATCGAAATGAAGCATATGTAAAATTTGTGAAAATTATGTTGTAGGCCGTAATACACGAGTAGCAAATAAAAGACGTATGAGCGACAGCAGCGATGTGGTTCCTGCTAAAAAAGGGAATAATTCATTTGACTAATTCAGAAACATTATTTATCTTGGAGAAACCAAAACTTGTATAATTATTCAACTAAACATGTATATTAATCATATTTTTATTATACAGATACTTATTGTATAAAATAAGAAAAGATAGATGTTACACTACTGTGTATTCAAGATAGATAGAACTACTTTAAGCGCATATTCTTTTGTTATGCTTCGAGCAGTGTGTATTATTTAAAAAGATAAAAGTACAACACCGTTTATATTTGTAAATTGTACATTATTTCATAGTCCCACGTGTAACTTAATACATTCTTAGTTTATAAGGATATGAGTAGTAATTATATTAATTGGAGATGGAAATGTATTTAGAAATCAGCATTTTATTGTTTTACAGTGAAATTTACAAAGATGTTTCGTCTATTCTGCTACTTAAATTTCACTGTTACGTGTTCAATAATCCCGTTCACACAATTTAACGGATAGTCACAATGTGCTGATGATTCATACCATTCGCAAACAATACTTGATGAGTATTCCTTTCCTAATCTTTTCTTTGTGAAACGGTGTATTGAAAATAATCGAGATCGATAGTACAATTACGCGACACCGTGCATAGTATGATTGCTATCTAAAGTACAACGTTATGTCCTTAATCATACCAATACGCTTTCATTACTTCATGTGCCTCAGAAAATGCGTACAATCGATTAGATAAATTCGACTATAATTAAACAGGTGTTTTTATCTTTTTACATGACGATTGAAATGTCGTTTGCTGTTATTCGTGATACTTTTCTCCTTCCGGAGAAAAACTTGTCTCTTAGTAGAATGATTGCATTATGTAATATGTTTTTGATAATCAGTCTGGATTACGAAGTATGTCAGGGAACAAATTTATAAAAAATTAATAGTATCTTTAAAATGAAATGTATGTACATATATAGTATCAGCAACATTTAATTTTATCAACTAATGGAAGAACCATGACCATGAGTATTTGTTTGTACGAAAATTACGATGAAATAAGCTTTGCTTTTAATTTAGTTAAGAAATAATGTTAAAACACGCGTAATATAACGTACAGTAACTAAAATTATGCAAATGGTATAGAGACTTAAAGTAACTGAAAAAAAGATAAATCCCTTTATAACATTATAATTTACACCGAGCTTTATAAGTCCAATTTCTTCGTTAATTGTTAATGTATGTATAACACAGACATCAGATTCAGCTTAAAAAATCCTATAAAGACGAATGATATTTGCATAAACGTGGGCGTAATCTCGCCTTAGATTACTTGGTCGGAGAGGTGTAGATAATATTTAATTTAAAGGAAATTGTGTTCCACTTTATGATTACGTATTGAGCACATGTTGTCACTAGAGAACCATCGATACTTCCGCAAGCGCAGTGCGAGTTCCATTCAAATTGAACCATTATTAAACATGTAATTTCCTTTTGTTTACTTGAACCCAGAACTTTCGCACACCATTCGCATGAGATTCTAATGCGAATACAAGAACTGGTCTCTTTCAGTATCGAGTGCTTAAATATAAATTTTTTTAGGTTTTGTTTCTCTTTTTCTCTTTAAATTATTTTAAATAGTGAGCGATGATATCAAGATAACAAGGAGGCAACGCAAAATTGACAGAGTTCTTCAACTTCCGCTTTATACTATTTATATATCGCATAATAAAGTAGAATATGTATATTCATAGTATAAATAAAAAACAGAAATAAATAATAATTCCTATCCTTTAATAAATAAAGACGAATAATCTTCAACCAACAAATAGGACTAACATAATGATTTTTATCTATAAATTTTGTTTTTGATTTTTAAAAAATATTAATATCGATCACAGTGACACTACGAAGTACAATTATCATCGTTTATGTTTTAGAAATCATTTCAGACGACCATCCTCTCATACAATTTTCTACGGATCGTGTTACATAGACGTTATTTAATTTATTATCTCTGTGCGATTTTGTGCACGATTTCCAATACCTGGAATAGGAAAGACACGAAACCACTTTTAAGTTGTATACACAAACGCAAATAGAAATTTTTCATGAGCCCGGCGTCAGTTATACCAGGAGTTACTCTAATTACATGATCATTATGTCAGCTACGAGAAGAACACTTGAAAGAACACTGATCGTGAACAGTTACAGTGTTGACTTATGGATTTTTATCATCGATTCTATTCTTCGTCGAATATACTGTCAAATTAAGCGATTTTAGAGATACGTCCTTTTTCCAACTTTTGTCTATTTCAATACGTGAGATGAATATCATAGTTTAGAATTTACTTTACTTTTTAAGTGTAAAACAAAGAACGAATAAAAAGAGAAGATATATCCGTTAGATTTTAATTATTCGACAGTATATTTGTAGAAAAACGAAATCGGCTTCCTAGACACTTGATTTCGTAAATGTTTCATTCTTAGTTAACGATACAGTTCTTGTAGTCAAGCTAAGCATTTCTTGACAAGAAATTAATTAATTGAAATTTGATGAACTCATTTCGAATCGCTTCGTAACACAACTTTGATAGCATTCCATAGAAGAAACCCACTGTATCCTGCAAAGAAATACACTCAATATGTTCATAAAGTTTTACGTGCATGATAGAGGAACACTCGTAGTCTGCTAAGCCTTCCTTTAAAGCACTTTGTCTTTTCAGTGACATATGGCAGTTATCGCTGTTTATACATCAGAATAATTAGAGAATACTTAACATACAATCGAATGTCGCTTTAAAACTCATTGTTCTTCAGAGTTTCCTCCAACGATCGTTGAAAGTAACACCAACAGTCTTCACTCTTCATCGATATCTCACTGCAACTCAAACAGATCATTTTCTTTGCCAACCTGTGCTACGTGCCATAATCAGACACTCGTTAATCCATATCCCTGTAAACTTTTTCAAAACTTAGACTCGCCAGTCGCCGCAAAATCTATGAAAGTCACCTTCTTGGTTTTCATGTTGCCCTCTTGGGGCAACCCCTAATGCTATACGGATATCTCTTGTATTTGCACACGTTTTTTAATAGTATTGGTGCCACTAGTAGTACTCAAGGAGCTGGTCGTTCTCGTAGGAGGTTTTGGAGGAATGGGATCCTTGTGGATGGCGTTGCTGGTCCCGTGGCTAGGTTTCTGTTCACTTTTAGGCTGTTCATCGACATCTGTCGATTGACTCTGAGCAATCTGTTGATGTTCCTGGATCGAAGGGCTCCTTGCAAGGGTAGTGTACGATGGCGGAGGTTCTTGCGCTGGCCTAGGACTTTCTGGAGCTTTCATAGACGACCTGGTAGTCATCGGTAGTGATTCTTGCCCGTTTGGCGTGCAGTCCATTGCGGCTCTCTTTTTATCACGATCCCTCTGATAGTAAATGCCGGCGAATATCAACATGTTGAGAACCAATAAAATGCAACCGACTCCTACGGTGATTGCTAGGGCTGTAGTAGTACTGTAGTAGTGACGGGAAGCTAATCTTTGTAAAAGTTCAGCGTCATCTTCTGAATCGTCCAGAATAGGAGTAATGTCTTCGGTAATACTGTCATCGCCCGTTGATGTGCTGCACGCTGTTGTCGACGAGGCGCTCATCTTGGTCGTCGCTACAAGCGGCAGAGGAGTGTACCACTCGTCTCGAACTGGTCCTGAAAGATTCGATATTTGCGTTCTAATTGGCCGCTTCGTTGGATGAATTAAACGTTACTTACATCGTGTATGATAGGGGTACAGGTTTCTTTTAATTCTAATAATTACACAATCGAATTTTTTTATAATACACGGATATAATTTCGGTATAAAATGTAATATGGCAAGAGTGAAATAGATACAGATAATCGTGCCAGTATAATCGAAATTTTTCGTTCCTAATCTTTTTATACAAAGCACAAGCTAATAATATTAACTTAGTTAGCAGATAATATATATCTCACGCGAATCGAAAACAAAATGTATGGCTTTTTAAATTTAAATTATTTGAAGAAGAAGTTTTTGGTGTCTCACCTGCGTAAAAGTGATCGCCTCTTTCTCGAAAATGATGATGCCGCATCGAGACATCGTCGTCTCCGGGTCGATGCAGTTGTGGTATCAGATTTAGCCAAACCGCCATTTTATGGCCACGGTAGTGGCTCTTCATTTTCGGTTTCATCGCTGAAACGATTAATCAGCGATATTATTCTCTAATTACGCACAACATATAGTATATGTACGACACGAGTATTTAAATAAATGAAAAAGAAAGAGGAAAAGAAAGGATACGTAGAAACTCACCAATTGTGAGATACTGTTGAGTACCAGTCTCGTATTGCTCCCACGTGAGACCACGGTATCGCGTTTTCTCCTTCGGTGTCCCATAATCCACCGATTCGATTTTGTGTGGCTCGTTCGGATTGCCGGTTTTCGCGAAATTCGTGAAAAACGTGAGAACTGCCTCGGCGACGCCCTGATCCTGTCGGGAATAATTCCGGGGAAAGAAAGCTCCTCCAGCCACCAGTGGCAACCCGAAGATATACGGTATATCCTCGCCACGAATGCTGCCCAGACGCTGAAACAAAATTATTTCGTTCGTTGGTGGTACGTACGTGTAAAGTTTGAAAACTGCGGTAAATGCTGCTCAAAACGGTATTCAATATCGACGCCGGAAATTATTTTCAATTACAGATAACCATTATCTACGAGAGAACTCTTTTTTCTTTTTTTTTTTTTTGACGAAGGAATTCTTTTTCCTCCATTTTCGTCAACTATGACTTTTCATTAATATTACCCATAATCAGTAATCGCGATTAGAAGAGAGAAATAAATCGTAGAAATTCCACGATTCGAGAATCAAACACGCGCAAACTCGAAGATTAAAAGATTTAGAAACTTCAAGATCTAAATACTGCCTTTTCAAACTATCTTACTCCTTGAACAAATTACGACAGCACCCAGATAATTCTCAGAAACAGCGATTCTTTCGTTTAATATATAGAGTGTGGCGAAAGTTTGTCCGAAAGAAAATTTCCGCTCAAAAATCACGCAGATTAACGACCGCGTCGTTTGTTATCACGTTTTCCTTTCGAGAACAAATCGATGATAACGAAACAAAAATTCCTATCGGCCCAGCTGTTCGACGATTAATTATTGTAATTCGATTGAATAATTTTAATTGGAAAGCAGCGTGAATCACGCGCAGATACAGCCAATTCTATTTGTGCGTTCGACAGAATGTCTGGGTCGCGATGCAAATCCTGTTAATTCAGAGCGCAAGCAAATGGGATTTACAGCTGCCTGCCGACTTAAATGTCGCCTGGATCTACTAGAAGCTCGTGGATGGGCTGTAGATCGGTATGTGCATGTGCATACATTTCGAAGACACGCCGAAGAAACGAACAGCGAATTAGCATATTGCTGGAGGATCTACCGTCTCGTCTCCTGGCACCCATACAGTCGGATCGTTTAACGGATGAACCGTTTAGCTTTGTTCTGTTAAATACGTTGTAGCTTGTTGAACGAGTCCCAAGCGAATTTCGTTAATGTGGTTTACCTAAGCGTGGCTTCTTCAAGATACTCGATTTACCGGGAAAGAAGCTTAATTTTCGAGTTTAAAGTAACGCTCGGCTCAATGACATTCGGCTTGCTCTTCGACGCAGTAGTTCCAGCGTGCGTTGTTATCTTAATTCCTGTTTTTAGATTTTTTTTAGGGATTTTATTTGCAAAGAAGTGAAAACCTGAGAACGGGTGTGCGAATTAGTGTTATTATCGATGATATTTTTAGAGTACCGATATAGAGAGAAACATTTGTTCCTTGTCAAATATTTAGTGTATTTATTATTATTATTATTTATCACGTACTAATTTTATTGACGTAATATTAAAGAGTTAGCTTAATCTCAGTTAATAAGTGGCGTGGGTCAGCGTATAGTCAGCTAGAGTATACGCAGTAAATGGTTAGATAAACAGATAAGATCGGTAGCTGCTATTATGAATGATTATAATCATAGAAATTTAAGTGTTCGGTTATTTAATAGAACAGACTGTACCGCAGTTTACTAAACAACAAACAATAACAAAAATTATAACAACAAATGCAGTGCATACGGTTTATTGAGAAAAGTATGCGACTTCTTCGATAAGAAGAATTCCTTTTTGGCTCAAAAGTTTTCCTATTACGTCAAACGTACTAAATTATACTTAATATTTCGTTATATCATTTTTATAAGTCGTATTTACAATTACTAGATAAATTCGATTTTTATTTTGTCAATTTAATATATATATATATATATTCATAAATACGCGTAGTATAATTTACACTTCGTTATCTTTTTACCAGAAATTTACAGTTTTCCCTCTTCTACGCTGAATTTTAGTCGAATTAGCCAACGATACTTTTTCTAAATGCATGGACGACGCATTGATTAGGCTCGCGTTTCGAGTTTCAGTCACGACACTGAAACTTATTAAGCGAAGTGGCCTTTCACGGGCGTGCACGCGTCTCGACTTCCGTTTAATTAAAATTTCGCTTTGTACGTCCACAGTTGGCCATAGCGTGGCAGCTAAACGCACTAAATCGCTATTAACCGTGACCCGAGAACGAAACTCGTTAACTCGAAGTTCCTGCCTCTCTTCCTCTTGACGTATGGACAACTACCAGTCTTACGAGCGCGTCGCGATTACACAACTTAGTTAAAATCATCAAATTGCTGACGTACGTAAATTTCGAAGAACGATGATAAATTGTTTTAAATGAAATTTGCCAATCAAATGCGTATACAGCAACAATTTTACGTTTACATAAGCAACAAAATTACATTTTGAAAGTGCGGCGATTCAAAATGAATAAAAGACACGAAAAGAAGCAATGTATTTACAAATTGTACAAACACCGAAAATATTTTCTTTCATTTTAAAGTAAGAGACAGACAGAGGGAAAGACCAAGAACAGCATTCGAGCTCGCAGCTCGTTCGGATTGCCCCTTTAATCTACCGTTTTCCTGGAATCCATTCCGATCTTGGACTTCTCGGAGCTTTATGCTCGTGCTTGTCTCCCGACTAACCGCTACCCATGATTTCACGATGAAGCTACTGTGACCTAATCGAACGTCTCACGAGACCAGCGGAAGGACGTTTGCGTTACCTCGGAAGACTACGACGATGTAAATTAAGCATGACTCTATGTTGGAACTTCGCCTCGATGTTAGACTGTTGGAAGTTTGCGTTATTAAGTCTATTAATCTATCGGGTAGTTGGTTAATTAAGCCACGTGATGTGTGAGTTTTCAAACGGTAATGATTCGTTGTTTCTTAAGAGTCAATGGATAGTACAGTTTATTGAAATTATCTTTTTATTTCTATCGATGTTCTACTTGTAAAAATTATGTATTAATCTGTATTATTTAACCAGTTAGGTATTAATTTACGCGTATAACTGGTCTGACCTCGTACTGACGTATTCTCCTTACCAGTAGCGACGGTCAACGTATAAGCGAGCAAGTAGAATATACGTTTGATTGGCCAAATGGTAGAAAATCTCTATGATTTATTAACCCTCGATATGAATTAACCAACGTAACGTACAATTTCGCTAATAATATCATTCTTCCTTTTATCTTTTTTCCATCTCTTACCACAATGTAATTGTGATCAACTTCTGTATGCTTCTTTAACAAAAATAACGAAGACGCTTGAGGATTTCGTTCATCCTGCGTGTATAATTTTATGTAAAATTAACTCGAAGTTAAGCCGGTTCTTTGGCTCGCGCGTTCCACTTTCCACTTTCAGTCGAGTCAACAGCTGTATGAAAAAACTACCATACCATCTTTAACATTTCGCTGTGTTTGGCGAGAACGAGAGGAAGGGCATTGGTAGTGTGTGTACTTAAAAAATTTCGCGAAGAATCAAAGAAGTTGCGAATAAAATGGCATCGACGACGACGACGACGACCAAAGGAAGAAAGAAAAAAAAAAAGAAAACAGCTTTCGTCGAGAAATAAGTTTACGACTGAAGTGGTTCAAAGAGCCACGGTTTACTGTCGACACTTCATGCGGGCGTTTCAATCGTTAAAAGACCCGGTTCCTTTTAAATTACTTTCAACATCTGTCGCGTTCTTGTATTTACGAATGGTAGAGGGATCGAGTACTGTAGGTCGCGAGTAATTTGTATAAAAGACTATAAATTATTTCCTACGTGTATACACAGTGTTCCAAAATTCACGGTACAGGTAAAGTAAATGGAAGTTCCGACGAAAATCGAGAATAATAAAATTACGTTGGAACTGTACATTTCGTAAGTTTATCTACGCACAACTAAAACTAATTTAGCTACTTAGAACTTGAAAAATACGAACAAGTATTAAAACTGGCTTAACTGTATAAGAAGACCCAAATAAATTTCAAGAATAATTCCATCGTAAAAATTCTAATTCAACGCACCAATCATTTTCTTCATCGTCGGATACATAAAACGCTCGATTTCCTGTAAAACGTGCAATCTTTTCTACAAACCTGCAAAAGGCTGTTGTCTTTGGTTTGATGGCTGAAGTGGTAGAAGAACGTTTTGGCTCCCCTTCTGGCGTGATAAAAGGCAATCCTCATGAGTGGAGCTACGGTATGACCATCGCTCAACGCCTCCATCGTCGAATCCCTTATA
Source organism: Bombus haemorrhoidalis (assembly GCA_014825975.1). Taxonomy (NCBI): domain Eukaryota; kingdom Metazoa; phylum Arthropoda; class Insecta; order Hymenoptera; family Apidae; genus Bombus; species Bombus haemorrhoidalis. The sequence continues at coordinate 13,042,820 of CM026169.1, forward strand.
ATGATAGGATGAAGGATAGGCTTGTCCCAGTCCGTATACTCGTTCCTCACCGCGGAGAAAATCTCGTTCAAATGATATACATAAGCGTTCCTAATGAACGTTCGTAAAATTCGATTTCGATGATCCTCCTCGAATCCGTATTGGATATCGTTCGCGTTAAAATCTAAATTCGACTCCGTAGTAGACACGCCAAGGATAAGAGGTACTTTGATGAACGTGTCACTGGCTCGTTCCATGTCCAGCCCTGGGTCGGGATTGTTTTGGTCCACTGGTAAGCCTGGTCCGATCCGTGGCACGAATCTGAAGCGAAAGACGGGACGAATTAGTTGCTCGTCGGGATACCGAATTGCCATGGTGTTCTCCGTGTCGATCGATAAGGCGACCAAGTAAATCGGGTGCCAACAATAGCGTGATCTGACTCGCGAAAACTTGCGCTAACCGATTAGCAGCGATTACACTTATACTTTACGCTCGTGTGGAATAAACGGTACTATGATTGTGGATTGGGCGTTATAGAGCTCGATATAGCATAGGATTTTAGGGATATAATTACGAGATACTACGATGAGAGCTTGCGCGTATACTTCATACTCGCGTTCGTGCAATTGCGCATTGACTTGATCGTACAATTTTTCGTAGTATACTTTTCAGGATGTTTACCGTGGTCAACGTACGTTTGCGTTAAGAACGATCGTATACGATCGTATAATTAATTTCTCCAGCTAAAGTTCGTTGCTCTCATTAACTTTTCCATAAATGGTTAATGAAATAAGTTGCGCATAATCGTTCAAGACTTGATTATCTCAACTATACGAATCACTATACAAATATATGTTTATGATTTCCATTTCCTGCCTTTTTTTTTTCTTTTTTTTTTAGGTCGAGTACTTTACACGTATAGACGTATAACATCTCTTTTAAGTCGACGTTTGATATTGTAAATCGTAGATGATCGATAATTTGATTCGCGTTATGGACGAGCCGCGATCTTTTTATGCCGGTAAACGTAATAAAATGCGCGATAAAGTACAGTCAGATTTTAAAAGATACGTTTCGTTCAAGATCGCGAGAACTTTATTGGATTCTTTCGTGCGGAGAACAATAATATCGGCGACTCGGAGCTTTTTATTTCGCGCAGGTAACGCACGAGGAATTTTTACATAGAATTTACGGGCAGCTATTCACGGATCTTGCATCAGCCTCGAATCCAGATCGTAAAGAGTTACTATCTTACCGGATTTCCGGCAGTTCAACGGCCATGAGCTCACGCAGAGGAATGCCGCGTAGACAGTTGGCAATATCTTCGTCGTCCTCGGTGGAACATCCTATTTGCTTTGCTACTTTCGATCGTAAGTCGTTCGGATCGTGAACAGACGCCCACGGGCTTAACGCTGAGCCACTCGATAACACGACTCGATGAAAAAGGCCTGCAAACATTGGTCGACATACTTTGTTAACAAACTTAACGATCTCTCAGCAGCGCCGACAAATCAATAAACAAGGCGAATCCTGCGTCTTCAAATATTTCCGCTTGCATCTTCGAGCTATGTTAAAGCTAGGTTAAAATCTACCGTTACCACGCGACAATAATTTTCATTTCCATTCTCGATATTTCGCGGTAAATGAAACGTAAAACGGATCGTAAGGACATCGCGATAAATTACATTGAAAATAGGAAACGAAGCGCTTTCTTCACGATCGTTTCAGACGTTGCACCAGTGATACTGTTCTGAAGAAGGAACGCGTTAAAGTCCAGGCGAAAAGGGCCACCGGATATATCGAAGTTATTACATCAACACGGTGAAGTCGTTATTCGCGATTCACGATAGCTCAAGGAGATTTACGTGATAATAAAAGATATTCAGAGGGAAGAACGAAACGACAGCGGCGACGAATTGTGACCGGCTGCGACGTACATAGGTAAAGCCGTCATCTACCTGCAGCGAATAGAACGCCAATTTATCGCGCCTTTTACGAGACGAATATTTTCCATGAAATAGCTTGCTTCGCGTTAACGAATATTATCTTGTGAAAAATGATATATTTTACATCCATCTCGAACATCGTTCATCGACTCTCGAGATGATCGTTGACGTCGACAGTGCGTGCGTGCTATCGTTGTTCGTTCATATGTACGACGATCGTTGAGATGCCGTAAACAGACTTAATAACGCGCAATAAGCGTTATCCTTCTGTCGGGTCTGGTTACGTGGCAGTAAAATAAAAATATCACATAACAAATAAAATAAAAATATTAAAATCGGTTCGGTTAACGCGATCTACGCGAAACGGTAAACCAGCAGCCGAGTGAACTTGCACGTCAGATATTAGACAATTCATCGATACATTCGAGAAATCCACAAAACCATCGAATAATAACAGCTCGGCAATCGCTTCAACATCGGAATGTCCCAACATCGGGATTCGTCCGAATCGGATCTGATGACGAGCAACCATAATGCTTCCCCGACAGAGACGTAACGATCTATATTTCTGTCACTCTCCAACCCATATCCCTCATTGCCTATAACTCCTACTTACACAAACGAGAACCTCGATACAAGGTACGTCAGAGAAAACGCAGACCGCGATGATCATGCTGCGTACAACGACGATGTAATAACGCTAGGTAGTCAAGAGCCTCGTGTAAATACAAACTATCGGCAGTGTGTTAAAAAGAAGAAAAAGGTGGAGACGTGGAATCTCTTCAAAATGAAAATTGGTAACGATTCAAACGTTACTGCGATAAATAGCCTCCGTCTATTCTCCACCGCGACATACTATCACCGCTGAAGAATGCGTAGAATACTTTGATATTTGATTGAAAATCGGATCAGCATTCGCCCGAACAGCCCACGACTATCCGAGAAATGCGACGTCTGGGGATCTAGGATCATCACATCGAAAGGACGCAGTCTGCTACAAGCAATTCAATCTGGAAACTTGGATTTTATGTCTACAGGTCAGCTAACTTACTGGCCAATTGACCCGAATAAACTTTCTGACTTCTTAGATTCCCTCGCCGGAGATGTATCCCACATCCACGCACAAATTGAGGCAAATTACGATTTAAGCATGGACCACAGCGGTGTAAGTACAGTAAGTACGGTAAGTACAGATATTATTTGGTCACAAAATATGCTGCGAGATATGGGTCTGGTATGTCTTCGGTCGGACTCTACGCAACGATCTACGAGTACGTCTGGTCAAGCAAGTGATCGACTCTCATTCGACAAGATATAGAGATCGCAACTTGAACCATCGAAATAATCTCGTCAGCGACCTGTCAAACCAACGCGCCGTAAGAACATTCGAGGCTGAGAGGATCTGGCCAAACGACCTCTCTACGTAAGTTCGGTTAAATCATCGATGGATTGTTTCTGAACCGAGTTTTATTTACTCACTACTCCCACTAATAATGGCAAACTGTAAATGTCTAATGATAAAAAAAGAAGAAAAAAATCTTGAAGATCATTTTTAAATCATTGTTACTTTAGTAGAACGACGATGAACGATTTAGTAGAGTTGGAAAGGGCTGACATATACCGACGAAAGTTGGCTGTTAAACCCTGCCATAGCCTGTATATACGTACTGCATATGTATAGCGAGAAAATATTTTAGTTATTTTTATTTACAGTACAATACAGTTATTGCCTTGCTATACGAAAACAAATTTCGTGCCTACAATTATCCGTTCTCCATTCGCAAATACACGTATCGATTTTAATTTACAGATATCCGTTGTCCCCATTATTTAGGTTACAATTAATTGCAGTTGGAACCTACTCGTTCGACCCATATTCGTATCCGTTCCTCGCGTTTCTATATCCGTTTTAATAATCCAATACGAGGCATTGTAAACTATGTGACATTTAAACAACTCCCAGATTCAATACGATAGAGCAAATTTGTATCGATTTACTGTAAGATATTAAAAATTACACATAGCTTTTTGATTATATGAGACAACAAATACGACGTAGAAAACTGCGTCTAAGATCGAACGAACGCGATAACAACGATCGAGCGAATATTATCAACCGTTTCTCGCTGGAAAATTCTGAACATTTAACGGAATTATCGCGAAAATTTTGAAAAGGACGAAGAAAAGGCTTAAGAAAAGAAAGAAATGAAAAGACAATTTCGGTAACACGATACTGAATTTTCAAGCAGCTCTTCTTCCTCCCTAGTTTTCGTTCGATTTATTAGTTCGTCATTTTCTTTGCTACCTTTTATACTAAATTTATCAGATTGAAAATTCTCTTCGCGGGGAAGAGCAATACGAACGAATTCTGGGTAAAGAATTAAAGGAAGAAGGGGAAGAGAAGTAAAGAGAAATAGGCCGAAGAAAAGGAGATTCGGCTGAAAAAACCTCGCTCGTTTCAGTCCGGCATCGTTACGCTACGTTTTAGTGTGGCTTCACGAGGTCGCCTCGTAAAGATCGTAAGCCGGAGGAATATCCAAACAAACGTCCTTTAAAGCATCGAGTACTTCACGCGGAAATGTTGCAGAGAGAAGCGTATTCGGATTAATCCCGGTGCTATGCCGAAGGGAAATACGATGCAATACGTGTCCAATGTAAATATCCTCCGCCTCGTCGAACGCAAATATTTGCCTTTTACAATTTTGTATCCCGTTCGTTCTTTATCTAATGCTGCGCAACTATCGCTGTAATTTTCGGACAGACGATACTTGCACGAGACAACTGCGAACAAAAAAAGCGATATTTTCCTATAACTTGCGATTCCGTCTGTATCTGATTCATGGCGAAAGCTTCACGATGTTCGTTGGAGCGAAATCCGAGAGAATCTTCAAAGTAGATCTACGATTTCATATAACTGGTATCGTATTTTACCGTTGCACGTATACACTAAAATAAAGGATGTATATTCTGAAAATAAAAGACGCCAAGGCAGAGGTACCGCAAGGAAGAGTCTTAGGACCAATATTATACACACTATACACGACCGACATACCAACGGCAAAATACTGATATTCGCGGACGACTAGCCAGGCATACTAATCCAGAAACAGCAGTCACATTGCTACGAGAGCGCATCGCAAAAAATAGAAAAATCGTTACAAGATAAACAAATAGAAGCAAAGCCCGGTAAATGCAATCATATTACATTTACACTAAGAAAGCGGAAATCATCAAATGTCCAATTGAATGGTACGCACATAACACAAAGAAGGCAAGTTAAATACCTAGGACTCTACTTAGACACACAACTTGCATTGAAACAACATACTAGATCAATTATAGACAAAATACGGATAAAAGTAAGACAGACGTACTGGCTACCTAGTCGAAACTCTAAACTCGGCATAGAAAATAAACAAAAAATTTACAAAACGATAATAAAACTAATTTGGACGTACGGAATATCGCTATGGGATACAGCAGCAATAAATAAACTAGAGTCGCTACAATCGAAGATACTGAGAACAATAGTCAACGTCCTATGGTACGTCAGAAACGAGGATATACGTAAAGACTTAAAAATATCAACGGTCAAGGAAGAAATCGGCAGGTACGCAGAAAAATACAAGGAAAGAACCACATCCAAACCAGCTGGTTGCTGAAGCGAGCAAAACTCTTATAGAAAGAGGACTAGAAAGAACACCTCACTGACCTCACGAAAGAAATAAAATAGTCAAACCTGAAGATGGTATCTCGAAGAAGATGGAAGATGAAAAAAAAAAAAAAACGTATACATTGCGGACGTTTAAATAAGTATAAAGAGTTAAAACATAGGACATTTAACATTCAATGTTCATCAATGTCTTTAGCGTTTTCAAATCGAAAGGAAGCTGATCTAAATACGCGAATAGATACCAAATTAGCATCGTACTCGACGATATTCGCCGAACAATTTAACTCGTCTCCATTGCCATTCGTCTTACGGTACATAAGCTGTTCGAAATCTCGTTCGGTTATCGAATATTCCAACTTCCTCGAAACTTTCTTCGGCGTGTTATTCCAAAAATCTTCTCAAATACCGAGCATTCGAAACTTCCTCGATATTCCGTGGCGCATAGCCAACTCGGAGACACCGGATCACAGCGATTATTTCAATCACGCTCCACCCCTAAATATCGGAACTTCTTACTTTACAATTAGTGCACGCGGAAGGCGGTTCATGAATTACAATAGACCGAATCGTTAATTTCAAAGTGTTGGAACTCGAACGAAGGACACCTTGCCCCATTATCGGTTGCTACTGTGCCTCAATTAATTAATAATCTTTGATAACCTATCGGAATATCGCTATTACTCTTTTCTCTCTGCGACCAATCATCGATTTATAGGAGGAAAAAAGAAAAGGAAACAAATGTTTTTAAGGCTCTTTTACTCTCTCATCAAGATTCTTTGAGCAATCGAATACTTTGTACGTTTAATTAACTGATAACCGACATTCACGATCGATATCACCGTTTCATAAAACCTAACCCCAATTACTTGTGGCAAAATAACTGTAAAATTTCCAAAGTTAAATATTGAAAAGTCTAAAAATTTTTTGACGCGTTTATTACTCGCATCTCGAGCGAGTCGCAAAGTTCGTAAATCGTTCGCGATCTCCAGGCCGAAGAAAACGGTCGAAATAATCTGTACGAGGTGTCGAACGCCGGAAACTTTGAAATCTTCACGAATCAGCCGATTTGTATGCAAGATGCACCGTTTCATAAGGTCGAGGAGCAAAAAGGATAAGAAACGAAGCTGTCGCGAATAGAATCGAGGCGGAGATGCCGACGACGATGGAATTTCCGATTCAGAAAACCGCGTATAATATTATATAGCGCGAATAACCGCGATAAATTAGACCCACCTGATACTGCGTTGCTATCGTGCTCAAACTTTGATTTACTTTCGATCCTGCCGGCGAAATTGCCAAGCTCTTCGTGTCGTGCTGTTAATTGGACCGAGAAGGGTTCATTATGAGTTGGCGCTGCTAGTTTTTCAAGTGGATTAAAAGATGCGTTAAACCTCTCCCGATCGAGAACTGATTTTACCCTCGAGATACGAAATAGGGTAATTTAAAGCTCAAGTTAAAACGTTTCTGATTGGTACGTCAGCGGAGACACGAGGTTTCGTAAACTGCGATGGAGTAATTTGAAGTTGGTTGGATAACCGTGGATTTTAGTACGTTCTACTTTAATAGAAGTTATTGGGATAAAATTTATGAAATTTTGTTCCGCTACATTATATCATTTCGCTAAGTTCACGAAAGTATTCGAAGTCCTGTCGTAGAAAATTTTTATATGCATATTGTATGTGTTGTGTAAAACGATTTGCGATTTTGTCGATTAAACGGAATGGAAGTGGCGGATTTTAACAATATCGATGAATTTTACAATAGCGAAGCGACGTGGAGCATACGATTGCAGATCTTGAGAGAGTAGTGGTTAATTGGGACGAGAGCAGAGGACGCAGAATGAAACTGATGACGATGGATTTACCTATTGACTTGGATCGTTTAATTAAAAATTTATGTTTGCAATTCGACAAGACAATGGGAACGTGATACTTTTTATGCTAACTGGTCCACATACTTTCGTCTTCTCGCTAGATAATTTAGATTTATACTCTGGCGATTCTATAAAAGGATAGTCAACGTTGACTCTCCTTATCGATTCACCTTTAGTTTGATAAAACGTTTTACCAACACTTTGCTAAAATTCGCGTAATAATATTACATATACAGATTCACTGAAACGTTCAAATACTTATAGATGGTAGTGTACGAGAGTAAAAAGTTCTTATTGTTAGCCAGTTTTAAAGCTTTGATAAACAGTATATAAGATTCTCTTTTTACCAAATCGATTGGTTTTTAAAGGAAGGCTATCGCCTCTGCTAAGAGTTACTCACTTCGTTCGTTTTTCTTTTCTATCGATTAGTCCGTCGCTATTCCAGTGCTGTTTCTCGCCTATACTTCGTGTGCACGAACGATTGGTTTCGCGAGTAATGACGGGAGCAGTGGACCGTGATTCCTGGCAATTGGCTGACTCAATACGCGCCAGTTGCATCAGTTCTTCTGCTTTCGAATCGACCTGACTGCACAGTACGCGACCAGCTAAAGAAATTCGTGACAAACCAGCGAAATATTAGGTGGACACACGACTTTGACGATCGACTTTGCATGATGGAAAAGCGAGGACAGAAGAGACTGAAATCCACTTGGATTGATTGGTTACTTTTGCAAGATCTTTGAAGAATATTGTATCCGTTAACACGTATCTTTATCTTGAAAGAGTTTTTGCTAGTTGATTTTTGTTTAAAGAAATGCTATTGGTATTTTAGCGTATTATATCATGTACAGCGGCCGCTGAAGTTTTTAGACCAGTAACTCTAACAGAAATTTTCTTGCAAGAGTATTTACGATGCTGTATTTTGTGAGATTTGATATCTCAATGGTGTTAAAATTGTACAACTTGAATGCGACGCGATATAAGCTTCTAAGATGAAACATCGTCTGAATTCTCGAAAATACATCGTTGCGAATGTATAAAATTGCTATGACGAATTTTTAATTACGAATCAACCATTCTAACCACCATCGTGTCGATAGTGTTAACGTTAGAAAAGCTGCGAAAGGACCGTGTTATGCAAATTGCACGTATACTTTGAAACCGCTGAGAAGCGCATTCCTTCGTCAATACAAACGGCCATTATATACCGAGCAACAAAGCGAGAGATGCTTCAAGTCCTAGCACTGTATGAAGCGTTCTCGTGTTCAGAGAACCAGACGCCACGGCGGTCGGAACGGGATAAAACAAACAGACAGGACAGACGCGAGAGAGAGTTGCTTCGAATGCTTGCGGCTGTCTGAACAGGATCCATGCCGCTTCTCGGCCATTTCCAGCCGGGTTCCGGTTGCACCGGAAATGTTACCAAACAGTTTACATCTTCGGCCTGGCCTTTGCAGCTCCGGGAACACGCTGTCTCCGTTCCAGAAGCTGGCAGGAAAAGGAGGAAAACAGCTTTTCCTTCGTTGCCCAAGGTTGCAACACGGCAACTCTTCAGCCACCGTCCCTATTTCTCTTTCTTTCTTTGCTCGCTTTTTCGACCTCGATACGCCAGCAACGAGCGACTTCCTGTGAATAAAACGAAGCAACGAGGCTCTTCCGACGCGTCGTGGAAACGCGGCTAAAAATCCACTCGGCCGATGGTGATGCTGGAAATCGAGGAATCAAGCTGATGCGCGTCTCGACTTTTACGCTTCTGCCTCGCTGCCGTTGACGCCATTTCCAATTGCTGAATTTCGAGGAAGTTCGAGGAAATTAGGGCCTGTTGCCGAGGCTACCAAACATTCCTTTCTTACGGACGTTTCCCGCGTACCTTGTATTTCTTTCTTACCGAGAAAGTTTTATCGTCGTATCGAACATGTGGTTGTCAGAGTTATTACTTTGGATGATTATGCTTATATGGGAAATTTAATGGTGCAAAAGCGCGCGTGATACGCAAAGGTACTCGTATAGTACTCGTTATTATATATCAAACAGTATCCCTTAGAAATAGGAATTTGCATAAATCGCAGCCACGATGTACGTAATTATGGAGCGTCGAACCCCTTACAAATGCGAATACCTTTAATATTTATTTGTAATTACCGAGAGTTTCGCTTGAACACTTTTCGACTTGGAATTTCAGAGGAAAATAGATATATTTCGAGTAACCTAGAAAAATACACCGAGCTATGAAAATCTTTTTTTATGGAGAAAAAAAATTCTTCGCTCTAATCCTAACGATATATTTTGAAGCCATCGAAGACATTAAAACCTCTCCTTCAAACAACCGATATTTTATTTTCGCAACCCCTTCTGCAGACTTCAAACCGTACTTTTTAAAATGCTTTCCGTTTCATGTTGATACGATTTCTTGTCCCGAAGATATTGTCGAAGGAAACATCATTTTTGCTGTTCCTTCACGGCTGTCCTCTCCCGCGCTTACTGACCTGTCCCAAGACTGGCACGTATGCAATGGTCGGTGACAGCCGCCGAGTCAGCGCTTTTTTCCCTACTATTATAACACGGGCGACGCGTACGCATTTCCAAAGGAAAGAAGTGGGTCACGAAATTTCGCCCACCATTCAACGCTCTCCGTGCACTCGACGTGCTCCGATTTTCGTGCCTCGTATCTCGAAAACCGATTCGGATATCGACTTGTAACAAAATGCATCCTCGAGTGCCACGGTAGTGGTACGTACGGTTTAGTCCTGTTACGGTGCTACAGCTCCACGGTATTCACCGAGTGGATTTCGGTTTTAAATTTCGTCGTTCCTTTCGGGTAGATCTTGTAGTTGAAACTAATGCGGTATCGAGTGCCTGATGGTTTACCTGCTATTGAATACGCTAATGCTGCTCTTCACGGATTTCCCCCGCATATATCTCGGTCTCTTAGGAAATCTTCGAGATTTGAATATCCCCCTTTCCCTGAGAAGTCTTTAAACGTAACTCGTCGTGTTATTAATTGCGAAAATGGTATCTTTTATTAGTTTTATTAGTTTTGTACGATCCTTTCATCGTTGGTATTTTTCTTAGTGCTGTGACTATTGCTCGGAGGTCTTTTATTTTATCGGTATTTCTGCTTCAGCGTTTTCGGTATTCCTTCTTTGTCAGAATTCCTTCGGCTATTATATTTTATTTCTACAATCCTTTTCTTTTTCGTATTTCTTTTCTTTGGGTTTATTGTCGTTACTGAAATTCTGTTTTCAGTTATTCACATTCTAGTATTTCATTATGTTAGAGAATATTTTCGCAAACAATCATTAAAGCGAAACAGGTGCGATGATAGATTATTTTCCATCGACAACGAACAAGGGGAATAATCGATCTCTAGTGCGCCTTAATATTAACGACAGGAAGTGTCTCAATGTTCTTGCCAGGCAGAAAATAAAGTAATAACAGGAACATACGTGGTGTGCTCTTAATTATTCATTGATAAATAAGCGTGCTTTATTTCGCGGGTCAGCGCAGTTTCAAAGTATAATTAATGTTCCTATAATGCGTTGCTCGAGTTTCTATTATACTTTACGAATATTTACGCTGCACTTCAGCTGTGCATGTATATTTTTCTTAGATGCACGTCGACGTTTCTGTGGTTATCTGCTCTCGTTTTGTTCAAACCCTTTAACGTCGGACAATTCTCAATGAATTAATTATAATAAGTACCAACTGTTCTATCTAAATGATATGTAACATAAAGATTGCAAAAGTTTGATAGACCTTTGATTGAATTAGCTTCAAGAACGTAGTATAACTCTTTACTACAACTTAACCGACAATTAACAAATTATTTCATCAACTGACAGTACCGTTTTTACCATTTACCAAAAATGTCAAAAGAAACATCGTTTCTTTTAATCCATTGAAGCCCATTTTCTCTTCTTAACTCTACACTAATCGCGCGAAGCAAAGTGAATGAAAAAATATCAGGAATATCGCGATCCCATCGGGTGAATCCCGCCAACTATGAAAAACCAAATTCCAGTAGTTAAAGCCAAAAAGTGGAACGTCCAATCTGTACTAGAGGGAGAGCCCAATAAAAAATACATTTTCGGTTCTCGAGGAATAAAACGAAGCTACGTAATTTGTCACTATCCACGCGAGATCAATACGCACGATTTTTTTCATCCCTCTTCCCTTTGTCCCCTGCTCCCATTCCGCGTGAGATGTCGTACTATCTCGATCGTCGATCCGGTCGGGTTTGCCAGACTAATCTCTTGCCGATTAATCTATCGAGTGTCGGGTAGCCAGGATCTCTCCTAATCGCGACCGACACGCGATATTTCTGCTCTATTTCGAATCGATTTTCATCCGTGCCGCTTGTTATTGTACGGTCCTTCGTCATCGTGGTTGGCCCTCCGACTCTCGCAATTTGTCTTCGACACGGCCGAACGTGTTTAGTTTTTGGAAAACAAGCGTTTAATGCTCATCGGAATTCCACATTATATCACTGTGTCGATGTATTCTGTAATGTGTAACACGAAGTAGAAGAAAAATGAATATTTTATCGGAGAGAAAATCCTCTTCTGAAAAAACGAATTAGAAAAAATGTGCGTGTTTTTTTTTTCATCTTTCCGCGCTCTTTCATTTTCAGTTCAATTGTAATTTTCTAATGTTAATAAATATCTCAAGCTCTTAAAATACTCTTACCGATACGCGTGATTTCTTGTCTCAATTGTACATGTTAGACATCTTCCTGAAACATTGCAAATCTTGTTTGTTTGCCAGAATGAGAGCAAGATCGAAATAGAAAAGTTGGAGGATCGTAGGAGGGTTAAATGAGCGAGACGAAGATCCTATTTTCTCAAGAATTATGAAGAAATATTATATAAAAGATGTTCAGGAATATATCAAAGATTAAGTCTAACTCAACTCTTGCAGTTTCTCTCTAATACGAGGCAGAAAGTTTAATTTTTGACGTCGCGTTCGCGTGTTTAATAACGCGTAGGATAGATGAGAAGTAAGACGAGGCGTTTCTTCAGAAATAACGCGTTCGTGTGTCTTTTTATCTTGCTGCGAGTATTGCACAGGATAAAATTCAGTTCGCTCACCCTTGCCATAAGGAGCAAGTAGAAGAAGGTTCACAAGCGCAGCTCCAGTATCGTGTCCAATCAACGTGATTTTTGTCGGATCGCCTCCAAAAGCAGCGATATTTTCACGTACCCAGCGTAGTCCCATAGCGATATCCTTCAAGGCCAGATTTCCACCAGATCCTGGCGTTCTGTCTGGATACGGACGAGTCCTCAAGAAACCTGGAGCATGGCCAACCATACGTGACTCTACCTTGTTTTTTTTTTATCAAAGAAATATGTACAATGTCATGCTATTTTTCTCTTCCATTTGAGTAAAAATTTACTCTAATTTCTATCTTTGAATATTCTTCGATTCTTTCATTATTTATTCGTAAATATTAATATGTTATTATATGAAAGTTACGTGTATCCGAAGAATCATTAGGAACTTGTTAACTAATTTGAAACGTTAGACGATAAAGAATCTATATTCGATATTATAATATATAATTCGGTCAATTTCATATATTAAAAATAAATCTTTTCTCATTTACTATTTCTATCGTTATCGTAATTTATCGTTATTCGGTTTCATATCATAAAACGATATACAATTAAAATACAATTTATATCGCAAATGAGATCTATCTTTTTTTCATCGTGCTTAATCCCACGACAAAGTTATGCCGGATATCTGAGTGCCGTTCGATTACAGGAAAACGGATACCATAGGGAACAGTTTGTTTTTACATTCACGGATACCGTAATTGAATATACTAAAGGAACCGTAAAATATTAATCCGCTATCGGATGGATTTATACGACCGTTGGACGCGCGCAATTATAACGTTAAATAATGCGACCGTGTCGTTTGTGTTTCTGCCATAGAGCCGTGCACGTGTGTACGTTTCGTTTGGACAGAGTTTAACGCGGCAAATGAATAATGAGGAAGCTTTTGGGGAATAAGAATTCATCCCAGTTGGATGAATTATTTATTCGGTGTTCCTGCTTTATTTGTGTTTTCTTATTTACCCTGCATTATTCATGAGAATTTACTTTCATTTTATGTTTTCAGTTTTCGCGAATAAAAATGGCGTTACGTGAATACACGTGCTTTTTTCTTCGGATTTTATGTGCGATCGATTAAGGAAAATAATGGCAAAGCGTGCAACTCGAATGCGTCTATACGTTGTCGTTGCGTAATTTTGATATTACGTGCACACGTATCCGAATCCCAAAAATGTTGTCGTGGCTATTTATCATCGTTATAAAAATGATACGTACCCAAGATTCCAAGACGATAATTAAGGGTGATCACTATGACGTGTCCAGCGCTTGCCAGAACGGACCCATCGTAGATGTTTCCCGTTCCCCATTCGAAACTTTCACCGTGAACGTACACCATCACGGCGTATGGTGCTTCTAGTCCTCGAGACCCTACGGAATTTCATAATTTCAGTTCTGAAATCTACTATTATCGATATCGCGATTATATGTGTATTATTATTAAAATATCGTAATCTGTTCTAATAAAAAGTGTTTCATAAAACCTCGATATCTCCCTTCCTATTATTAATATATTTCGAAGAAATATTTTTAACGAAGCGATATAATATTTCCATGTAACGATATCAATTTAATTAACGAATCACAAGCTGATTCGTCGAAGAGATGCGCGAGTCAGATCTTTAACACGTAACGTAACATTCGATTTACCTTGACAACTCAAGCCATTACCTCGTTATCGAGATCAATCGATCTTACAATGATTTATTACCATGGTAATAATCCAGCCTGCATTCACGTAGCCCATATATTTCGAAAACACGTCGTTCATCATTAACGCCACCTCCAAAAGTGTCCTTCTACCGTGAAACAACGCGTAATTAAATGATAAGAGATCGTTGGGCGATTTCATAAGGGAAACTCTCAGGCCGGGGAAGAACGACGAGCAGGTTGAATTGGCTGGATTTAAATTCATTAGACGCAAGGGGTGGTTTTACGTCCGGAACAGCGTGGTGTCAGTTTGCTCCAAGTGCACGGCTTGTTACCCCTAGTAATGGTGAGTTACGTTGCAATAACTTCTGCATTTCTCCACGCGTACAGCTTGTGTTTATTAACTTGGAAAATATAATTTTATTACGTTACATCTCGCATGTATCCTTTAACACATTTTCAGCATTAAGAAATATTATTCATATTCGTCTATTCTAGATTATATGATTTTATTGCAATTTTATGCGTTCCTCTTTTTGTAAAGAAATCGAAGTGCTACAGGAAAGAATAGTTTCCTTCTTTGAAACAACCAAATATTTTTACCTCGTACGAAGAATTAGTTCGTCTACATGATTTAGAATACTAATTTTCCATTAATAGCCAATAATCAAAATCTGTTTTGTCGTAATATATAAAGAGAAATTTTTGACAAATTCAAATATTACATTATCCCTGTGTACATAGGTATGGTATATCGATTTGTTCACGCTTACAGGAACCTGTACGAAGTTTATGCACATAATAAATTCCTCCCATAACCGCAAACCGTATCGTAAAAACTATCATCAAGTACATCGTAAAATAAACTCTGACGAGTATGTAAAATAAAACTTCCGGACAAACTAAACTAAAGCATCGTGCGTACTTTCAAACGGAAAAATCATTATCACGTCGTAAAAAAAAATTCCAATACGAAAATTCCACTCTGTTTCGCGCGAAAAATATAAATCAACTGTATTCCCATTTCCTTCTTTCAGGAATTTTTAGAACGCTAGAAGAGATTCAATGGTCGATTAAAATCGATTTTCTGCACGATTAATTCCGCCTGTTATCCGTTTACTTGTCACCGTAATATCACGTTGGCCAGGTATCGTTAATCGCGCTCCAATCACGGCCAAATCGCTCTTTAACCGGTTGCTATAGCGGAAACGGACGCGAAGCGATTAGCGGGCGACGACGGTTTTATTGGTTTCGTCGAAAATTCAATTTCTCTATCGCGTTACAATCCGCTCGACCGATTTAATTGGCAGCGGCTCGCCTGATCGAAAACGGCGAAACAACAACGGTGAAGCTCCCTCGCGATTTCCTCGATTACGTAACAACCATCCCCCCCCTTTCCGCCCCAGCTTGTGTTCCATCGTGTACAAGGGAGAGACACCGGTGGAAAAAATTCGGCTAAATCGTTGATTGGGATGATACACGGTTTGTGTGGTGAAACAGAGGGAAAATAAAACGAGTATTTCGCTCGTTATCGTGAACCGGCTTTTTTTTCCGAATGGAGAGAAGACCTGGCGTGGTAATGCGTGGTTGATCAAGACCAGAATTGGCCACGACTAAGATATACCGTTACTCTATATCCATTTACGATGTATAATTCCAACGAGAATCATACGTGATACGCGTGTTTGCATAGAAATTGCATTTCGTGTAAAAAAAGGAAAAAAAAGTGTCCTTTCGAGTATTTCCATTGTATCTTGTTACTAATTCTTATTTTCTCTTCTTTATACTTTTCTCTTGTTCGTCATTACTTCATTTGCAATCTACTTTATCCCATGTTGAAACACGTTATTACATAACAAATGCGTATTTCCCTGCCATCAAATTCCCGGGGAAGACCACGAAAGGCAAACTTTTAATTCCAATCTCAACTTTTCATCGTGCAATTTCGTCCTCCGTGTTCACACGTTATTTCTCTTTTTTTATTTTTTTTTTTTTCCTCACCTAGTAATTTATAGATGCACAACAAGCGTAGTCATTCGTTCAGAAATACGTCTAAAAATAAGCAGGTGCAAACTCTTCGGGGAGATTAGGGGAGACTTGTACGAGAATCGTACGCTATAATTAATTCAAAAAATTTGCCGACCATATGGAAATTATTTTTCGCCATATATCCAAGTATTTGTCAATAGAAATTTATTAAAAACCTAGTAGATTGCAGCGAAGTTTCAACGCTGACGTAAATTCGACCGACGTGAATTTGCTCTCGTAAATTCGACTACGACGTTCATCGAATGATATACGAGGTGGCTTTTACTTTCGCGACAATACCACGCATAAAGGTCGTAATTACTTGGCAACTAATTACTCGAGGAAGTAACTTGTTTCGTAATATCGTATTATTCCATAAACAGACGATAGGTGGCAGGCTCGAAATTTCCTGGCCGTGTGTTATTAACGCGTGCTAATTAATTACGAGTATTACACCTGGAATCTTGCGAATATAAAGGTGAGATTCGCGCGTTTAATTAGATACTTAATGCGCGACACATATTCCCTCGTCTTTCCTTTTATTCTCCCTCATTAACGTTATGTCAGCAACTCGTGACGTTTCCCTGGCGTTTTTCCGCGAATGTTGGATATAAGTTTGTTAATTACGCAGTGAACAAAAAAAAAAAAAAAAAAAAAGAAAAGAAAAACAGAGAGAAAGGAGAGGAAAAATGGAAAGAGGAGTTCCAGAATGTTACTTATGAAAAAAAGACAATTTTTGTGTTCCAATGTAATAAAGCGCTTTCCTGTGATTTATTTTCAACTGTGATAAAAACGTGAATTGTCCTTTTTCCATATAAAAGTAAAGTTATTCGGTTATTCAAACAATGAAAACAATTTCACGATTAGTTGCAAAGGCGCTGTTTCCGTTGTATATTCCAGATGTTGACATTTCTTTCTCAACATCTAGGAAGTAATAAAATATAAAAATGATTAAAGTAGGCTTGTTACACAAGCAAAAGCAAGAAGAAAGGAAAGGGGAAACGTAACGCAGAGTTTTCTTCCACTTACCACTGCCGGGTATGTACAGGTTCAAAAACAGGCAGTCCTCGCTCTGGTTGGTCAGGAACATGTACAAACGTTTCAGCTGTTGGTATCTGCCTAGAGGCATTTGCAACAAAGCAGCTGTGTCATTGCTGATGTCCGGAAAGTGCTGGGGGCAGACCGCGCCGAAGGAATCCGCCAGTTTGATGCCGTCCCAGGGGATCGGCGATATCGGTGGTCGAAAACGTAAATCTCCTACGGGAGGTGCCGCGTACGGTATACCCCGGAACACTTCCACGGGATCTAAGTGTCTGCTGTTCAAATCCTGCGACAGATACACGAGATACTATGTATTGCCAAAAAATATATACGAGAGGAATGAAAGCTCGGATGATTTTGTCAACTTCACACGCGAAATATCGGTAACGTATGAAATGTTCGGTAATCGAAGAAATTATCTGAAAATTTGTAGATATCTTATGAAAATAATGAAAGTTGTTTAGTAGAAAAGTTAGTAAAACTCGTAAAGAAAACTAGCGATAATTCTAAACTGTCTTTTATTCACCACTGTATATATAAGTTTCCAATAATTCACAGATACGATCCCGAAATCACATTCGCCGATAGATGGGATTTCCGATTAGCTATATGAATTTCGGCAGACACTAATAATCACAAAAGTACCTCGTTACTTGAATTCGGTGTGCGCAGACCAGATAGTGAGATCTCTAGCGGTAATATCTCTGCCCGGGAACACACAGTTAGATGTAAATCCTCTATTTTATGTACATAAACGTAGCTCGAATGTTCCTGTTCCGAAAACTAATTACCTAATTACCTCCCGCGTTTCGATTATCTCTGCTTGACGAGAAGATCTGCTGGATTCCCGGCAATCCACGGGCATCGCAGTTTGTCTCTAATCGAACGATCGATTTCTGTCTCTCCTTTCCAGCAACCGAAATTCTCTTTTAGGAAGACAGAAATTTGACGAAAAAAGACAAGGATTTTTTTAATTCAGTAATTAATAGTAATTTAAAGATTCGTTAATTATTGAATACGTTTTCAAACTTTGACAGCCTATCTTACCATAACACTATGCGCTACTAGGCTTTTCTCCGCGCTATGTACCGTGACTTTTGCTTGGCTTCAACAACCAACATAATTACAATGCCGTATCGAAGTTGAAATTAAAATGACACACGCGATTTATAAAAATTTTCTACGGCGAGTGTTCGAATACTTTTGCGAGTCATTGTACTCGCATACGTATATGCATATTCAATGCTATTTCCTCCGCTTTTTTCACACTCTCCACATGTTTCTAAACGCCTATGTATATTTATCGTGGATACATGAAACTATGGATGCAACATTGAGATACAAACATTTTTATTTCCAATCAATCGCTTCAGAGAACGGTATAAATTCGCGAAACGTTTGCGTGTGGCCGTTAACGAAACTCGATAATTGCTTTCGCTAGATGTAATTGCGCAAAGAGAGAGAGAGAGAGAGAGAGAGAGAGAGAAGGAGAATGGGAGAGAAAGAAAAAAGAAGAAGGAGAGAAAGGGATGGAGAAAACATTGACATTCTTGGAAGCAATTATACCAGAAGGGCTAATAAATCTCGTTTGGTGCGCGTCGACGTTAATTGCACCTCCGGTTGGTGGCCGTGAGAAGTGAACTTTCGCCTCTTCTTTTCCACCCCTATTGAGAAGAACGATGGAGCCGCATCGAGTTCAAAATCACGAATTCCCATTAACTGGAGGATTCGCGATGTTACCCGGAGAATGATAAAGAGAGCAAGCTGACAATGTTGGAAAGACGTGAAAAAATTCTTGCCCCTCGGCCTTGTTTCTACCCTCCAGCCCTCTATAATTATGGCATTTTCTATCTTGAACGCTGTCGAAAGGAATTTTATAATGAAAGATAAGTTTTTATCGAGCATTTATAATATCAGTGTTATGGAACTGATATCGATAAGAATGTAATATACTATGAAAAAATGAAAAATGAAAGAATAAGATAAATTCGTTTAAAATTATTTTTGCATCGTCCCCGCCCACTTTTCATTTTCTACCAAATGGAGAACATTTCAATGCTTGGATCTTTCACCATTGTCAATTTGACGTTCAAAAATAAATTAAGTTCAAACGAATCAAACGCTTCCTTTCTTTATCGTCTTAATTTCCTCCTTTTCTTTCCTTGTTTCTTTATTCCACTTTTATCCTTTGTCGCTTCTCTTTTATCTTCCGCTTTTATTCAGTCGCTGCCTCTGTTCTTTCTTCGCCATTCTTCCCTCTGGTTTTTCCGTTTGTGAAAATATTCGTGTGCGAAAATTCTATAAGCCCGGTAATCAAACAGGTCCATCAAAAAATAACGCTTTTCCAACAACGAGAGCTCGATGACCAAAAATATACCACGCATACCAATGCTCAGAAACTGACGACATCGCGTTAATTTTGAAACCACGAGCTCCGATTAAGTTCGGTTCGCGATTTTATTTAAAAAAAAAAAAAAAAAAAAAGAAAAGGAAACACGCAAAGAAGAGAGAAAAAGATAATTGTAATGGGAGCGAATGTTCGATTGCGGGGAAAAATCGACGAGGATGGAGAAAATATTTAAATGAAAAAAAAAAGAAAGAAGCGCCCTGATGATTCGATTCGACCTCGTTCGCGCTTGTGTTTTCGGGTCCGTAAAAAATTAACGACCTTCACCTGGCGTTGCAGCGTCGACAATCAGCGTTCGTGCTGGTGAAAACGTCTATGAAGCAACGTTGTTGATGCGTTATTTATTCCCACGGGGTCATTGATTTCCCTCGTTGTCGCGCGATTGATTTCTGTTGGTACACCCACGCAATTATCATCCCTCTCTGTTTATTCTTTTATCTTGGCTGTGTCTGTGCTTTTTCTGACCCTTTTTTCGCTTTCATTTCGGTTTGTTGCGGGACTTTGATTCCAGGAAAATCGTGCGCTCGATCCCGTTGATTTTGAAGTTTGTAACGAATCGGATGCCGATGAGTGCACCCTGTCCTGGTTTACCATCGCTGCGACGCTTGAAACGCATGAAACGCGGAGGAGTGTGTTGTAAAAATGGTCGATTAAAATATTTTACGAACGCGCGAAAAATAAGATGCTTTAGAACGATAATTGTATGGCTTACTCTATCAGTGACACGTCTGATCGTAGATGGACTTATATCACTGTTACAATATTGTTGCACTATTTTCTCGTTTAATGCATTTCAATTTACTTCGTTCTTTTATTATTTGTTTATTATTCTTATATTTTCTACAATCTATTATAAAAATAAATTATTGTAATTTTATAGAAACGTTTATTAAAACGCACTCATTGTTAAACAAAATTGAAAATTAAATAGAAAAACGAACGGGCGAGCAGTAATGTTAAATACAATTACTGGAAACTTTTATAAATTCGGCGCGTAATTAAAATTTCGGATGCGTTTTATATTAAAATTTCATAAAGATCGGAAAATTAAAGGGACTTGTATGTATATACGGTAAAATAAATTATACGCTCGCGTTGGCACGAGAAGCTGAAACATTATTAGTGATACGAGTTTGCCTTCGTTCGAATAGCCCTTACACGTGATATAAAAGCGCTTCCTTCTGTACTTTTTAACACGCGAGTAATTTTTGAAAACCGTTGCGAGCAAAAATTGACGCCAACTCCCGGGTTGTTGAATGAAAAAATTCCATTTTGTGGTCACGAGACGAGAGAGACCGGTGAAAAATCCCCTCGAAACGACCATACAACAACCCGTGAACTATCTTCCTAAAACGTTCAAACAATCGCAATGAACAGCCTCTTTATTACGTCAATTTGAAAAAAATGCTTATTTCCACGGCAATTTCCCAGTGAAAAGAGGTGTCGTCGCACTCGAGTCCCAACGACATTAAAATAATTTTCGAAATATATTTTCGCGCCAATATCTCGCGAGCCCGCAGAAAAACCACAAATATTTGCGCGCTGTTGTGCTCCGGACAAAAATATTTCATTGTCCTCGCGAGGGGAAAAAATGGTAGAAAAAGAAAGAGGAAGTGGAAAAAGCAAGAGAACAATAACGCTGAAAGCTCGTATTAGAGCGCGAGAGTAAAGAAAACAAAAAAAAAAAAAGAAAAAAAGAATAGCGCGCGCTTAGTGCAACTTGGACTGCGTAATGCGTTCATAGACGCACGAGCGCGTCGAACGGTCGTGCTTAGGAATTAAAGAGCAGATCTGGGCCACGACGATAAATAGATCGACTAGAAAATCCGAGGCGGTGCTTTCTTAGTTTATGGAGAAGTTGTACTTATGCTGCTCCGCTTCGAGTCGAGCAATTTTCCGCTAATGCCCTCATGAAAGAAAGAAAGATCTCGTACACACGGCCCGTATCCTGTGAAATTACACTGTTCCTCGAGATATGGTTCCGGCCGTATTACCCTCGAATTCTCGTAAATTTAATTCGTTGGGGAGGGAAAGTCGAACTTCGTGAGTCTAATGGAAATTGGAGACGGTTAGAAAAAAAGCTCGAATAGCTTGGGAGGAGCAGAATGATTTTGCGTTAAGGAAACGGTAAGTAGCGTTAGGTGACCTTAACGTAAGATCCCTTAAAAATCTACTTTTCTTTCTTTCCGACCATTCTCCCAACTTTTTATTATTTTGATTAAGCTTATAATCTTCGAACTCTAAAAATTCGTTCTTATTTCAACGATCTTCTAATATCATCTTTTCCAAACATTCTAATTACCTAATTTAAAACAAAATCCTTTAAAAAATCTACCCTGTTTTTCTTCTTTCAGAGTAAAAAGACGTTCAATTTACGATTCCTAAACTTTAAAAATTCCCCTCTCCTATCTTAACAATCTGTTGGTACCGATCCTTCGTACCTCTTAATTGTCCTTTCCTCTATTAACGATCATCGATAACTTCGCTCTTAAATTTCTTGAAAGACGTAAATCCTTTCATCCCTGATACGATCGTCATTCTCGGTACGATGCAAATTTTCCACTGAACCATAAAAGTCCGCGCGAAGTGGCCACGAGTTGTAAACGCGTCGCTACGGAAAACTCGACGAGACATTTTCATTTCCACTTGCAAGTCAGTTTATCATCCATAAAATCTCAGCGATGCGACAGCTGCCCCGACTGTACCGCGTGTCATCAGCAATTGACATGTAAACTGTTAAATATTTTATTAGTAGGTCATAGTTACTGGCAAGCAACGTTCAACGTGTATACGATGTCCATCGTTCCGGGTAGCTAACGTAATGTCATCGTTCCGTAATTATGTTGGTATTACCGGCCGACCATTATTATTGTCAGACTGCGGCATGTGCACCGTGCACATATTAGACTGTTTGAGCGACGGACTAACGTAACTCCGTAATTACCCCGTGATTAACGTAATACGATCGATAATAACGAAAAGCGTACTTCGCCATGAAATTATGAACAATTTTTATCCCGAATTACGAAGCATGGTACGATAAAGTGTTTAGAAAGTGTGAATTTATTGAACGGTCGATGAGAGTTCGCTTTTATTTATAAATTCTGTATTTCCACAGAACTGAAGTGATTGGTATACGTACCAAGGTTGTTCTCTAATATATACGTATATATGATATATCGGGTTGGCAACTAAAAGTGATTGCGGATTTTGCCATTAGGTGGTAACAACAAAATCCGCAATCCAATAGCAGAACATGTTATTTAACTTGAATATACGATCAGTTTTAGCCCGCATGTCCTTGGTCCTTCTTTCAGCTACTTTAGACTAGTGAAATGTTAAATGGCAATGACGAAATCCGCAAAATATGCCAACCCAATAATTTGAAGTATTATATTTTATGAATATACACAGATACGTGGAGAAAGTCGACTACGTACTTGAAAATACCTTTTACGAATATGTTGGGCGTGTTATACGAAATATTTTGAAATTCCATTAGCATTGTTATGAGACTATAACGACAATATTGAAACTACAAGCTATATAGTATTATAGACGTATATATACGTACTTGGCAGAGATCGAAAAAGTACTTCGACAGTTAATTATCCATTAAGTTAATAAACCTGGATATTTAGTGGGGTCGTATTAGAATAATCTCCTATCGATTATCTGTTCTCTCTAGTTGCGATTATGCAAATTCATCTATCCGTGACAAGTTTTTAAACTTGATTTTGTCGAAAGTGCTATCTGCAAAGTAATTTTGTTATTATTGATTTTCGTTCCGACCTGTAGACCTGTAGAATTTCCGCTATACATCGAATTTAGAACAACGGTATGTATCTTAAGTTTGTATAGTGTAGCCGAATCAAGATCCAGACAACACATTTATTACGCTCTTCGTTCTCTCGAACATCGTAGGAAAGAGAGATACGCAATCCGGTGTATACGTGAGGCGACTGACTAATCGGCGAATCATTATAATTCCTTTTTGCAGGCGGCAATTTTGCCTCGAAACCATCCGCGTGCAGACGTGATCGTAATTCTCATTATCGCGGTGGCGCATGGAAAAGTTTCAACCTCGCCAAGTGGAATTCGAACAATTCCTGCTGGCCAGGACTGACTGGCAAAAAAATTGCTTCGTCCCGTAATAGATCGGGTAAAAGAGAGGAGCGTATTTAAACGAGGGATAGCTGATGAAGAAAGAAAAATAGCCAACGAGCTATAATAGAGTCTTCGGAGTATGAAGAGGGACTTGTTAAATAGCAGGACGTGTTATTTAGCTTGGATATACGATCGGTTCTAGCACGCATGTCCTTAGTCCTTCTTTCAGCCACTTCAGACCAGTGAAATGTTCGTTCCTTGTGTTTGCGCTTGGGCGTATAATCTTTCAACCGAAAAAATTATGTACACGGTTGAGGTGTCAAAGAGAATTGTTTACTATTTTGGGCGATATATACGTAAAAATTTAATAATCGATTTAAAAGTGGATTTAAAAAAGGAAAATTTCAACATTTTAATAAGATCTTTCCGGTGTATAAATTTTTGATATTTCAATATTTCACACTATAAACGTCTACGGGATGTTCAATATTAATATTTAATACGAGTGCTTTTAAAAAGCTTCTGAAAGGAACTGGTAGACAGAATTTTTAACTATCATGATCAATAATATTAAATTTTCAAAGAAAATCCATCGTATTTATCGTAAAACAACATTAAATACGAAAATTCTAAATCTGTCACGTATTATTCGCTTCTCTTACGATCATATTCTTTGGTTTACATCTAAAAAAAAAAAAAAGCTTACCAAGCTATTTATCGAAGACACGTAGAAAATTCTTATTCTTCATATCTGAAATTCACTGTGCAAAACCAACGATAGCCGTCAGAAGGTTAGGGCGGTTTCGAGCAAAAAGAATCAACGAGAACGGTGTCAAATCTTGCGCGATTCCGCGCGGAACGGAAACGAGGGTGCGCGCGGTCGTTCCGGCTGAACTGCGGACCCGTAATTTACCGAGCGTTTTTAGCCTGGCCAGTCCCGTTGGATGGATGGATAACGAGAAAAGTTTTTCGCCCGGGACGCCTGCTGGTCTTTACATTACGCGCTGCAACTCGCTCGTTTCTCGTTCGCCTGGCTCGCTCCATTTCGCGCGATTGAGTGCTACAAGAGGGAAACGTCGCAATGTCAATCGTTTCGCTACGTCGGCGTAGCGCGTTGCCCTACCGATCTGTAAATACGATCGTTTCTAAGGGAAGATTTGCGAGAACGAGCTTGACCCGTTATTCGTTATTCATTCCACGATCGTCATTCTTTCGCGGTTGAAAAAGAAAAGGTAGTAGAGCGATACGTTTGTTCGTCAGAATTCTAATTTCAAACGAGTTTTCCAAGGTAGCGAAATCCTGAATTGGCTCTTGACTCTGCTACGATCTTTGAATTTTTATGTTTCAAGAAGATGTTTAACGTAAAATTGAATCGAGAATATACATGTCGATAATAATAATTTTTATTTGGTTGCAAGCGAAGATATTCTTTATTGCCAGAAAAGATATAATTGAATGGAAAATAAGCCAAAGAGTGTTGCAGGATTAAAAATTGTTTGATTTTATGGGGCACGTAGCGACTTTAAACTTTTGCTCGGTGATATATAAAATTTACATTCGGTTTATAATCTCGAGTTCAGTAAAATCAGTTGATCTAAAAATATCCAATAGCTTGAAACTTCAATGGCCGATATACTGATTTTCTATCAACGATCTCAAGTATTATCGAGCAAGCGTTCGAGTGCTCTACGTTACCCGATATAAAAGAGAAAGATTTAAAATTCAAAAACGACGATGCTTGCTATCGCCTGAATTGCTTAAACTCGCGGAAAGAGGGTCGGATAAAAGATTGAATAAAAGGTGCTCGACAATCGGCGGATACTTTTCACGCTCGCGAAATTGGCTGTCCGCTTTCGTCACAGTACTGGATTGCCTATAAAATCATTCGACGTCCATCGATCCTTTCCCTTGTCGATATGAATATCTATTAAACGCAATTCACGTCTCGCAGCGCGACGCGACGTGGCGATTGTCGCAGTAAACGTCAAGTTGGCGTCGTTTTTGCCGGTTGATTGACGTCGTAAAAATCCGACACGAATATTTCCTTTTCAAATGATAGACGCGACGACACCGATGTTTAAAAAAAACAATTCTCTGAAAAGCACACCTTTTATTTTGTATACAAGCAGAGCGATGAAGTGTCGTTCGAGTGAAAAAAAAAAAAAAAAAAAAACAAGAAGAAAGGAATTGAATGGAGAATAATTGAAATGAAGCGATGAGTTTGTCTGAATGATGGAAGTAATATTGGTGAACTAAATTATGGAAAATATTTATTGCAACGCTGCTGTGTATGGATATGTATGACACCTGTATTCGGTATGTTATTTACGTTTTATGTTTTTTATATGAAAAATTTTGAAAACTCTACAAATGCAATTAGAAGTTACTGACGTCCTATTGTGCTAGCGAATACGTAGTTATTGCGTGTCATTGCAATCCAATTGGCGAACTGTGATAAATATTTGGCTGAAATCGATAGACATTTTGTACGAGAATAAATTTGTTATGTAATGGAATTATGTCACGTGGAATTTTTATCGTAATTCGAAATAGCGGTTGGACAGGATCTCGAAAAAGGGAAAATAACGTAGGCAAACTTCTCAAAGTATTTTAGTAAAAGAACATCTCAAATACGTATACCAATTATCACGTCAAAATCGTAAAATCGATGTAAACGACTGATTTAGGAAAACTATTTAATCTACGCGTATATTTCTTGATCAGAGAAACGGCGTGAAGATCTTATGTTCGTCGCTAAGCTGTTTAATAAATTAATTTGTTTCATAAATAAAGAAGTTATAGATCTAGAATCTCAAGTATACGATTTTATACGGTTTCCTATACTAATCAGTACTATAATATATATACATACAAGAGATATCGTAGCTACGCTGCACGTTGCATTCTACCGATTCATAATTACGCACGATGCCCTACGATAAACCAAGCATCCCTATCATCTTCGAAGATTCCAAAAAATCATTTTCAAGATCGGAAATTCAATCCTAATTTCCATCACGGTTCGTTCCACAGGATCACAGCTTCGAGGACGAACAAGAACGATTAAAAACTCGCTGCAAGAAAGTAAGACGTTTGGCGGTGGAGAGAATTTTTCGAGTATCCATACTCGCGGTCTCGGATTCATATTTCCACTGCATCGGATATTCAAACTCTATTCCTAGCCCAGGTAACCCATTTCGTTCGATAGTCTCTCCCACCCTTTGGGGCCAGTGTGCTTCGCCGCGCCGCTAAAATGGCAGAAATCGATGTACTCAAATATTCCATGAATACCGCGGCAAAGATTTCTGAGCTTAAACGCGATGCGATACATAGTTATCGCGTTGAGAAATTATTTATACGATCGCATGCTTTACGACCAGGACACAGTGAATCTCCTCTCTTTATCGAGAATCCACCACCTCCGCATGGATTTTTAACGCTTTAACGGGAATTTTATCCGCCGATTGATCCAGTTTTCGTGACGCAATCTGCGTTACAACGGACCCTTTCAGGCTCCCTACGTGCGCAAGGGTTATGTATTCAATATGTAAACCATCTGATAGTATGATCGATCCCTGCCCCTTTTCTGTTTTATTTTCATTCCTCGGACGTACGAGTCGAGAAAACTTCGAATACGTTGCTTTTTATCTGCTATTTGATAGCATCGAGAGGATAACGTTACTGTTGTTTGGATACTTGGATCTGTCCAAAAAGACGGAGTCAAAGAATAGCGTATAGGAAAGATTCTTACCTCTGCAACAACTCGAATTTTGAGAATAAACCTGGTTTTAAAGCCAAGCTGTTAGAACCGAAGCAAATATGTACCGAACCGAAGCAAGATATGGTATATCTTTTGCACGTTTCAACGCTAGAACTACCGGCATTTGAGACGTAGCTATCTCTACCAAAGCCAGTCAAAATCGCTGGCCTTTAAAAAAATACGTAATAGTAGAATATTTTTATATTTATTGATCTATTATTATCTTACAAAAGGAACTCCATGTTCTGAGATCATAAAAACTATATAATAACAACTTTAATAATAACAATAAGTACAATAACGAAGAATACTCGGTACCAAAACCTTCGGTAACAAGAATATTAATAGATGTTTCAAAACATAGTTTGTTTCAGACCTGTGTTTTTAATTGGCCTCAAATTTCGACGAAACGTGATTTCTTCATTAACTTCAGAGCCTTCTTTTCTCCGTACTTTAACAAATTCAAACAACCCTCTCAAATTTTATAAAGATACACTCTCGATGATATATGGTTAAACTTAATAACGATACAAATACGCCGCAAAAAATAATTAAACGATGGATTATCGTATAATAGGATCGTATTGCTTAAAACATTGCCCATCCGTTTGGCAAGCCTTGAAATCGATATTCGGCTGTGCCACAGGCTCGTTTGTTCGGACGAATGACTTTCGAAGAGAAGAAAATCGATACATACCTGAAGAATCCCACGTATCTGTCCGCTCTTGGTCTCGACGATGCGCGAAGCGTAGCGGATCTGCGTGGCAGCTCGCGATACCTCGCGACCGATCAACACGAGGATAATAATCAACACGAGGCAGCTTTTCGATCTGCTCAAGGACCTCGTGACCAGCGGCCTCTTCCTGGCCGCCGGCTGGCATGGCAAGAGCATGACAGCATTTGCTGGCGGCCACTCGAAGCGACGCCAGCAGCATAACCGTCGAACACGACTTCAGCCACGGCCTCGAAGGTCTGCCGACCGCTCGCCGAGATCACCTCCGCTTAATTCTAAACATTCGAAATAATTTCACCTTTCAACAAATATTTCGTTACGTATCGGTTATCGTATTAATTCTTTTTTATTCGCACAGGCTACAACGTCATTGTAATTCTGTACCAACGATGTTCAACTTCCTTCGCGTCGTGACACACGTGAACTATAATCGCTAGAACTAGTTACCTGCGGTAATAACGATCTAATGTACAATATAAAATTATTCCATGTAGTATACCATATACGCAATAACCTTTCAAATAAAAGCACTATTAGTAAAACGAAAGGGCTACTTTTTCATCAATTTTCCCCATGACTATACTTCCAACTGCATTTACGTCGACAATTAACTAAGATCGTCTTCGTTTGGTGAGGTGTTCGATTTATTTGAAAAAAATAACCCGCGGCAATCTTCTTCACGCGTCTTGTAACTCCGTCAAGATTGCATCGAGAGACTTACCTCAGCCGTCACCGGAAGCGATACAATGTTCTAGAGGTACTTTCAATCAGCGGGACGAGTCTCGAGTTATTTTGTAGGCCATACAACGTTCTTCGCCAACGAATCGCTTCGTAACTTCGTTATGCAAAACGTCTTTGAGTAGTTGCAGCTCGCGTGGCCCGCGGCTGAGATCCAGCCAACTACTTCTGCTTCTTTTTCGCCTGTTCCTACCTTCCTTTCCTAACCCTCTCTTTCGGCTGTGCAAGTTAAATTGCACTCAAAACATCCCTCGAACACAGGAGGGAAGAACATGGCCCAGCCTGAATACCTTTTTCCCGTTTCCATGAGAATTCTCCTGGCTGCACGATCCTCGTCGTGGTTATTTCCGAAATCGACGCGGCTGTTTCTGAATCGCTAAAACCGAGCGGCGATCTGAAACCAAGACAAGGTGAACGTGAGTCCAGTTCTATGTAGAAGAAAGGATGTTAGGGGGAGGGGGCGGGAGGTGAGAAGCTTGATCAGAGGGATGCCCTGAGGGAAAGCAAGTTTTCTCGGAGCAATCAGTGCCACTCCATGCTTGTCTTTTCCATTGGATCGCCATTCTCATTCTCAATCAGCTGTATATATCTGCACTATGTTACTTTCTCTTCTCCAAGCTGCATTTCTCTATCTCTTTTTAAATAAATCTCGATAATTTGAGATTCGGAACAACGCGTGTTCGAATTTTCAATGAAAGTCGAAGCTTCTGGTAACCTACAGATGTTAGACGCGGTTACATCGATGGATGTCGTTATTAAACGCTCAAATTTATAACTTCGCTATATCGGTTCTACCGACCGTACGTAGGCTTGCGACGAGCAATCTTTCGCGCCGCAAGATAAATCTTTAAGGCTGACAAGCTGCGCCGGATCGTGGTGGAAGATTGGACGAGCTTCGAGCGAAAAGAGCAAGATTAGCCCGTATCTGATGCTTCGTCTTCTCATAAGCAGCGATTTCAAACGTTTCGTGAAAACAATTTTCGCGACAAATAGACCGAGAATGTTTATGCAAATCTTGATAAATATAAATGAAACATTTACGCTTAATAAATGCTTTTACTTAGAACGAATATTACATTTTAGCGCAGTCTTGCACCTTTAACTTCTTCTTTAACTTCATAAATGCACAAAACTCTGTCGTCTAACGATAATTACGTAGAATCCTGTGTGTGTATTACAACGTGCTTATTTTCACTCGTAGTTGTTCCTTTGTAAATTTGGATTTCGTACGTATGAATAAATAAACTTAATTATTTTATGGTAATTTGGAAAATTTAAACCGGATGTTTTTAAGCCTCTGTAATATTTTCCTTTGGCAGACGAGAGGAAAGTAGGAATTATAAAGTGGACAAACGAGGAGTGAGTGTACGTAATAAATAATATCCGTACGTATTCGTTAGTTGCGTATCGGTAAATGAGAACTGAATCGTACGTTTCACAGTGCAACAATTGTTAATTGTTTTAAACGTCAGTGTTTGAACAAGAGGCGAATTTTAACTGGATGGTAATTTCAATTATTAGAATGCTTCGAGCCAGATAGATTTACAGGCGATTCCGTAAAAGCTTTCGTTCGAGCTTTTTCTTGTTACCTTTGCAAGCCTGTCATTACATAATTAAATTAATACAATCCAAATAAAAAGTTAAAGAGTTAAAAAAAGAAGGATGTAACAATCAGGCAACTTACCTTCTTTTCGTTATTTTCCTCTAATTAAATAATTAACTCTCCCACGGACGTCGATAGGTCTTTTTACATTCAGGAAGTAATTTCTTTCCCTTTATCCTCGCTTGTAATTTTTCACGAGAATAAAACTTTTGATACGTATTATTCCTTGTATTATTTTATTATATACTTATTACTTACATTTAGCATTATTGTGTTTTAAATACGTCCCAGATTAGTTGATAAAACATTTATTTTTATTTATTCGTCGTCGGAGATTTTCTTCTTTAATCCTAAGAAAATTCTTCCGAAATTCGCTGATCCTCGATTACGTGGTATTCGCGTGTTCAATCGAAAATTCCAGATAAGGGCGTACCTACGTAGTTAAGGGTGCATTCGAGTGCAAAGAATGAGCGAGCCCGCGAGAACGCGATTTGGAACCGTTATTCATGCCGCTAACAAAACGATTTGTCAACTTTATCGTTAATGTAACTCCTCGCGAGTTTCATAGACCTTTCAGGCTTCGTTCTTCACGTTCTTCGTGATAAAAAAGAAACGTCGCGTGTCTCCTTCTCGTAGATTAACATTTTCTATGGTCCCTTCGAACACGATACCATCCTGAGAGAAATTTATTATTAATCGAACTCGAACTTTTTTCATTTGTACCATGAAAAATTAAGCTGGAACGCATGCAAATACCTGAAGTGCTTCGCGTTAACGGAGGGAGACTCTTTGAGAATCCTAATGGATTTTCTTCTAAAGGACCAGCACCGTTCTCAGCTAGCCGCAGAATGGAAAAATCTCTTTGATGCTCGAGAAAACAATCTCTTTTCCGGTGAGATCGGGCTAATGATTCTGGTTTTCTTGAAAAATATGTGGAAAAGCGCGTATAAAACGGACACGACTCTCAAAGCTTTGATGGTGTTTCAGGGTTTAAGGGAATTCATACTGAAAAGTTGTACATAAGTACGGCGGGATATTGCGCTGCTAGGCGAGGTTTTTAGCTCTTCAAAGCGAATCTTTATGGAGAACACCTATTTTCCGGAAGTTAATAAATAGAATTTCCCATCAGATTGCTGCGTTAATTTGCAAATTCTCACATATAATGTGAATATATAAATGTTAACGATAATATTAATTTCCTTAAAATATTTCCAATCGATTTTCATCGTGTTATTGTTCAATTTTAAAAACGATCTCAAAATTTATGTAGAGATTACAAGGTGCCCATTACAAACATATATGTACCTACTTGATAAAAAAAGCTAGCCTACCGTATGAATTGAGTGAATGGAAAATTGTTTAGAGAAATTGCAAAATGTTTCGTATAGCATATACAACATGGACCTAAAAATTTTCTATTACAAGTGTTTAAATACTTTCATGAACCAGTGTATATAACGCATTATCAATCGTATTAGCGAGATAACGTAGAACGCGCGTGATGTGTCGTTGGTTTCAAATGGGTTAATAAACGATCTTCGTCCAACTCTCCATCGCGCCCTTTTAATTCAATTGCATTCCCATTGGCGCGTTGACGGGCTATCAGAAAGGGAAAGCAGTTCGCCTAACGATTTGATCGAGGGAAACAGGATTGAGGCAGCTGAACGCATTTCCGGCCAAGTCACCGAGGGGACGAGCTCGCCGGTCGAGGAATCGAAGTTCCGCTAATTTAATTCCGAGTCTCAATTATCGGTCGCGTCGGATTCCCTGAGCGGCTCTAACTTTCAAGCCTCTGCATCTCCGGATAGAAGGGGGTTGGTACGAGCGCGCGTAATACAGCCGCGAGATCCTGCCCCTGTATTCCGCCACTTTATCTTGGGATTGACGTTTCATCCACGGAAATCGACAGCCCGAGAACCGACGGGATTGCTTTGCGGCCGCATGCTCGCCGGGGAATAAAGGCGAAAGAAACAGCAACAAAATGGTGCAAAACCCGGGGAAACAGCGGAAGCAAGGCGAATGGGGGCGGGAAGATTGTTGTTCTGCGGGGAAATTTGAAGCTGACTCGAACGAAAGAGCGATGGGATATGGCTGAGGAAGAATACTTGTGACAAGATTCTTGGCTGACGTCTTCGTGGAAAACGAATTTCATGTTTGTGATTAACTGCCGATGTTTATGTACGCTGGCTTAAAATTGTATTTGAACTTTTACTACACAAATTCATTTATAAAGAATATATTATGCGCGTTATAGGAAACATTTGGAAATCTTAATGATGAAACTTGAAAAATTACTAAGTAGGTTATCTTTATCGTAATATAAAGAGTTTCGAAAAATAAAGTTTCAATTTATTGAAAGATAAGGTTTATAACAAAATATATTTTTAGCTGAAGGTAATTAAGCAAAGCAAATGTAATTATTATTTTAAAATTGATAATGATTATGAGAATAGGACAACGTGTAACGCCCTGGAGAAATTCTATTGTAATTTTTCGCAAGAACGTTAAAACGTGTGCAACGTGACCAATGCCACCAACAAAGTGGAAGTATTAGTAATTTGAAAGGTCGGCATAAATTTTACAATTCGTCAATTCAGCAGTCTCACTGGTGCTTTTCTCTTTAGCGGGACTATTAAATTATCTCTTTTATCGTGGCAGTAAAGTTGAAATGATAGCGCGTTTTACAATTCGAACAAAATACTTCCCACTAAATATTGCCGTCTATAAAGTGTTTGAATGATTCGGAAGAGGAGCGGGTCGATATTCAGCACGAAGTTGGCAACGCATGCGCCTCGATTATGTTTCGTATCGAGCAACTTCAGGGCACTTGGCACTCCACAGTGCTACTGAAGCAATTGGGAGGGGAGGGCTTTTCTGTCAATAAAACCTCTTTTGTGATTCTTCTATAAGAGAAATTCTTTTTTATGTAAATAATCGAAACGTTAGCATTCCTGAACGAATTGCCAGAATATGTAAGTACTTATATATATGTGACAAATTTTTCCTTCATGTTCATATCCAGTGTTTTTGACGTACCATAGATGTCAAATTAAAACTTTCCATGGATACATTTCTCATCCGTTCTTCTAGTAGTCCTTTACATTGTGATTTTGGTATAAATATTGCGCACCGTATTGTAAATTTTGCACTAAACTCTTTCTTTAATTTATGTACTTCTATTTTGATAACATAACCTCAATCATTCGTAGTATTTGAGTATTTTCCATACTCGGTTTATCGAACGTTCGCGTTTGTCATTCCTTTCTCTTCCTCTTCGCAATTTCACATTTTTAGCAAAGATTGGCGTATTAGGATAACGGTTAGGTTTTTCTTAGTTGCAGTATAACAAATTTTCAAGATGTCGACGTCTGCTATATATATTTTAGACGTGAAGGGGAAGGTTTTGATCTCACGAAATTATCGTGGAGACATAGAAACGGGTGTTATAGAAAAGTTCATGCCTCTCGTAATGGAACGGGAGGAGGAGGGCAATCTTACTCCGATTATACAAACCACAGAATGCACATATGCATATATAAAGTACAATAATTTGTATATCGTATCCACTACGAAGAAGAATGCAAACATTTCCTTAGTATTTGT